>CM074726.1:4448812-4984648 GCA_037306005.1 Rhinophrynus dorsalis
AAAATGACACTCTGGCTCCAGCAGGGGGTGCTGCGAGAGGATCCCCCAAACACGTTCACAGTTATAGAGGAAGAGCAGAAGGACAGAGCAGAAAAGGTGGTGTTAATAGACAGCGATGAGGAGGGGGACTCTGCTATGGCGTCCCAGGCCGACCAGAAGGAGGAGGAGATGCAGGTGAGTGGATGGGTCCGTTTAGTTGGTTCACATTACAGGTTGTATTCACAGAGTGAAAGGGGAGAAACGCAAGTGCACCTTAGGGGACAAACCATCATTTCCACTGGTTTAAATTGCATTTTAACTACTTGAATGCTAGAGAGGTCTCCGGTGCATTGCTTTGCATTCAAGTGGTTTAAGATGCAATGTGTATCAATGGGAATATTGGGATTTTTTCCCTATAGTAGAGGTGGTTTGCGCGAGAACCGCTCTTGTTTTGCTTTATGAATATAACATTTTAAAACTCACTAACACGGACGACTGAAGTGACACTTTTTATGTATCCGCTGATCATGTTGGTGCATTATTAGTGAACAGCAAGCGATAAAACTGCGAGAGAAACGCAGGTACCGGCAACCGTTGTGCAGTTTTAAAGGGATAGTAATGTTTCATAGTAAAGGCAGCTCCAATTAATCATCATAGTATCTGGACTTTGGAGAGTGTTATTTCAATACTGTCAGAGTTGTAGTACAAGAGTAATTGAATGATAAAGTATCCCCCTCCCACCCCTTTTACCTAGTGTAACACTACTCACCTCAGACGTGGAATCTGGTCTCTTTACCGGACAGATCACAGCAAGGGACAACCTTCTTACTGTGAGAACAATGAAAGTCCTGCCCCCCTTGACAGGTTTTTCCTTATGATCACTGAAGATTGTTCCTTTCTGTGATCCATCCGGACAGTCTTGCTGCTCTGAGGTGAGCAGTTTTACATCAGTAAAAGGGGCGGGAGGGGGATACTTTATCATTCAATTACTCTTGTACTACAACTCTGACAGTAATGAAATAACACTCTCCAAGGCCCAAATACTATGAAGATTAACTGGAGCTGCTTTTACTGTGAAACATTACTATCCCTTTAATGTGATTTTAATTTAAATCCATTCAATAAATGGTATAAGTTGTAGCCGTATTCTCTTGCAGCTTGCTCCTTCTCTCTTTGACCATCACTGTGCACATTGCCTGTGTGAAGTGTCCCGTAGGACAAAATAATTCATAACCCATGAGGTTTTCTCACAGTGTTTCTGTCCCGGTAGTCACCCGTGTATAAAGCGTCTTATCTCCGGTTTTATTATATAGTGATCTCTGTTGAAGCTGCCTTCTCGCAAAAAACAGGGGGCTTCAGTAGACCTGAGTGGTTTGTAAAGATCAATGGTCTGTATCAGATTGTAAAATGAAACAAAAAATAAACTACAGCAGGGAACAAATGTAAAGTGTTATGTGTGTATGCAGATAAAAAGATTGTATTTAAAGCAACCAATACCCAAAAATCTAATCCTAAATATTCTCTTCAAATGCACGTGTAGAAATCTGAATTGGTATTCTGTATATCCAGTAATTGAGGACTTTTGCGTGTAGTGAGCACATGATCTAAGGAAGAAAGGTGTTTTTTTTACATCCCTATTTGGAAATGTGATATGGAAACATTGTCCATGTCTCAATCTTTCCCTGTTTCTGTAGCTGATTTGGACGTACGTCCAGGCGATGCTGACTAACCTGGAGTGCCTTCCACTGGAGCGGATTCACACCATGCTGAAGATGTTTATAATGACCGGTCCGGTGGTGAGAGAGATCGACATTCAGGAACTGCAGGGTTTCCTTCAGAGCAAAGTCAGTGACCAGCAGCTGGTGTACTCTGGAGGGGTCTATAGACTACCAAAGAACTCCAGCTAACTGCACCGGACCCCTGGAGCGATTGGCAGACGTCTCTAAGTTCAGGAGCCAAGAAATGAACTTCCTGGTACAAAGATATGACTCACCTGTCTATGAGGGTGTAGGGAAGTGAGGAGAACATTTTGTTTGATGTCACCAAGAAGTTCACATTTGTTGTACTGTGAAAGACAAAAGCTTCACCTGCAACTGGCTGAGAATTATAGACTCTAATCCACCAACAGCTACAGGGCCCCAGGTTTCCCATCCCTTTTGTAAGATCAGAGATGAGTTATCCTTAATTTCTTGGGATGGCTTTCCCATGGAGGACATTGGGCAGAAGGGCCTAATTTCCAAGACTTGAGAGTTCATTCGTCCTGTACAGATGTGACCCAATAATCTTTCTTGTTTTGTAATAGTGTTTGAATTTCTGCAGTCGAGTAATCAAAGTCTGAGCCCCCTTTTGTACTGTAAAAATCTTTTATAACCCCCTATATTTATACATACCGGCATCATACCCCTATGTTTCAGGCAGTCTGATGAATCCATTACATTTTAAGGTCCCCAGCCAGTCTTTTGGGACCCCATAGAACTATCAGTCCCACAGTTTTCTCACCTCTTGTTTGTCCTTAGAAGACGAAGTTGCATGTAACTAAGTCATCGTGGCGTTATTTGTGATTTGGCAGTTGGTGAACGGTAGAAGGTGAGACATCTAATAGACTTGCATTGGATTTCCATTCACAAGCTTATTTAGAGTCATTGCAGAGCGTTTTTATAGAGAGCAGCGTGCAGTATGGGTCTGTCACCGTAAAGGATCAAAGAAGTCGTGTAATTACAAACACATCTATCGTAGGATTTCTCCTGCTGAGTATAAGGGAACTCCATCAGCCATGTGCTTTATTCAGCAGTAATTACAGTTTTAAGAGGAAGTTGTAGAGCTATCTCTGTGACCGTCTATGGTGAACTATGGCCAGTGACTCATCTATGTCACTGAGTTCAATAGAATATCTTGTAGGACACCAGATGGCGCTGCGAGTAATAGTTAAATAGAAAACAAAATAAAGCAGTTTGAACTGTAATAATAACATAATAAGAGTCCATCACTCCTTTTGTGATAGATATGTTGTTATGTCTATAAAGTATTCTGGAAGATCACGTCAGAGATTATACACTGACCAGTATGGAATTATTAGAACTGTTGGATTTGGTACTGAACAGAAGTGTGAAAGCAGGAATTAAAAGGTGACGATAACTTATATATTGATAATTGGAATCCTGGGCTTGTTAAAGGGATAGTATTGCTTGAAAATAATTTTATTTTATATTGTAGCCCTTAAAAAAACATTACAAATGATATAAGTCTTATCTCCCAAACCTTTATGGTTTGGGAGATATTAGCAAGCAAGGTTAATAATAACTAGCCAAGTCTGCCATCTAGTGGACAGATTTGGAATCAGGTCCACAGGTCAGCCGGCAGCACTTTAGCAGTGCCGAGATCACGATCTTTAAAAAGAATTTCTTCATTGGAACGGTCTGCAAAGCGTGCTTGCAAGCCAGGCACACTTTGTAGACAGTTCCAATGAAGTAGTTCTTTTTAAAGATCGTGATCTCGGCACTGCTAAAGTGCTGCCGGCTGACCTGTGGACCTGATTCCAAATCTGTCCACTAGATGGCAGACTTGGCTAGTTATTATTAAAGGGGAACTTTCACCCCGCAATAACTTAACGTTGACTTACTGCTCACCTGGCGACTAGCTGCTTAGTAGCGCTAGTCACCAGCAATATTACCCGGTTCTTCAGATATCGGCTTTTTGCCGATGGTGACAGGAGCAGGAAGCACGGACGTCTCTTCACAGTGACGTCCGTGCGCCTGCGCTGTCAGTCCCTTTTGCACCACACGGTGCAAAAGGGACTGACAGCGCAGGAGCACGGACGTCACTGTGAAGAGACGTCCGTTCTTCCTGCTCCTGTCACCATCGGCAAAAAGCCGATATCTGAAGAACCGGGTAATATTGCTGGCGACTAGCGCTACTAAGCAGCTAGTCGCCAGGTGAGCAGTAAGTCAACGTTAAGTTATTGCGGGGTGAAAGTTCCCCTTTAACTTTGCTTGCTAATAGCTCCCAAACCATAAAGGTTTGGGAGATCAGACTTATATCATTTGTAATGTTTTTTTAAGGGCTACAATATAAAATAAAATTATTTTCAAGCAATACTATCCCTTTAAATCCTCTATATAAAGTAGAATGTCTATTTATTACTATGAAAGGAAAGAATATGTTAAATATAAATTACAGGGCTTCTCTGCTCAGCAAGATACATGTACTTCCACCCTGGGAGATCCTTCAGTAAAAAGTTATTACTGAGCAAGCTTGCATTCTTGCAGGGAGATGGAAGCAGTGGTTTTGTTATGACCTTTTCATGTGACGATGGTCTGTTGTCTCTGGAGAGTTCTGATATTTATCCAGACACCTGTAAATAAAACCTTTATAATATTAATACTAACTGACTCTCTCGTAGACCAATATCGTGTGTAAAAGTCAGGATCGTCCCATTGTTACTATGAAATGCTTCTATTGTAGGGGGGACGTTTTTTCATAAACCCCACCTACACCTCCAGGGATTAAATTTATCTACCCAGCACAAAGCGTACGATTCTGAAGTAAGCAGTGACAAATCCTAATATCCCATATGAATTTTCTCTTACTCCTCGGTTCAGGAGATGGTGTCAGTCCTGTATGTTATAGCTGTGGAGGTTGATGTGGCCCTTACTAGCACGACTGCTGGACCTCAAACATCACCCGCTCAAAATGTTTTTTATTTTCTTTTTCTTCCTAAAACTGAAGCTGGCAGATGTTTTCAATATGTGCAGTGGGTGGAGTTTGGGGTCCAGGAGTACAGCTAGCAGCTGTCATTTGCACATGTCATCTGTGTCTGACTGAAGATGTTATCCTTTTTTTTTACAAAGGTGTAAGGGTGAAATTCATAATGACCATGATGGTATTCTGGAAGTCTAGCTGTGAATGATTATCTGCTGTTTTTGGACTACAACTCTCAAGAGCCACAGATTTCCCACCCCTTCTCTAGAGCTGCGATGGTTTTGATCCAGCCCTGCAGTGTGAATAATTTATAAGTGTCCGGTATGAAAGGGTCAGTAAAGTTTTATTAGGAAAAGCAGGTGTAACAGAGGCTTTTTCTGATGAGTAGAACAAAGCTATTCCCATAATATTACATTACAGACTGTCACTGAGTGTTGAAGCTATGACAATCTATGGAGAACTGTAGCCAATGTATCACTTCTCCCATAGAATGTAAGATAATATCTATCTTTAACACAAGGTGGCGCTGTGGCTTAGCAATTATTAAACAAACAAAAAAAATGATTCTAGCTGTAATAACATAGGTGTACTCTTGTTTACTCCTCAGGAAAATCTGTATTTGTTTTTGGGTGTTTTTTTTTTTTTTTTTTTCCTTTTCTTTCTGAAAGTATTCTGTTCCTTTAAAGGGATAGTAATACTTCGTTTTAACTTTATTTTATTTTGTAGGCATTAAAAAAACATGAAGGATGATATAAGTCTTATCTCTCAAACCTTTATGGTTTAAGAGATATTCACAAGCAAAGTACCCCCCCCCCCCGTTCAACCAGATCAGAAGGGAGGTGCCCAGGTAGACTGCAGAGAGGGACAATCTTCAATTAAGATAAGGGAAAAAGCTGAAAAACTTGTCAAGGGGGGGGATGGCTTTCATTGTTTTCATATAAAGAAGATTGTCCCCTGCTGTTATCTGTCTGGTCATACAACCAGATTCACATCTGAGAAGAGATGGCTTACACTAGGTAAAAGGGGCAACTTTGCTTGTGAATATCTCTTAAACCATAGAGGTTTGAGAGATAAGACTTATACCATTCTTCAGGCTTTTTTAATGCCTACAAAATAAAATAAAGTTAAAACGAAGTATTACTATCCCTTTAAAGGGGTGAGTCAACAATGGTGAGGAGGACCCTGAACGTCCCAGTGGGGCCTGTAGACACTAAGGCCTTGTTCATCATGTTAAAGGAGTCCAGATCTGGATCAGTTCAACTGCACTAGGGCAAGGGTGAATGAAAATTCCCATTGATTTAAATCTGGCCGTAACTCTGAGTGCCAGAGCCCTCCCTAGCATTTAAGGGGTTGGAAAAAAAATCACATTTTAATTGATGTTCCATAGCGTGCAGATGGGCAGCACTAGCATTGTTCCCCTTTAATTACCAAGGCCCACACTAACACAGAAAGACTATTGGCCAGTGCTTCTGATACCAGTGCATACTGACCCAAAACTGCGCACATGACCTTCACAAGCCAAACACAAGGACTTTAATTCTGATTAAAAACAAACTGTTGTCTGGTGAGTGTGAAAACAAGACAAGTTTATCTGGGAACAAATAAACAGACGTATTCATCAGCCTTGTGGAGCCGTTATACAGATTACACGGTCTAGCGGGGCCTCAGGCAAGAAAACCGGGTACCCTCCAGACGGATCATCCCTTTGGTGCTAAATTTACAGATTAAAATTCATTTGAAGGGGGAGAGCTGCACGCACTGGTTTGGATTGGGGTATCCTCTCCCTCAGTGAAAACAAACTACTCTTAGTAACTCACCCACTTTAATTCACACATAATTCTTTGTTGATCGTCCTCCAAAATGAATCTATAACCCTTTGAGTGCCAGAAGGGTAGGCAACGCATTGCAAAGCAATAAGTTGTCTACCCCTCACGCACTCAAAGGGTTAACGAGTACAGGATCTCATACCAGTGGAGGGAGATAGGATTCTTCATTTCAGGACCCTAGACTTCTCTCACTGTAGAATTCCTTCCTAAGAATATCTCGCTGGGTGGTGCTCGGGGTCCTGGAGTCCAACACCACATGTACTGTATCCAGGACTGATAATGGTTTTGTTTTGGGGGAAGCAATTGTCACAGAATTTATTCATAGTAGTCATTAGGATTTTCTGCCCAGCTTAAAGTAAGTGGAGGTTTAGGAGGTGTTAGTGTAATGCATTAGATACCTGTCTGATACTCAGAAGATTAACTGTACAGAATGTTATGCACTAATACCCAGGTCCACATACTCATCACTTACAGGAGCTTGACAAAATACTGAGTTTCCACGCTTGACTTCTTACAATGAGCAGACTGTGTTGTGTGTCCCTGACCATCAGGGACAGGGGTAACCGGTGGGGTCCAGACAAGCAGATCTGCCTGGGGGGGATTCACTAGTAAGCCCTGGGCAGCCACCGGTTATTTCTGACATTCTTTAAAGGGATAGTAATGTTTCATAATAAAAGCAGCTCTAATTAATCATCATAGTATTTGGACTTTGGAGAGAGTTATTTCAATACTGTCACAGTTGTAGTACAAGAGTAATTCAATGACAAAGTATCCCCCTCCCGTCCCTTTTACTGATGTAACACTGCTCAGCCAGATCAGAAGGGAGGTGCCCAGGTAGATTGCAGAGAGGGACAATCTTCAATTAAGATAAGGGAAAACCCTGAAAAACTTGTCAAGGGGGACAGGGCTTTCATTGTTCATAGGAAGAAGATTGTCCCCTGCTGTTATCTGTCTGGTCTATGGACTGGATTCCACATCTGAGAAGAGATGGCTTACACTAGGTAAAAGGGGCGGGAGGGGAAACTTTGCTTGTGACTATCTCTTAAACCATAAAGGTTTGAGAGATAAGACATATCATTCTTCATGGTTTTTTAATGCCTACAAAATAAGATAAAACGAAATATTACTATCCCTTTAAATCCCCAACAAATCAAAATGTATTCTAGCTGTGTGTTTATAAGAATAAAAGACTGTTCTGCATTGTCAGTAACAGCACATAGATTCCTTCTTATTAACATTTTGTAGATGTAATTGACCCCCAATTGTTAGTATACTGGTAATAGTTTAAGTGCTGGCATAATTTAGCAGTCATAACTTCATATGGACTCACATCAAGACAACAGTGCAGACATCTTGGCGACGCAGGATCTGTTCTCCTGCACTGTCAGTCCCTGTCTCCTCACTGGTAGGGTATTTGCCAAAGGAGAGTAGTTCTAGACCAGATGTTCTCAGTGGCCACTAACAGGCCAGGACTTAGGAATTTCCCTGCTAGAGCACAGGTGTAGTGAACAGAGGCTCAGTCATATTGATTAACTCACCTGTGCTCTTAAAAGGAAATCCTCAAATCCGGGCCTGTTACTAGCCACTGAGGGCACGGGTTGGGAACCACTGTACTAGACTACAGGGGGAGATGTACTATGGTGTGCTAAAGAGGAGATAAGAGTCCAATGTTGTCTACATCCTGATGTTGCAGAGTAAACAGTTCAATCGTTTATGGCCCGTGGGCAGATGGTCAGGCATGAAGTGCTGTGATTTGTTACCAAGCGTTATCTGTTTAGTGTGTTGGATGGGATTATCTCTTGCTGTTTATTATGAGGATGCGTCTGTCTCCACGTTCCTCTGTGTGCGTTGTGACACCGGTGCCTTGTACTGTAAGACAAATAGCATTTCCTTCTTCATCTGTGTGTCTGTTGTACATCTCCACACTGGGGGGGTCTATATTATACATCCCCTCACTGGCGTGGGGTCTGTATTGTACATCTCCTCACTGTATACCTGTTATTCATCCCCCCACACCAGGTGTAAAACCACTGTTCATTTCTCTCTAAACAAGACCAATTATTGCTTTACACAAAGAACAAGTGGGGAAAACTTATTGCCCCAGAGAGGCCCAAAAGATTTAACCCTTTATGAACCAGGTGGTTTTGAAAGCCATGTGGAGCTATGTTGTACTCCCTTGCGGTCTTTAAAGGGTTAAATGGCGTTCTAACCCTTTGAGTGACAGGGCTGCCCTCTGGCAGCAAAATGGTTCATTCCTGTTTGAAGAGGGGGAATGGCTAGGTGTGTTATTCAACCAAATAAAAATACTCAGTTCTGGATCAAACCAATCTCACCATAGGAGATACCCACAAGTTACCAATCTATTTAAATGGGGTTTAACTCCTTGAATACTAGAGGTCTCCAACACATTGCTTTGGTTTGTACAGAGGACCAGAGACAAAGATACACAGGCCTAGATGCAATCGCGGTATGAACACACACACACATACGGCTTTACACACTGAAATCCCCCTTATGAACAGGGACAGACTGCAGGAGGGTAACGTGTAAGACATCAGGCCTTGTGTGTGGAAACAACGGCCTTTATGGCTACAGCAGTGATTTGTAGACCTTGCACTGAAGGTGTTAAAAGCTCCATTTAACTCAAGGGTGCCGTTGGTTTGCCCTAGAATCGTACTTTGGTACAGAAGCCCCAGAGTCAGCCATACTCCTGCGTTATCCCTATAAAAGGTGCGCACAACCATGATCTCTCATTGTCACCCTTTAAAGTGGAACTATCACATTGATAGAAGTGCCCCAAATTCACTTTTACTTCATCAGTAAGTATATAAATCCTTTTATAATCCTTATTAAGTCCTGCATTATTTAGAAATCTTAAGTCCGTAGGAGACTGCCTGACAACAGTGCAGACACTTTGCTGAAGAGGCATCTGTGCACCTGTGCTGTCAGTGTCTGTCCAGTGCAACTCCCCTTAGGTTGCTTGCCTATCAGTGAGGAGACTGGAAGGGACAGCGCCGATGCCTCTTCAGCTAGATGTCTGTGCTGGCAGCGAGTCTCCTAAGAACTTAAGATTTCTAAATAATGCCAAGACTTAATAAGGAATAAGGTGCTTACTTATCTAGTAAAAGTGAATTGGGGGTATTTATATGTATGTGCTAGTTCCGCTTTAACACCAGAGGACGGAGCAACACAGCCCTCTGGTCCTCAAAGGGTTAAAGAATGCATTATACTTAAATCAGGGATAGTTTTTGGCTGCCCATCATCCCCAACAAGCCATTGTACTGCTGGGGACAACTCTCAACATCTCCCAACAGCTGATGGGACAGATTATCCCAGATCTGAACAGGTCACTGGCTGGTGATACAAGATATGAATTTTTTACTTGATTATCTGGAGTGAAGTATTTCTTAAAAGGAAGAGACAAGACAAATAAAGAATCTATGGAATTTTTATTATTGACTGCAACTTGTGAAAAATAGAACGTGGGGCGGGGGAGACAAAAACAACAAGTTAAGGAGGAAAGAGTCACAACAAAATTCAGTTTTGTTATTGACATTTCTGTTTAAACCTCTTGTCATTAAGAGGTTAAAGTTATGTGCCTTTTTATAGGCCCATATCCCTCAACAGTTTATATCCAGGCAACAGAGATGGTCTTTACAAAAGGTGTGGTGGGATCCATACCCCTAATAGCCAAGAGGAATCCAGAAAATTAAATTTAAAACTGGTCCCAGCAGCATCAACTATGAAAAAAAGTCTGGAAATCTGGTGTCAGATCAGAGGAAGTTGCCTCATTGAGGTTATAGTTTGTAAAGCAATTCTGGACCTGCTTACTGAGGACTTTGGTTGTTGATAACTGAAGGACAATGGAACATGAACTGTGAGCCTTGGATTCCAGAAGATTGAAGACTGAACATTGGGTTCCAGTAGACGCATTAACACTGGACCTCGTTGTTTGTAGGTGGACATCAATGAACATTGGGTTCCAGTAGGTGGAAGACCCTAGATGGTAAATATTGAGTCCTAGTTGGAAGATAAGGGATAAAGCCTTGTGTCAAGTTGGAGGATATGACCTTTGGTTCCAGCAGATGAGGACAATGGACACTGGGCCTTTGGTGCTAATGTTTTGATTGGTCAGAACATTGTAGAGGATAAAGGACACTTGCCTATGGAAACTGGAAGATCAACAACTACAGAAAGTAAATAAGTCTATGTCCCAGACATCTTAATGGTCTTTAAATAATGGGGTTAGCAGCTCCCCAGTACCCTCACAGAGCTGATCAATCACAATACATTTATAATTCCACAGAAGCAATGTCAACATTAGTATCAGAGCCAGCAGGACTCCCAGTACAAGCAGCAGTCTCCTGCCAGAGTGCTTTACACCCTTGGGGCCAACATCCATCTCCGCACCTTCTGTACGAATAAAATATGGACTTCCACCCGCCTGAGAGACGGATAAAGTCTCTCTGATTTTAGAGATCAATCTCTTGCCCAGCTCTCGTATGTTACAGGGATTTTGGCCATTAGATTTTTGGTGCTGTCCTTTATTGCCTCTGTCCAGAAGGAGTTTGGTTTCTGCTGTAGGTCCAATGTCCTCAATAGTTATTGAAGCTGTGGCCGCCATCGTCTCATTCACCATCTTCTCTCAGCTTTATCCAACGTTCACTGTCATGGAAATAAATGGATAAACTGAGACGTGAGCTTCTCTAAGTCTACATTTCTAAAGTTATGTTCATGTAAGACCACAGACCACGTCCATTTTAATACCAAGTCATCTCCTCTCAGAGCTGGAGCTCTATATAAAGGGATACCAATACTCAATATTGAAAAAATATCCTATATATAATAATTTGCTCTAACATGTGTAACGACGCAGTCATGCGCAGTAGACTTCCCGCGCCACAGCTGATACAGAGCTGGATGCTCTGCATCAGCCGCGGTGCGGGCAGTCTCTACTGAGCATGACTGTCCCGCGACCAGCTGGTAGTGGCACTGTGGCCCATGTAACGGGCTCTTTCACTAGTATATTATATAGTGTTCATCTCCCAAAGTAAAAACTACCACTGCTGAAAGGTGTTTTATTCCAAAGTTACTAAAGCTTAACAGTTGAATTATTTAGGTGCAGTATCACAGTAAAATTCTACAGTGGTGCTGTTGCTACACCGGCCTATAGACAGCTGTGGTCAGTCGGCCATAAATCTCCACTGGATGGTGTAGCAACAGCGACACTGTAGAATTTCAGTTCACTGCCATACCGAAAAAAAAAAATTAGCTTTAGCTGTAATAACTTTTTAAATTAGACACCTATCAGCAGTAGGAGTACCCTTGTTTTACTCAGAAGGGTAAATCCTACATTTTTTCCTCTCTTCACATTTTAAAGGGATAGTAATACTTAGTTTTATCTATATTTTATTGGCATAAAAAAAAAAAAAAAAAAAAAACCTTTATGATTTAAGAGATATTCACAAGCAAAGTTTCCCCTCCCGCCCCTTTTACCTAGTGTAAGCCATCTCTTCTCAGATGTGGAATCCAGTCCATAGACCAGACAGATAACAGAAGGGGACAATCTTCTTCCTATGAGAACAATGAAAGCCCTGCCCCCCTTGACAAGTTTCAGGTTTTTCCCTTAATTGAAGATTGTCCCTCTCTGTGATCCATCCGGACAGTCTTGGTGCTCTGAGGTGAGCAGTGTTACATCAGTAAAAGGGGCGGGAGGGGGATACTTTATCATTCAGTTACTCTTGTACTACAACTCTGATAGCATTGAAATAACACCCTCCAAAGTCCAAATACTATGATGGTTAATTAGAGCTGCTTTTATTATGAAACATTACTATCCCTTTAAGTATTACTGTCCTTTTAAATTGGTAACTAAACCAGGTGCCACTAACAGGCCATGATTAAGGTTTTCCCTGCTTGATCACAGGTGTTAGTAAGACACCGATTCGCTCCAGTGTGTACAGGAAGGGAAATCCCAGACACGTGGCCGGTTAGAGGTTCCTGACAATAGACGCGAGATGCATTGCTGGAAGCCATTTACATCACAAGATGGCCACCTTTCACTACACCTGTTAGAGACTACAACTCCCATCAACACCCAACAGTTGCAATTCCAAAGGCTCCCTCCCTCACACTTTCACATGCACTGAGACCTCATAGCAAATCTCATTTACTGCTTATTAACCCTGTGTGTGCCAGAGAGGTACCCATCGCATTGTGTTTGATACCTCTGGCACACATAGGGTTAATATTACAGCTAAGATTACTTAAAGGAGAACAGACACCTCTGGCCAGTAGTCCTCACATACATTACTGTGTCCAGAAACTCCCAATGCATTTTGCTCTTGGGTCAAGGAGCAGAGTATTCGGTCATTCCTAGAGGTCAGCACCAAGGAGAGGGACGTGACCTTTTCTGGCTGTCCAAGTCCAGTCCTCAGGGGTAAGGAACAGGCCTGGATGTAAGGATTTACCCGATTAAACCCAGGTTAGTCAGTGGCTCATTCGTTTTGATTGGCCCAGCTGTGCTCAGACAGGGAAATCCTTACATCCTGGACTTTTCACTTTTGAGGAGTGAACCTGGACACCCCTGCTTTAACCCCTTGAGTTCCAGAAAGGTATCCAACATATTGCATGTGATACCCACCTGGCACTTAATGGGTTACAGACCTGAGAAATGGACACTGAATTGTTTTCCTAATAACAGATACGTCCACCACAGACCACTCCCCCACGGACTGATTTTAGATGTTGGCTCTTGAACCAAGACAAAAGTGCACGATTCATAGGGGCCATAAGGGTTTTCTGTCCATAGTAAGGTAAATGGAGGGTCATTAGGAGGAGACTTAAACATCTTCAATCTCAAAAACAACATGTTGAAGACCTGTTTACCATTCAGCAGGTTTGTGCCCTATAGTGTACCAATTTCACCCAGAATTTCTCCACTATTCCCTTATACATGATATTACTCCGGTGCCTGTCCCAGTCCTGTTTACCAGTTATTGTTCCTGCAGGATACAGTTTGTTTGTTCTATTTACACAGATCCCATGATCTCTTATCTTGTGGTGTGACCCTAACAAAGTCACAACTTATGTTTTTGTCTATAGCAGCAGATCTCAACCCGTGCCCTCAGGACCCACTAACAGGCCAGGATTTGAGAATTTCCTTTTAAGAGCACAGGTGAGTTAATCAATGTGAATGATCCTCTGATCAACACTTGTGTTCTAGCAGGGAAATTCTTAAGTCCTGGCCTGTTAGTGACCACTGAGGGTACGGGTTGAGAACCTCTGGTCTCTAGGATTTAGTCCCAGATGTAGGTGAAATCATTAGTGTTCCTTATCACAGTTCCTGAAGTTAAAACACTTTTCCTGATCTGCATGGGTCATTTTATCTCTAAAAAGCTAGAAAGTGTAATTTTTAATACATATATCCTCAATTTAAAGTTTGCAAACAAAACCTCAAAACATAAGGAACACCAATATCTCTTAATAATTACCACTCACTTACCTTAATGTAGGTATTAGCTTCTAATTGCCCCATGGGAATCCATTCTGACTGGATTGGTTCCACATCATTTGATTGAACAGGTATTATTACAGGGGTGCAGCATGTGCCCATACTACAGTGCTAGTTATTAGATTTTATAACAAGAGCCATGAGGAGCTATAGAATAGTTTACTGCTGCTGTCAAGAGGGGTGTGAATGAGGGAGAGTGTATTTATAGGGGAGGGGGCAAGATCCAGAAAATCTGCACTATTATCAGCACCTGTGAGCTGGACTTACCTAGTCAGTAACCTTAACCCTTTAATGACCACAGGGGTACAGAGCACATTGCAAAGCAATGGATTGCACATACCTCTGGTCCTTTGGATGCTAGAAATGTCTCTGGAATGCAAAGAGTTAACTCCTCACTGTCATATTGCAGTTATTGGATTAACCCTTGTTGTCCATGCAGGACCTAATTTGGGGTAATCATGTGACCTGTACCCGCCTCCTCCTGATCAGATAACAGTCCGGGGATGCGTAATAGGAGACATTTCCGCCTTGGAATCTCACGGTCAGTGGATCTCTATTGGGAAGATTCAGGTAATATCTTGTTTACGTCACTGCGGTAACATAAAGTCTTTAGAGGTTTATTTAGCAGAATGGAGAGAGACTGGAAAAGAAGTAAAGATACATCTTTGTGTACAACCTGGGACCATCACAAAACAGCAGCCTTATTTAACCCTGTGAGCAGATGTGCAGAGGGTACCCATATCCCTTTAAAAAGGGACCCCATGGAATATACATGTTTTCATGTAAACCATTGCTGTCCAGTAATCACTGCAGCCCTGGAACATGCATTTCTTATGTGTCCACTTTTAACTGCTTGCATGCCAGAGGTGTATCCAAGCCAATTATCTGTAAAACCTAGTTGTGCGTTCCATTGCATTGCACAGCCCTGCAGAACACAAAGGGTTTTGTTGTTTTTAAAGCTAAATAATCTGGGTTTATCTCCTCAGTGTGACACGTCACCTGTATACGAGAAGGACTCAGACCCATTTAATGTCTCTCCAACAAAGTCTTCCGTACAAAAAGGGTAACATCTACCAGATGAGAGCAAAGGGAGGCTTAATGTTATACCTGTTTATTATACCGAGTCCTTATGGATTAGAAGGAATGATCCTACCCCTCTGGTTCTAAAGGGGTTAAACTAAACAGAAACCATTTACCTGAACTGTCCCATACATTGCACATCCCTTATGTAAGGGGGTCAGGCCTTTCCTGTAATGGAGGAGGATTATGCCAGTGTCATTCTGAAGGGCTGCTCGGGTCGGTGTAACCCTGCAGTGTGTGTCTCTCATAAGGGTCCTGCAATAGAGGGGGGTTCCGGTCACTTTACACTTGGTAGGAGTCTGTATAAACAAACAGGGGTCCTATGCAGCCATAGGAAAATCACATGAATCCCACATCTCCAGCACCTAATAACTGTTCATATAGTTTATACAGCCACCAGATCTTCCCTTTAAAACCGGACACATGAACAATGCATGTACAGTCATTACTGGGCTGCGGTAGCCCTCCTGTATCAAAGCAGCCGCCATTCCTGACTTGGGTTGAGTTTTAACCCTTTGAGTGCAGAGCAGTGCATTTTGTACCCCTATGGCACTCAAAGGGTTAAAGAGATAACCTGGTGACTCTAAATGCAGACTTCTAATATACAAGATAGAAAGGGTATTAACACCTATTCCTTTTTTGTAACTTGGGCACATGGAACAAATCTGAGAATAAACCATGCATTGCTTTGGATACCTCTCTAGCATTCAGTGAGTTAAAAACCCAAATTAAATCTGGTGGCACTGAGGGAATGATGTGTTCCCTGACGTACAATTAACACAGCCCACAATCACTGCACATCACAGCTCCTGTATATAATGTAGAACTCTTACCTGGAGATAGGAACCTGTCTGTGACTGCTACAATCCTGCAGGATAGAGAGCAGGACCATCTCAGTGCAGGGCAGTGCCACCCAGGCTCTCTTATACCATGTGTGGATGGGAGGATTGTTTACCTGCTGCTAGTACCGCCCTAAAGCAGACTGACAGGCACTCTCGCCTATCAGGTTCTCTACTGCCAGTTCACTCCTCTGCACTAGGAACAGTATATATATAATGGAACAGGGTTATCACTGGGGTGCAGACCTCCTCTTGCACGTGGGAGGAGTTGTTTTAAAGGAGAACTGTGCCCTAAGAATACGTCACTCACGGTTTAACACATTGGGGGGAGATGCTAAAGCAGAGATGACTTCTCCAGTGATATCACTTCTCCAATTCTCATGTTATTCCATAGAGCCAATGCACTAAGATTTTCCAGTTTAAGAGATTTTAGTCCATAGGATTTATAGAATAACATAGGAACAGGAGAAGTGATCTCACTGCAGACGTCATCTCCACTTTATCCCCTCTTTATCACACCTTAGTGCATAGTCCCTTTGACTTATCTAGGTAGGTGACCATCATACAGCGGTCAGGTGTATATCTATATAATTACTGTGTGTAACAGAAGTACTTACCTAGGTAGGAGTCCATCATACAGCAGTCAGGTGTATATCTATATAATTACTGTGTGTAACAGAAGCACTTACCTAGGTAGGAGTCCATCATACAGCAGTTAGGTGTATCTATATAATTACTGTGTGTAACAGAAGCACTTACCTAGGTAGGAGTCCATCACACAGCAGATGGCGTATTAGCATGCTTTTGGAATCTCCTCACATAAACACGGGAGGTTCACTCATTAGAACAGGTGGCTCTGTCATATGGACACCTTCACTGATTGGTCCACCAGTGTCCATGAGAGGAGATCCTGACAGCTTGAATTGCTTTGGGTGATATGAGAGAACAGATGCACCTCTTTCTCCCGATTCCAGATATTGTCCCTCTAACAAGGACAGCTATGTATCACTCTGGCATCCAAAGGGTGTATAGATGCCATGTTTCATGGACCACAGCACATTATTGGGATGATTTAGTGTGTCCTTGATACATACACATTTACGCAGGTGTCTTATAAATGTAAACAAAACAGTCGGTTGTTCAGCTGCCAAAAGAGTGTCAAAATGTCTGTTTCTGTGTACAAGTAATGAATGTCTTCTGGTTCTTCATCAGTGAATATTATGTTGTGTAAAAAAACAAAACCAACACAGGAATGTGTCACTACTGGTTTATCTGAGGTGTTAAATTGTTCTCATTTGTGTTTTAATCCACTGAGAGACAGACAGGTTAATGTTGTGTCCCCTATAGTACAGTCGTTTTGCTTTTATAATTCTGTATCCCTGTTTCACTAAAAGGTTTCTTGTCAGTAAATGAATCAGACTGTCCGCTGGACCTCAGGTGAAGTCACTTAGTATTACAGAGTAGTAAAGTCTACGTGTGTGATGCACTGATGCGTTTTCTGTACCGCAAATAGTTTTGTGAACTTAACCTGTACATTTTGGTGGCACAGTCTAATACTTTATAATAATTCCTGGCACAATATGCTAATTAGTTATGTTCCAGGCCAAACATCCCTCTCTCTGCGCTATTAGAAATGTCCCCCAGTTTGTGGTCTCTGCCTAGATTCATTCATAGCACATTGGGTGGGGATATTGGCTCAGGACAGACACTAATTAGCATAAAGTGTCAGACTGTGCCATTGACAAATAAAGGCTTATACCTCAAACTGTGTTACAGAAAAATGACTAGTACTACCGATTTTTACTTCTCTGTAACATTAATATAATGTCTCTTAAGGTGACAGGTTCACATTATCTGATCTATCATCCACTTGCTGCAGGTAATTGTTCTGAAATTCATCATATGATGTGGAATCGCCCATCGTCTCGCTCTCTTTCTGTATTTAGTTACTGTGTATATTAAATTTAAATAATAAATACAGCCCATCCAGGGATATGTATATACACAAGAGAGTAGCAATTTTGTGGCAGAAAACGGCATCATAATTAACTACAGCTGTCACTAATTTTTTTTTTTAATGCTACGCAGGTCTCCAATGCATTGCAGATAGTTAATCATACACAGTTTTGTCTACGAATTGATGCACTTTTTTTTGGCCTTCACATAAAGGCTCCGTAGTGTGTTGTATGTGTCGCAAAAGGTTTAAAGGATTGAACTGGTCCTTAAAGGGATAGTAATGTGTCACAATAAAAGCAGCTCCAGTTAATCTTCATAGTATTTAGGCCATGGAGAGTGTTATATCAATACTGTCAGAGTTGTAGTACAAGAGTAATTGAATGATAAAGTATCCCCCTCCCACCCCTTTTACCTAGTGTAAGATGCCTCCCCTCAGATGTGGAATCTGGTCTCTTGACTGGACAGGTCACAGCAATGGGCAATCTTCTTACTGTGAGAACAATGAAAACCCTGCCTCCCCCTTGACAGGTTTTTCAGGTTTTCCCTTATGATCACTGAAGATTGTCCCTCTCTGTGATCTATCCGGACAGTCTTGCTGCTCTGAGGTGAGAAGTGTTACACTAGGTAAAAGGGGCGGGAGGGGGATACTTTGTCATTCAATTACTCTTGTACTACATCTCTGATAGTAGTGATATAACACTCTCCACGGCCCAAATACTATGAAGATTAATTGGAGCTGCTTTTATTGTGACACCTTTAATATCCCTTTAATGGAATATTGACATTGGCTGGGTGTATGAGGGTAAAGTGGATCAATTCTGGGACAAACCAAGAGCACCAAATGCAAATTGTTACCCATTTATTTAAATGAATGTTTTAACCCTTTGAATGCCAGAGAGGATGCCAACGCGTAAAAACACCTGTTTAAGCCAAAGCAAATTAGAATTATTTCCCTATGGCTCAGCTGGTTTACCCAACAACTTCTTTTCCTTTAACACTTTGAGTGCTAGAGGGGTACTCAATGCACTGCTTCACTATGGCACACAAAGGGTTATACAGAGGACCCAGTTGGGGGGGGGGTGTACATAAATGTGGCGGACAGTTAAATTTGGCTTGAAAAATGGCACAAATACAAACGGAGAAATGTATCCACATCTGCAGCTAATGTATTTTTTTGCAAAGTGCGTCCTTTTTATCCAAGTTTGTAAAAGTATAAAAATTAAAGTTAAAAATGTAAAAAGGATGAAACAATGTAATAAGAAGGTGCACTTTGCACTCTAAATTATAGTGAATTTGTGGTGAAACTGTTCTGCACTTAGACCTGGTATGAGCGCAAATGCACAGTACCGCTGATTTATAAAAATGACACAGACACCTTTATATTTCATTTGTCAAACCCACTCCAGGAATTACACAGGGTCTCTTTATGTTAAATTATTAAATCCCTTTTATACATTACTCCCTCCATGGGCCGTATTCATCAGGCTTCAGGGGTGCAATTCTGGAGCAAACCAACTGCACCGTATTTTCTTGCATTTTTAATTTCATGTTGCCGAAATTGGGTTTGTTTGCCTTTAAGAGGTGATCTGATTTACAGTACACAACCCCATTTAAAGGGATAGTAATGTCTCACTATAAAAGCAGCTCTAATTAATCTTCATAGTATTTAGACTTTGGAGAGTGTTATATCAATACTGTCAGAGTTGTAGTACAAGAGTAATTGAATGATAAAGTATCCCCCTCCCGCCCCTTTTACTGATGTAACACTGCTCACCTCAGAGCAGCAAGACTGTCTGGATGGATCACAGAGGGACAATCTTCACTGATCATAAGGAAAAACCTGTCAAGGGGGGCAGGGTTTTAATTGTTCTCACAGTAAGAAGATTGTCCCTTGCTGTGATCCGTCCATTCAAGAGACCAGATTCCACATCTGAGGGGAGGTGTCTTACACTAGTTAAAAGGGGCGGGAGGGGGATACTTTATCATTCAATTACTCTTGTACTACAACTCTGACAGTATTGATATAACACTCTCCAAAGTCCAAATACTATGATGATTGATTAGAGCTGCTGTTTTTATGAAATATTACTATCCCTTTAAGGGCAATACAAAGATCTCTTGATGGAATTGTTGTAATTTTGTACTAAGAAATGTAATATGAGAACTTGCCTGGAGGAAACTCTAATTCTAATGCACTGCTGGCTATTATATGAGAGTTATTTGTTTTGAGATGCCTTTCATTTTTATGCATGTTACTCATGGTAAACTTTGATATGGCATACACTGTTTTATATCAGGCTGGGGGAAGCCATTTCCTGCTGTCTTTCACAGTATAGTGCAGTGCATACACACTTCTCATTCTGATCTCTGGAAAAGATAGACAAAAGGGTGGAAAAGAGGGACAGAGGGATTTGGGTCTCAGGGATGGACTGTCCCTCTGAAAGAGGGAGAGTTGGGAGGTATGCAGTAGATATTCTAAAATAACAGCCCTTAGTATTCCTGTTCCCCTGGGCTTTTCCTTCCCTGAGTTGGTGTGGTGCGTATTAGAGAGGCAGTGGATGATTAATATTGGCTGCTGTGCTGTCACACCCACCTGCAGAGCCAATAGGAACAAGTCTGCCACTGGCAGTCCCTTCTTTATTAATAACGCATAAACTTACAGCCATCAGTGCTCCGGTTCCATTTGTGAGTGCTGTGAGGTAGCTGATGACAGCAACATTATAACATTTACAGCCTTTAGTGTACAGGATACCCCTGGCTCTTCCTCTCCTGGGTCTAGGAGGCCCAAAAATTCTGGTGGGGGGGATTGAACCTCAGGAGTCACTGATTGATGGCTAGAAACCAGCCGGCCATTGTTACACACAGTAATTATACAGATATCCCTTGTGCTGTTGGAATACAGTTATACGCTACAGAGCAGGCTGTCCTAGCACAAATGGTTACTATGGGACCAAAAGGTTTTTATACTAACCACGGGGCCTACAGCATTTCATCTGTGTCCTGGTACAGAACAGATCTTTTTGTAAAGGATCCAAGTTTAACTCTTTTTCAGCACAAGCAGCAAAGAAAGAGTTAAGAGAAGGCTGGGATAAATGCATCCTGCAGGAAAAAACTGCCCCTTGTAACAAGGTAGGTGTCCTTCATACAGCAGTCTGGTATCTCCTGGCTTTTATTTTCCTCCAAATTGTCAATCCCCATTCCCAGTGTCCCCCATATTTCCTTCCTCCCCCACACAATCACATGTGCCAAACATGTCTCTCTACCCTCCTCCACCCACAGGTTTCTACCATTCTCAGGCACGTGCACACATAGACACCAAGGGGGGTTGAGCACCTGCCCTTTTAGTCCAAAGTGCCCTTTTAACAAAACAACATAATTATGAGAATTGCCCTTTTTTTTTTTTTTTTTTTTTTTTCCTCATTTGAGCCACTGCCCCCCCAAAATGTCTGTGCACGTCCCTGACCACTCTAAATCCTGCTCCCCTCAAGCAAGGTCTCTCCACCACTCCTTATTCTTAACAATATAATCCCTTCCCTTCACCCACAGCCCCCTACCTACACACATCTCTTCTCGGCCATATAATCTGGTCTTCCTTATAGAGAGGGCCATACTTGTGTCTAGCCTTAGCTTCACACTTACACTTTTTCCGATAGTGTTTTTATCTGATTGGGATTTGTTTCCTCATCTCTCACCGTTCCTATGTCCACCCCAGAGCTGATGATGTAAGCGTCAGAGGCAGCTAATGATTCCTATTGGTTGGTGGGATGTCACACCCACCTGCACCACCAATAGGAATAAGGCTGCCACTGGCACCTTTCAGCTTTTACATCCATCCTAACCTTATTGTCACTCTTCCTGTGTCATTTGGGCTGTGACTTTATAATCTTGTTGCTGCCAGATGTGGGCATATTGTTAAAATGTGTATTTTTTTTCTCTTCCTTTCCATTTAGAGGGTGTAGGCCTGTGCCAGACGTGCTTCATGGCTGAGTCATGTTGGTGCCACTTAGTCCACTGAAGCACCTACTGATTTTATACAATCCGTGATCCATCTGGTATAGTAACGTAGAGCGGAAGCATGGACTGAACACCTTGGCACACAAAGGGTTAATAAGATATAATTTTGAACCTCTCGACTACAACCTTCCAGCTGCAAAACCACCCCAACATCTGCACAGGAATCCAAATAAAATGAACCCGGATACAGGATGAATTCCAGGTTTGTTTTCCTGTAATTTTCTCTTTTTTATTAATAATTAAACTAAAATGTAAATATTTTGTGATTGGGGGAAATAAAATTGTTTTAAAGTTGAAATATTATGAGAAGAATAACAAATTATATATATATATATATATATGCAAACCTTGTCTAACATCAGGCAGTGTTGCAAAAAAATAAATATACTTAACCCTTTCAGTGCCCGAAGGTTTTCCAGCACATTTCTGTGCAATGTGTTGGACATTCCTCCGGGACACCAAGGGTTAAGTCTTCGTTCTAGCTAAGGCTATTAACCCTTTGAATGCTGGAGATGTGCAAAGCATTGCTTTGCGGTGTGACAGATGCCTCTTTAAAGGGATAGTAATACTTCGTTTTATCGTTATTTTATTTTGTAAGCATTAAAAAAACATGAACGATATAAGTCTTATCTCTCAGACCTTTATGGTTTGAGAGATATTCACAAGCAAAGTTTCCCCTCCACCCCTTTTACCTAGTGTAAGCCATCTCTTCTCAGATGTGGAATCCAGTCCATAGACCAGACAGATAACAGAAGGGGACAATCTTCTTCCTATGAGAACAATGAAAGCCCTGCCCCCCTTGACAAGTTTTTCAGGTTTTTCCCTTATCTTAATTGAAGATTGTCCCCCTCTGCAGTCTACCTGGGCATCTCCCTTCTGATCTGGCTGAGCAGTGTTACATCAGTAAAAGGGGAGGGAGGGGGATACTTTATCATTGAATTACTCTTGTACTACAACTCTGACAGAATTGATATAACACTCTCCAAAGTCCAAATACTATGATGATTAATTAGAGCTGCTTTTATTATGAAACATTACTATCCCTTTAACAATAAAGTGTTTAACCCTTTTGAGTGTCAGTGTTGCAATGCATTGGCTACCTCTCTGGCACTCAGAGGGTTAATAGTCCCAATTTTTGTCAATACGAATGTCTCTGTTCCATCTGATACAGTCAGTTTCCTCATGAGTTGTTCCAGCTCTTAGTCCTTTGGTCTCTGTGCATATTTTCCACCTCACTTGGAGGACCTAATATTAGGGGATCATGTGACCTGTTTTCTGTCTCCTGATAAGTAATTGGGTGAAGGTTTCTGACAGTTAGTCCAATAGTCACTGGATCACTAGGGAGAAGATTTAGGCCTTGTATTGTTTGCCACAAAATAAAGCCTTTATAGATGCAGCAAGCAAAGAATGATGGGAATTGTAGGCCACCAACAGCTTGAGATCCAGGGTTCGATTCAAATGCAGGTGGTAATTTTAGCCCTGCTGTTATCTTCAGGTATCCCCATAGACTTCAATAGGAAAACATTTTATTAAACGGGAGGTAATCTTTATCTCCTGCATTTGCATCGAGCCCCCAGTATTTGCCCATTCCTAGATATATTTCACAGACTGAAGGATCCACCCTTCTCCCATTCACCTTGAACTGGTAATGTGTAACCAGTGCCTTTCCTTATCGCTATACAGTAGCACAGACCGTGCACGATACATTCATAAACCTCGCTCTATAAAAATGCTTCTAGCATGCTTGGCTGCTTTTACTGCCCTTACAGTGGTATCTGTGCACCTTCCAGGCCCTATAATTTACTGTACGATGAGAGAACAAAGAAAATCCAGCCATGGTTGGCCTTCACTCTGGGAGATGGTTCATTCAAAAGTATTTACAGCTAAAATATATTAGGACATGTGTTTCTATGTATAATATATATATGTAAAAATCACTTTTTTTTTTTTTTTTTTTTCATGTGTTCCTATTGCCGTCTATGAAGAGCCTGTAATCACAGAGGATGTTTATCCTTTCTCAAACCTCTTCATCAGGAGAAAGGAAGGAAGGAGTGAGTGGGTGCTGACGTCTCCAGGCCCCACATGAAATAGGTAAAGGAGTGCACTATCTGCAGGGTGAGTTCTTCTCTTCCAGCTGTTTTTGTGGGGAGTAGGGGACAGTTGCTACAGTCTGTGTGTATCCTCTCTGCGCCAACACATCTCCATCTTTAGACCAACCTCAATTGGTGATGGGCAAAGT
The DNA here is from genome assembly GCA_037306005.1 of Rhinophrynus dorsalis. Classification (NCBI taxonomy): domain Eukaryota; kingdom Metazoa; phylum Chordata; class Amphibia; order Anura; family Rhinophrynidae; genus Rhinophrynus; species Rhinophrynus dorsalis. Next base: position 4,472,957 of record CM074726.1, read on the forward strand.
CTCTCACCCCCCTGTGCATATGGGGAAGTGATTACACATCGCCAAACACTATCCCATTAGATCTAGTGCATCACCCCCTCTCTGTAGGAAGAGGCAGTTGAGATGGGGAGCATAGTCAAGTGCCTGACAGATCTGCATTCCCTTACAAATAAAGCTAAATATAGTGTTTGTGTTTTTTGTTTGTTTTTTTTTAAAACACAACTTCCATTAACAACTATTTTTGTTTTTTCACAGATTGACAATTCCACTTTAAGAAAGTGGTAATATATATCACCCCAATTTGGCAGGAGCAAGATGGCTTCTCTCAGCGCTGCAATCCTCAGGAAGAGGCGGTTTCTGGAGATGAAGGTATCACCATACAAACAGGTACAATAACACTTCATTTATTGGATGGAACTTCATTCCCTTTAATGTGCAAGGTATAGAAATGTATGTAATGGATTAATGCAATCTGGCGGTGAGTTTTTAACCCTTTGAATGCCAGCAGTGTTAGAAACAATGCGTTAGACAGCTGTGTGGCTCTTTAAATGTGTTTTTAAATGATTTAGTAATACAGAGACCCCCCCAGAACCATCGAATTTTACTGTTGAATGTACCCACATGTTCATGAAACCGGTTTGCTGTAGTGACAGGGAATTCCCTTTGACAAATCCAGTAGAAGCCGTTTGCATTGGTCCTGGACTGATTTTACACTGGTGTAGCAGTGACAACCTCTGACTCTCCAGCTATTGTGGAGGTTGGTAGGATCGGAGTTGTAGTCTGATAGCTGGGGGGACTATGCACTATGGTGTGATAAAGAACTTCTCCAGTTCCTATATTAGTCTATGGAACCTCTGCTGTAAGATCTCAGACAGGAGCTGTTTGTGGAGGTTCCATACAATAAGTCATTGGAGAGTTTATCTCCTCTTTATCGTGCTGGAGTGCCGCAGGTTGCTTACTACTGCTTTAGGAGCTAGAAGTTTTAAAATCAAACCCTTAAATCTGTTTGCCTTAGATACACAGGCTGTTTGTGCTGCGTACAATGAGGGCTGCATGGTTATAAAGCTGATTTATCTGACTCTACCAGAGTACAGGGCTCGTTTATAACATCACAGTCCATACATTACAGGGAAATACATGTGCATTATAGAGAATGAGACCACGGGTAGAGAATCTCTGCCCAAGAGCTTACAATCTGTTCACATTAGACAATTGTTTGTTTGTTTTTTTAAACTGCAAAAATCCTTCATATTAACCCCTTGCATTGGAGAGGTCTCATCACAATATGTTGGAGACTTATCGAACATACTAGGAATTAAAGTGGACCGATCACCCTTAGATTATAATTTTAACCCTTTGAGCATGAGAGGGGTATGCAAGACATTGCTCTGCAATGTGTTGTGCCCCTCTGGGACTCCAAGGGTTAAACAGAAGAAAAACTACCTATGTGTATAATATAAATAATTTTGGTGAAATTAGCCTTATTTGTCAATGGCACAGTCCGGCACTTGATGTTAATTAGTTTCTGTGCTGTGCCAATATCTCCACCCGCTGTGCTATGAATGAATCTAGGCAGAGCCCACACATTTGGGGGACATTTCTAATAGCGCAGCGAGGGGGGACATTTGGCCTGGAACATAACTAATTAGTATAATCTGCCAGACTGTGCCACTAACGCACAAAAAGGTGAATTTCTCAGCTATATATTGTACAGAAGAATGCTGCAACTCTGTAAAACACCCAGTCTTTAAGGTGACAGGTCCAATTTAACCCCTTGTATTCTGGATGTTTCCAATGCAATGGAAGTACACTGGAGACCTGTCTAGCAACCAGGACGGTAAGGTTACTTTATTTCTGTTTATTTGGGGGGTGGGGGGGAGACACATTTTTGGGACATCTCTGTGGTTGCTGGAGTGGATACCCCCAAATAACCCAGTGAATTGGGTACAATGTGCGCCCCCCCCCCCGCACATTGTCCTCATATTGGTTTACACCCTCCTTTACACAATGTGTATTTTTACAAGATGAATATTTGTTTTTGTGGTTTCATCTTGAAGAACTGGTAATTCCTCTTTATCTCGACGCTAGAATTTGTATCTAATCAGAATGTTTATAAAACAGAAATCTTTAATTCTTGTTTTGTCTGTCAACATAATACGAAATCGTAACTTGTCTGAAATCCAGAATTCTGTGTCCGTCTGTACATCCTTCATAGAGGAGATGGGATTTAAAAACATAATAGTTCACCGATCGGAACGGTATCGTTCTTTTCTTCTTCAGGGGCAATATGGTGACTGGTTTGGGATTTCTATAAAGAAGGATACATAAAGACATACGTGACTGTATAAGGGATGATATGGTCGCCTATTGATACATCTTGTAGCTGTACAGTGACTGTATAAGGGATGATATTTTCTCCCTATTGATTCATACTACAGCTGTCCAGTGATTTATTGAATAGAGATTCTGTCTCCTATAGATTCATACTGTGTCCGTTTAATGATCATTAAACAGATAATATTGTATCTCCTATAGATACATACTGTGACATTTATGTATGGGGGGGGGATTGTATTCTTTCTCCTATAAATCCATCCTGTAACAGTGGGAGTGTATTCCGTCTCCTATAGATCCGTCATGTGACATTTTGTATGGGGGGGGTTTGTATTCCGTCGCCTATAGATCCGTCCTGTGACATATTGTATTCCGTCGCCTATAGATCCGTCCTGTGACATTTTATATGGGGGGGATGGTAATCCGTCCTGTGACATTTTATATGGGGGGGGGTGGTATTCCGTCGCCTATAGATCCGGCCTGTGACATTTTATATGGGGGGGGTATTCCGTCTCCTATAGATCCGTCCTGTGACATTTTATATATGGGGGGGGTGTATTCCATCCTGTGACATTTTATATATGGGGGGGTGTATTCCGTCCTCCTATAGATCCGTCCTGTGACATTTCATATATTGGGGGGGGGGGGGGGTTGTATTCAGTCTCCTATAGATCCGTCTTGTGATATTTTATTTATATAATAATATATGGGGGGTGTATTCCGTCCTGTGACATTTTATATGGGGGGGGGGGGATGGTAATCCGTCCTGTGACATTTTATATATGGGGGGGTGTATTCCATCCTGTGACATTATATATATGGGGGGGGTTTTGTATTCCGTCTCCTATAGATTCGTCTTGTGATATTTTATTTATATAATAATATATGGTGGGTGTATTCCGTCCTGTGACATTTTATATGGGGGGGTGATTGTACACCGTCTTCTTTAGGTGTTATTCCGTCTCCTATAGGTCCGTCCTGTGACCTTTTATATATGGTGGTGTATTCCGTCTCCTATAGATCCGACCTGTGACATATATGGGGGGGTGGGGATTGTATTTTGTCTCCTCTCGATCTTCCTGTGACCTTTTTATATGGGGGGGAGGATGATTGTATTCCGTCTCCTATAGATCCGTCCTGTGACATTTTTATATGGGGGGAATTGTACTCCGTCTCCTATAGATCCTTCCTGTGACATTTTTATATGGGGGGAATTGTACTCCGTCTCCTATAGATCCATCCTGTGACATTTTTATATGGGGGGGGTGTGTACTCCGTCTCCTATAGATCCGTCCTGTGACATTTTATATATGGGGGGGAATTGTATTCCGTCTCCTATAGATCCGTCATGTGACCTTTTTATATGGGGGAATTGTACTCCGTCTCCTATAGATCCGTCCTGTGACATTTTATATAGGGGGGGGGTGTATTCCGTCTCCTATAGATCCGTCCTGTGACATTTTATATATGGGGGGGGGGGGGTGTATTCCGTCTCCTATAGATCCGTCCTGTGACATTTTGTATATGGGGGGGTTGTATTCCGTCTCCTATAGATCCGTCCTGTGACATTTTATATATGGGGGGGCTCCGTCTCCTATAGATCCGTCCTGTGACATTTTATATATGGGGGGGATTGTATTCCGTCTCCTATAGATCCGTCCTGTGACATTTTTTATATGGGGGGGGGGGAATGTATTCCGTCTCCTATAGATCCGTCCTGTGACATTTTGTATATGGGGGGGGGGGTTGTATTCCGTCTCCTATAGATCCGTCCTGTGACATTTTATATATGGGGGGGCTCCGTCTCCTATAGATCCGTCCTGTGACATTATATATGGGGGGGATTGTATTCCGTCTCCTATAGATCCGTCCTGTGACATTTTTTATATGGGGGGGGGGAAATGTATTCCGTCTCCTATAGATCCGTCCTGTGACATTTTATATATGGGGGGGGTTGTATTCCGTCTCCTATAGATCCGTCCTGTGACATTTTATATATGGGGGGGGTTGTATTCCGTCTCCTATAGATCCGTCCTGTGACATTTTATATATGGGGGGGGTTGTATTCCGTCTCCTATAGATCCGTCCTGTGACATTTTATATATGGGGGGGGTTGTATTCCGTCTCCTATAGATCCGTCCTGTGACATTTTATATATGGGGGGGGGATTGTATTCCGTCTCCTATAGATCCATCCTGTGACATTTTATATATGGGGGGCTCTGTCTCCTATAGATCCGTCCTGTGACATTTTATAGATATATGGGGGGGGGGGGGGGTTGTATTCCGTCTCCTAATAGATCCGTCCTGTGACCTTTTATATATGGGGGGGGGGATTGTATTCCGTCTCCTATAGATCCGTCCTGTGACATTTTATATATGGGGGGCTCCATCTCCTATAGATCCGTCCTGTGACATTTTATATATGGTGGGGGTTATTCCGTCTCCTGTAGATCCGTCCTGTGACATTTATTTATATAAAAAGTATATGGGGGGGGGGGGTTATTCCATTTTCTATAGATCCGTCCTGTGATCTTTATATATGGGGGGGGGGGTTATTCTGTCTCCTATAGATCCGTCCTGTGATGTTTTATATGATGGGGGTGGGGTGTATTCCATCCTGTGACATTTTGTATGGGGGGGGGGGGTGATTGTCTCCTGTCTTCTATAGATCAGTCTTGTGACCTTTTATATATGGGGGGGGGAGGGGTTATTCCATCTCCTATAGATCCATCCTGTGACATTTATATGGGGGGTGTATTCCGTCTCTTATAGATCCATCCTGGGACATTTTATATATGGGGGGGGTGTATTCCGTCTCCTGTAGATCCGTCCTTTGACTTATATGGGAGGTTATTCCGTCTCCTTTGGATCCGTCCAGTGACATTTATATATGGGGTGTTTTATTCCATATACTATAGGTCCTTCCCGTGACATATGTTGTGTTTTTGTTTTTTTTTATTTATTTATGTTTTAATTTAATCTCCTATAGATCCGTCCTGTGATATTTACATATGGGCGGTGGTAATTCCATATCCTATAGTTATAAACTGTGATTGTTACATATTTGGGGTCATTCCATATCGTACTACTTTTTTATATATGGGGTGGTCCTCCATCTCCTACAGATTAATCACGTGACATAATGGTGGCATTCCATCTCCTATAGATTCATCCTGTGACTAATTTTCTATATAGATATAAATAAAATCTATTTAATTTTTTTTTGGGGGGGGGGGGGTCTATAGCTCTGTCGTGTGCGGTATTCCGTCACCTGTAGTTATGCAAAGTGACTTTTATATAGGAGGGGGGGGTATTCTGTGTCCTTATAGATCCTCCCTGTGACTTACCGAATACTATCTCCCCCTTTATAAGTCTCGTATAGATTTATATACTGAAGACAGCTGGGCTGTTCTGGATCTGCAGGATGAGGCAGCTGGGATTGGAGTGATCGTTGCACCTCAACTCCCTCTCTAGTGGTGAAGAGATTTGAGACCTTTTTGTGCTGAGTCTTAGAGCCCTGAGCCTCTGTGGGAGTCACTGATAATATCTGTACTAAGCAGAACTGGGGTAACCTAATGCACCAAAAGGGGGTACAAGTACTCATTCCCATTCGAGGTCTGTGTTTTTGGGTTTTTTTTTACCCCTTGACTGAAAAGGGGGCATACAGGTTATAGTGATTCGATACACAGCAGTGACTGGTTATTACATGTGATGGAATCCAGGCCTCAGACTGATCCCTAGAACGGTGATCATCAGCTCTGGGGCACACTAACAGCTCAGGTTGTCAAGATAATCCTAATTTAGCATAGGAAGCCCAATCACAAGGACCGTGAGATTAAGCAGGGCTGTTCTGAAAACCTGACCTGTTTTTGTGCCCTTTGTTGAAGTATAGGACATAATACTGAGAGGCTGATACTACTGAAGTCTGGACCACACTGCCTCCTGCTGGTTATTTGATAGTGCAGGAAAAGGCTTGTTACTGTCTAACATTTCTCAGTACTGCAGTGGTTCTAAACCCTCCACTAGGGGCGCCTGCTGGTGCACTGGTGAGTTAATCAGAGGCTCAGTCCTTTACATTCTTCACAATCCGATGTTGTTCTATGGAGCCAACACACTATGATTTCTCCAGGTGGACACATCTTAATGCCCAGTCTCCATAGAAGTCCTCTCCTTTTTATCACCTCTTTGTGCATAGCCCCTAAGCCTCTGGGGGTCTCTGAGGACACACATTGTAAACACACACACTATATATTAATTATAATTATTATTGTTATTATTATTATTTTTTTTTTTTTTTAAGGGGATCGGTGGGAGATGCATGATAAAGAGGAGATGACTTCTCCAGTTCCTATGTTATTCTATGGATCCCATACACTAAGGAGTGATAAAGAGGTGAGAACTTCTCCAGTGATATCACTTCTCCAGTTCCTATGTAATTCTATGGATCCCATGCACTAAGGTGTGATAAAGAGGTGATAAAGAGGAGATAACTTCTCCAGTGATATCACTTCTCCAGTTCCTATGTTATTCTATGGATCCCATACACTAAGGAGTGATAAAGAGGAGATAAAGAGGAGATAATGTCTCCAGTGATAACACTTCTCCAGTTCCTATGTTATTCTATGGATCCCATACACTAAGGTGTGATAAAGAGGTGATAAAGAGGAGATAACTTCTCCAGTGATATCACTTCTCCAGTTCCTATGTAATTCTATGGATCCCATGCACTAAGGTGTGATAAAGAGGTGATAAAGAGGAGAGAACTTCTACAGTGATATCACTTCTCCAGTTCCTATGTTATTATATGGATCCCATGCACTAAGGTGTGATAAAGAGGTGATAAAGAGGAGATAACTTCTCCAGTGATATCACTTCTCCAGTTCCTATGTAATTCTATGGATCCCATACACTAAGGTGTGATAAAGAGGTGATAAAGAGGAGAGAACTTCTCCAGTGATATCACTTCTCCAGTTCCTATGTTATTCTATGGATCCCATACACTAAGGAGTGATAAAGAGGTGATAAAGAGGAGATAACTTCTCCAGTGATATCACTTCTCCAGTTCCTATGTTATTCTATGGATCCCATGTACTAAGGTGTGATAAAGAGGTGATAAAGAGGAGATAACTTCTCCAGTGATATCACTTCTCCAGTTCCTATGTTATTCTATGGATCCCATACACTAAGGAGTGATAAAGAGGTGATAAAGAGGAGATAACTTCTCCAGTGATATCACTTCTCCAGTTCCTATGTTATTCTATGGATCCCATGTACTAAGGTGTGATAAAGAGGTGATAAAGAGGAGATAACTTCTCCAGTGATATCACTTCTCCAGTTCCTATGTTATTCTATGGATCCCATACACTAAGGAGTGATAAAGAGGAGAGAACTTCTCCAGATGAATGTTGGGTTTTCCTTGTAGCATCCGAGCAGTTAAATATTCTGTGTAAATTAGGGAGCAGTTCAATTATTTCTGTGTATTTTATACAGATAGAATAAATAATTAAAACCCATAGTTTATTAAATCTTTAACGAACAGGGAGGAATGCAGTGTTGCTTCTAGTGACATTGAACACCCCTCTGGTCCTTAATTTAACCAACACCGCTATTTGCTTGTTAACCCTTTGTGTGTGATGTGTTTATTTTAGACCTGCATTGTTCCCAACCCATGTGATCTCCTTGGTCCCGCCTCCATCGCTGCTCCTGATACGCAGACTCCGCTGATCCTCCTGTTATGTTGGTGCCTTCCTTCCTGGGATCAGGTATATAATGTCCGTATTTATCTTCTTTACACCTTCATCATGGCTACAGACGCAAATACTGACCAATACATGTCTTTATTATCACTGGGACCCTATCACCTAAACGCAACTCTGATTATTTTATCAGAACTCCTCTACAGGTTGTAATAAACAAATAAATTATGGCTATTTGGAAAACTAGTTTTCATGGCCTTAATTGGCACCATCCAAATAACACATTTCCTACCTTATCCCTACATTACCTCTCCCACTCACTGACACTGCTCAGCAATGTATTACCCACCTCTCCTAGCACTGACTTCATGTCTTATCCCTACATCACCTCCCCTCTCACTGACACTGCTCAGTAATGCATTACCCACCTCCTCTAGCACTGACTTCCTGTCTTATCCCTACATTACCTCCCCACTCACTGACACTGCTCAGTAATGCATTACCCACCTCCCCTAGCACTGACTTCCTGTCTTATCCCTACATTACATCCCCCACTCACTGACACTGCTCAGCACTACATTACCCTCCTCCCCTAGCACTGACTTCCTGTCTTATCCCTACATTACCTCCCCACTCACTGACACTGCTCAGTAATGCATTACCCACCTCCCCTACTACTGACTTCCTCTTATCCCTACATTACCTCCCCACTCACATTGCTGAGCAGTGTCAGTATTACCCACCTCTCCTAGCACTGACTTCATGTCTTATCCCTACATCACCTCCCCCACTCACTAACACTGCTCTGCATTGCCCACCTTCCTGTCTTATCCCTACATTACCTCCCCACTCACTGACACTGCTCAGCAATGTATTACCCACCTCCCCTAGCACTGACTTCCTGTCTTATCCCTACATCACCTCCCCTCTCACTGACACTGCTCAGTAATGCATTACCCACCTCCCCTAGCACTAACTTCCTGTCTTATCCCTACATTACCTCCCCACTCACTGACACTGCTCAGTAATGCATTACCCACCTCCCCTACTACTGACTTCCTCTTATCCCTACATTACCTCCCCACTCACATTGCTGAGCAGTGTCAGTATTACCCACCTCTCCTAGCACTGACTTCATGTCTTATCCCTACATCACCTCCCCCACTCACTAACACTGCTCTGCATTGCCCACCTTCCTGTCTTATCCCTACATTACCTCCCCACTCACTGACACTGCTCAGCAATGTATTACCCACCTCCCCTAGCACTGACTTCCTGTCTTATCCCTACATTACCTCCCCACTCACTGACACTGCTCAGCAATGTATTACCCACCTCCCCTAGCACTGACTTCCTGTCTTATCCCTACATTACCTCCCCACTCACTGACACTGCTCAGCAATGTATTACCCACCTCCCCTAGCACTGACTTCCTGTCTTATCCCTACATTACCTCCCCACTCACTGACACTGCTCAGCAATGTATTACCCACCTCCCCTAGCACTGACTTCCTGTCTTATCCCTACATTACCTCCCCACTCACTGACACTGCTCAGCAATGTATTACCCACCTCCCCTAGCACTGACTTCCTGTCTTATCCCTACATTACCTCCCCACTCACTGACACTGCTCAGCAATGTATTACCCACCTCCCCTAGCACTGACTTCCTGTCTTATCCCTACATTACCTCCCCACTCACTGACACTGCTCAGCAATGTATTACCCACCTCCCCTAGCACTGACTTCCTGTCTTATCCCTACATTACCTCCCCACTCACTGACACTGCTCAGCAATGTATTACCCACCTCCCCTAGCACTGACTTCCTGTCTTATCCCTACATTACCTCCCCACTCACTGACACTGCTCAGCAATGTATTACCCACCTCCCCTAGCACTGACTTCCTGTCTTATCCCTACATTACCTCCCCACTCACTGACACTGCTCAGCAATGTATTACCCACCTCCCCTAGCACTGACTTCCTGTCTTATCCCTACATTACCTCCCCACTCACTGACACTGCTCAGCAATACATTACCACCTCCCCTAGCACTGACTTCCTGTCTTATCCCTACATTACCTCCCCCACTCACTGACACTGCTCAGCACTACATTACCCACCTCCCCTAGCACTGACTTCCTATCTTATCCCTACATTACCTCCCCACTCACTGACACTGCTCAGTAATACATTACCCACCTCTCCTAGCACTGACTTCATGTCTTATCCCTACATTACCTCCCCACTCACTGACACTGCTCAGCAATGTATTACCCACCTCCCCTAGCACTGACTTCCTGTCTTATCTCTACATTACCTCCCCACTCACTGACACTGCTCAGTAATGTATTACCCACCTCCCCTAGCACTGACTTCCTGTCTTATCCCTACATTACCTCCCTACTCACTGACACTGCTCAGTAATGCACTACCCACCTCTCCTAGTACTGACTTCCTGTCTTATCCCTACATTACCTCCCCACTCACTGACACTGCTCAGCAATGCATTACCCACCTCCCCTAGCACTGACTTCCTGTCTTATCCCTACATTACCTCCCCACTCACTGACACTGCTCAGCAATACATTACCACCTCCCCTAGCACTGACTTCCTGAAAGGGTTAATAGTCAGTGACCAGGGGAAGTAATGTAGGGGTTGGACAGGAATGCCTAATAAATGATATAAGGGATTTTGAAAGCTGTTTCATTCTCGCCAGCTGTTTAGGTGACAGGGTCCCTTTAACGCTATATATAAATACATTCTCTTACTGAAACGTTTATTATAAAATGTGCTATTACTATTTAATGAAAGATGGTTTTGCCCAGATTACTGGTTGCAGATTCTAAATTCTAAAGACATTACAGCTCAAACTACCTTTTAGTTAACCAAAAAAAAACTGTCTGGTGTCCAGACGGTAAATTCCTATTCTGGTTGCACTGTATGGAAGGGCTGGGCCTCAGGCTACTTCTTTCATAGAATGTGATAGGTGGAGCCGTCACTAAATGCCAGCCTGGATTGTAATATTATTATGGAATCCATCTGCCAGATCTGGGAATTACCTCCATTTTAATCTGCAGGAAAAGCACGACACTAGTTTTTATCTTAAGAAGGGTTACTAATCCTTTTATAACTATATACGGAATAATGGTCACTGCTTTTGTACAAGTCCAGGCCAGGGTTGGGCATCCAGCTATCTTGGAACAAAAATTCCCATTGTCCTCTGATGGCCAGCTAAGGATGATTGTATTCGAACAAAAGCTGGAGAGCCACATAATTCGTAAACTGGCAGTGTTGTAATCCTGCATTCCAAAAATACAGGGTTAGTTTGGACTTTTTGGGTAAGGAAATGAGGGGCAGGTTTTGGGATGATTCTCCCCTGTAGAATTCTAGTCTACTCTGCAGTCCTGGTAATAGTCTGGATATGAAATTACACAGCAAATTCAGTCAACTGGAGGATGGGAGATTATGCTTCATCATGTCTAGTACTGAACAGATACTCTGGGGTATAACATTTGCACCACACGGACAAAATACAAATGGCCATTGATTTAAATGACACTTTACAGAGGTGCCGCTGAGATCAATTGAGAGGAAGGACAGATGGATGGCTCTTGTGTTACCCTGTCCCACAGTCTGATAACTGCTCAGTAACACATTTCTTCATTTCTTGTAGTCCGTTCCCTTCACTCAGACAGGGATCTTCTACAGCAGAGGTTCTCAGCCCATGCCCTCAGTGGCCACTAACAGGCCAGGACTTAGGAATTTCCCTGCTAGAACACAAGTGTGTTGATCAGAGGCTCAGTCATATTGATTAACTCACCTGTGCTCTCAAATCCTGGCCTGTTAGTAATCACAGAGGACACGGGTTGAGAATCACTGTTCTACAGTAGATGTAAAAAGTCTACACACCTCTGTTAAAATGCCAGGTTCTTGTGATGTTAAAGAATGAGACAAAGATAAATCATATCAGAACTTTTTCCACCTTTTAATGTGACCAATTCAATTAAATTGCAAACTGAAATCGTTGAGGGGGAAAAATAAAAAAACTCATAACCTGGTTGCATAGGTGTGCACACATTCTTATAACTGGGGATGTGGCTGTGTTCAGAATTAACCAATCACATTCAGTCTCATGTTAAATAGATGTCATTACACACCTGCCATCATTTTAAAGTGACTCTGATTAATCACAAATAAAGGTCAGCTGTTCTAGTAGGATTTTCCTGACATTTGCTTAGTTGCATCTCAGAGCAAAAGCCATGGTCCGCAGAGAGCTTCCAAAGTGTCAGAGGGATCTCATTGTTGGAAGATATCCGTCCGGAGAAGGGTACACAAGAATTTCCAAAGCATTAGCTATACCATGGAACACAGTGAAGACAGTCCTCATCAAGTGGAGAAAATATGGCACAACAGATACATTACCAAGAACTGGACGTCCCTCCAAAACTGATGAGAAGAAAACTGGTCAGGGAGGCTTCCAAGAGGTCTACTGCAACATTAAAAGAACTGCAGGAATTTCTGGCAAGTACTGGCTGTGTGCTACCTGTGACAACAATCTCCCTTATTCTTCATATGAATGGGCTATGGGGTAGGGTGGCAAGACGGAAGCCTTTTCTTACAAAGAAAAACATCCAAGCCTGGCTGAAGCTTGTAATAACAAACATCAAGTCCCCCAAAAGCACGTGGGAAAATGTTTTATGGTCTGATGAAACCAAGGTTAAACGTTTTGACCATAATTCCAAAAGGTATGTTTGGTGCAAAAACAACACTGCACATCACCCAAAGAACACCATAGCCACAGTGAAGCATGGTAGTGGCAGCATGTTTTTCCTCAGTTGGAACCGGGGGCTTAGTCAGGGTGGAGGGAATTAGGAACAGTTCCAAATACCAGGCAATTTTGGCACAATCCTTCAGGCGTCCAATAGAAAGCTGAAGAGGAAGTTCATCTTTCAGCACAACGACCCAAAGCACACATCCAAATCCACAAAAGCATGGCTTCACCAGAAGAAGATTAACGGTTTGGAATGGCCCAGCCAGAGCCCAGACCTGAATCCAACTGAACGTCTGTGGGGTGATCTGAAGAGGCCTGTGCACAGGAGATGTCCTCACAATCTGACAGATTTGGGGCGCTTTTGCAAAGAAGAGTGGGCAAATATTGCCACGTCAAGATGTGCCATGATAATAAACTCCTACCCAAAAAAAACTGTTGAAGCACCTTTTGATTTTATTACAGCAATCAAAGTATTAGGTTAAGGGTCTGCACACCTATGCAACCAGGTTATTGTGAGGGTTTTTTTTATTTTTTTTCCCCTCAACGATTTCAGTTTGATTTGCAATTGAATTGTTCACGTTATAGGTCACATTAAAGGTGGAAAAAGTTCTGACCTGATTTATCTTTGTCTCATTCTTTAACATCACAAGAACCTGGCATTGTAACGGGGGTGTTTAGACTTTTTCTTTACACAACAGAGTACAGTGTATATAAACGCTATTTACATCATATCCCCCCCTTTTTTTTTTTTTTCGTAGACTTGTGTTTAATAGTCACCAGCCCAATGGAACACGGAGTCTGCAGTCTTGTGAACACTGAGGACTGGCACCATTTCAGGTACCTAAATGTAAGTATTACCCATCCCTACTTTCGTTTAGTTACTTCTATCCCTCAAAATGTTGCTCCCCCCCCTCATTCTATTCCTGTGCTCCTCCTACTCCTTCTCAATTATGTCCCCTGCTTATTGGCCTCCTTGCTTCCACTCCTCTTTCCTCTTATACAACGCAATCTCCTTCCTTTAACTCCTCCCTTCTTTCCTCTTCTCCCTTCCTTCAGGTGCCCTGCACAACTTCTTTCTTTGCTAATGCCCCTTCTTCCTTCCATTCGCTGCAGCGCCTCCATTTTTTGCACTTCTTTCTCTCCTCCCATGCACCGCTTCCTCCTTTTTCCTTCCACTGCTCAGTTTATACCCTCCTACTTCTGTTCCACTCTTTCCTTCCTTCCTTCCACTAATCCAAACCTCCTTTGCTTATTTCTCTTCCTTCCACTCCAACCCTTAGCTCAAACTGAACCGCCCCAATCTCCACTAATTAACCAAATCGGGGTGTTATCTGTGCACGTCACATATTCTGAAATCCATGTTAGATCTGCCTTTTGTAACATGCAATACTCCTATTTCACAATGACGGTTTGAGGCTCTGATAACCCGCTCCTTTGAATGTTTAGCTCCAGTATACTGGGACAGAATGACAGACTTTTTATTAAATGTCTCCTAGGGGGCTACAACACATCATTTCTTATTGATATAGGAGCACAATTGACAGTGACAGGTTACCAATATCCCCATATGCACCTGTTTGTACCATATAGATTTGTTTCCCCCCGTCCATCAAATCTTTAATTGGTATCTGATGTAACTAGAAATACCAGGATGTTTGCATACTTACATTGACATCTGGTACTGTGATTTAGTGGAAAATAAGATTATTGGTACTGATTTTAATTCAGAAAGCTTGGTTAATAATTAATGTTACAAAACAAGGCTATCAGATAAATATTTTTTCTAAGGCTCCAATACATCAGGAATATTTTTGCTGAAGGTAAAACTGCAACGGATTCCTTAGATAAGGTATCCACTGTAATAAGTGAATCTAGTGTTTCTATGGTGTCTGTCAGACAGACACCCGCACACACTGACCCCATTTCCTTCAGAGAAGTAAGTAAAGGGCATTCTCTTTGCTGCTTCTCGGGTTGACTTAAAACCGAACTTCGCTCATGAGAGCACGGGTTTAACTCATGACCAAAATGGGGAACTGTGTCCTGTAAGACCTAGAAAGTTAAATACACACAACAAACGCAAGCAGACATGTTTTGGGTTCATTAGGACCACTGTAAATTATAGGTTTCCAAATATTGGCATTGATACTGCATTTGTTTACACAGGTCAGAGAGATCCAGACGTATTGGATAATGAAGTGTGAGAAGAATCTCTTGCGTTGACATTTTTCATCTAGATCTTCCCAAATCTGATGGCGTTCACACGATTGACTTCACCTGTCGGACTGCGTAGTATTCAAATTAAGAAAAGGAAAAAGGACCCTTTTAATAGTTATAATAGTGAAAAGGACACGAGACCACAAAAGAAATGTTGTAGGTTTACAAAGTCATGTGTGATTTGGTACACTAGCAAATATTTGGTACTATGCTTTCTTTAAAGTAGTGTTCCTTAACCATCGGCTTATCTTATAAAACCAACTTTTTAAAGGTTGGTTTTATAAGATAAGCCAATGGTTTTCATCCAGCAGTGTTGAAACGTGTCTAGAGCCTGCTGGAAGTACTGATATAATGCTTGTACCATTATCATGAAAATCTAAGGAATATTTTAAGGTAGGTTTTATTATAGAATAATTACTGTAGAATTTTTTGCTTTTGATCTAAATCGCACTGGACGATCGAGAAATTAATAGGATTTAAGATCAACATATGTTAAAGTAATTTATTTTTTCCACCTAATGGAGGGCATTGTGTTTGTTAATAGTGCTAGGAATTGGTGTTTAATAATTGTCTTTGATGTTACCACAGTTGCTTGGAACACGTACATTTCTACTTGTTGTTTTACATTTTGGAGTTTAATACACCAATTTAAGATTGATGGCAGTTTATACCCATAATATCAATACATCACTGCTTTAGAAAAATTGTGTACATAATTTTGGTTTTATGTGAGGAGTTTGTATTATATTGAGGAAAACTACTTACATGAATCTCTGATAACTTTTTATCAATTTTCTCTCGTGAGGTGTAAGTATCCTTCCTTTATAATACAAAGTACCGCAAATAAACTGCTTTCCTTTTTGAGGAGTGAAATCACATTTTCATACAGGAAAGCTCTAAATAAGTAATGTTTGTCTTGTTGGATAAAATCTAAGTCTTCCAGACTGTTGGTAGAATTCACTGTTGGTAACTTCTTAATAAAGCAAAAACAGAAAATTAAATCAAAGATGGCTTCTTCTCATTATTTAGTTAACTGTCAGAAATGAGCTCGGTTTAAAAAAATGTCTCTGGTACACGTCTAAATATTTGAATAGCCCTTTCAGCCATGAAAAGGGGGGCATGTTAGACCTCTCTTATTTGAATGGAGACATAATTACAGATAGTTACATTTAATGTGCCAACATCCTAGCTGTACTAGAATAGACGAGGGTCTCCTGCATCAGGGCCTCATGTTATAATGGAACTTTGCTGAGAATAGTTAAACTGAGCATGTGCTATGCTGTATGAATACGGAATATATATTCATGTTGTACATATGCCATGTTTTAGTTCAACTGTAGATATGCCACTCACAGGTATTGTAAGCGATAAAGCTCATTGAAACCCTCCTGATTTCTGTAAGTCTACTTTAGCAGAATGATGACAGAAAATATTACTACGGAGGTGTTTTGTTGTAAATATCTCTGCACCAAATAGAAACGCATCTAGTGTTAGAAAGAGGAGGAGGTGTGTTAGGAATGGTGGCAATTTTTCACTGCTCCCTGGCCTCCCGCTCCTCCATTCCAATAGTATCCTTTTAAAAAGTCGCACAGAAAACAGCGCATGACTAGGCAGCTCGTTAAACACCTCACCATGATCAAAAGGGGACATGAGAATCTCACGCTTTCATTCAGGGTGAGATTCTCATGTGTGAAAGGTTGCTACAACCCAGCCCACATACTTTTGCGGCCAACAGGTTAAAAGTAAAAATCAGGTCTAGTAATCTGCAGGGACAGATGCCGGTGCCATGATGCATGGTACAAGGAGATCCAGGCCATAGCTTTCTGTGCTGGCTTCACTTCAGACACCTAGCTATGGCCCTGATCTCTCTCTACTATGAGGCCATACACCTGACATAGCACTCCCTGATCCACCGCTCAGGCCACGCAGGAGGAAGGCAGCGGTCTGAAGGGTAGAAATGCTTCAATGCATAAGGTGCAGATCTTAAGTGCAACTGGTTGAAGGAGGGGTAGAAGTATGCGTGCTGGGTTGCAGCGACCTTTCAGGACACCACATCAGAATCTCGCACTTTCATGCAGGGTGAGATTCTCATGGTAACATGCTGACATGCCGCCTAGCTGCGCATTGGTTCACTTATAAAAGGTTGTACAGAACACCATTCCTCCAGCTCCTACTCCTTGTGCTGAATGCCCAGTACATATTCAGACCATGCTGTGCTGCATCATCGGAGCGCTCTACTTCTTTTTGTGGGAGGGAAGATGAGGGTCCATTTCTTGTCCCTTGTGTGAGTCTCCTTCAAGCACTGTCCATGCTGGCTGAGCGCCAAACCAGTATTGTGGGGAAGTGCCGTCAGAACAAATGTACCGTGCTCTTCGGCGCAGCCCTGGAAGCCAGATTTCCCCAGCAGACACCATACATGCCCCTTCCCACTCCTCCCTCTCCACCCCCTCCCACTCCTCCCCCTCCCCCCTCTCCGCCCCCTCCCACTCCTCCCGCCCCCTCCCTCTCCGCCCCCTCCCACTCTCCCGCCTCCTCCCACTCTCCCGCCCCCTCCCACTCTCCCCGCCCCCTCCCACTCCTCCCTCTCCGCCCCCTCCCACTCCTCCCGCCCCCTCCCACTCTCCCGCCCCCTCCCACCCTCCTCCCTCTCCGCCCCCTCCCACTCTCCCGCCCCCTCCCACTCCTCCCACTCTCCTCCCCCTCCCACTCCTCCCTCTCCGCCCCCTCCCACTCTCCCCGCCTCCTCCCACTCTCCCGCCCCCTCCCACTCCTCCCGCCCCCTCCCTCTCCGCCCCCTCCCACTCCTCCCTCTCCGCCCCCTCCCTCTCCGCCCCCCTCCCACTCCTCCCACTCTCCCGCCCCCTCCCACTCTCCCGCCCCCCTCCCACTCCTCCCTCTCCGCCCCCTCCCACTCCTCCCGCCCCCTCCCTCTCCGCCCCCTCCCACTCTCCCGCCCCCTCCCACTCCTCCCTCTCCGCCCCCTCCCTCTCCGCCCCCTCCCACTCCTCCCACTCTCCCGCCCCTCCCACTCCTCCCACTCCGCCCCCTCCCACTCCTCCCTCTCCGCCCCCTCCCACTCTCCCGCCCCCTCCCTCTCCGCCCCCTCCCACTCTCCCGCCCCCTCCCACTCCTCCCTCTCCGCCCCCTCCCACTCCTCCCTCTCCCCTCTCCGCCCCCTCCCACTCCTCCCTCTCCGCCCCCCTCCCACTCTCCCGCCCCCTCCCACTCCTCCCTCTCCGCCCCCTCCCACTCCTCCCTCTCCTCTCCGCCCCCTCCCACTCCTCCCTCTCCGCCCCTCCCACTCTCCCGCCCCCCCCTCCCCCTCCCACTCTCCCGCCCCCCTCCCACTCCTCCCCCTCCCACTCCTCCCTCTCCGCCCCCTCCCACTCTCCCGCCCCCTCCCACTCTCCCCACTCCTCCCCCTCCCACTCCGCCCCCTCCCACTCTCCCTCCCCCTCCGCCCCCTCCCACTCTCCCTCCCCCTCCCACTCTCCCGCCCCCTCCCTCTCCGCCCCCTCCCACTCTCCCGCCCCCTCCCACTCCGCCCCCTCCCTCTCCGCCCCCTCCCTCTCCGCCCCCTCCCACTCCTCCCACTCTCCGCCCCCTCCCACTCCTCCCTCTCCCTCTCCGCCCCCTCCCACTCCTCCCTCTCCGCCCCCTCCCACTCCTCCCACTCTCCCGCCCCCTCCCTCTCCGCCCCTCCCACTCCTCCCACTCTCCCCGCCCCCCCCACTCCTCCCTCTCCCGCCCCCTCCCACTCCTCCCTCCCACTCTCCCCCGCCCCCTCCCACTCCTCCCACTCTCCCCGCCCCCTCCCTCTCCGCCCCCTCCCACTCTCCCGCCCCCTCCCACTCCTCCCTCTCCGCCCCCTCCCACTCCTCCCTCTCCGCCCCCTCCCACTCCTCCCTCTCCCTCTCCGCCCCCTCCCACCCCTCCCACTCCGCCCCCTCCCACTCCTCCCCCTCCCACTCCTCCCTCTCCGCCCCCTCCCACTCTCCCGCCCCCTCCCACTCTCCCGCCCCCCTCCCACTCCTCCCCCTCCCACTTCCGCCCCCTCCCACTCTCCCTCCCCCTCCCACTCTCCCGCCCCCTCCCACTCCTCCCCCTCCCTCTCCGCCCCCTCCCTCTCCGCCCCCTCCCACTCTCCCGCCCCCTCCCACTCCTCCCTCTCCGCCCCCTCCCACTCCTCCCTCTCCCTCTCCGCCCCCTCCCACTCCTCCCTCTCCGCCCCCTCCCACTCCTCCCTCTCCTCCCACTCCGCCCCCTCCCACTCCTCCCTCTCCCTCTCCGCCCCCTCCCACCCCTCCCACTCCGCCCCCTCCCACTCCGCCCCCTCCCACTCCTCCCACTCTCCCGCCCCCTCCCTCTCCGCCCCCTCCCACTCTCCCGCCCCCTCCCACTCCTCCCTCTCCGCCCCCTCCCACTCCTCCCCCTCCCACTCCTCCCCTCTCCGCCCCCTCCCACTCTCCCGCCCCCTCCCACTCTCCCGCCCCCTCCCACTCCTCCCCCTCCCACTCTCCGCCCCCTCCCACTCTCCCTCCCCCTCCCACTCTCCCGCCCCCTCCCACTCTCCCGCCCCCTCCCACTCCTCCCCCCCCTCCACTCCTCCCCCTCCCTCTCCGCCCCCTCCCTCTCCGCCCCCTCCCACTCTCCCGCCCCCTCCCACTCCTCCCTCTCCGCCCCCTCCCACTCCTCCCTCTCCCTCTCCGCCCCCTCCCACCTCCTCCCTCTCCGCCCCCTCCCACTCCTCCCACTCTCCCGCCCCCTCCCTCTCCGCCCCCTCCCACTCCTCCCACTCTCCCGCCCCCTCCCTCTCCGCCCCCTCCCACCCCTCCCACTCCGCCCCCTCCCACTCCGCCCCCTCCCACTCCTCCCCCTCCCACTCTCCCGCCCCCTCCCTCTCCGCCCCCTCCCACTCCTCCCCCTCCCACCCCTCCCACTCCGCCCCCTCCCACTCCTCCCCCTCCCTCTCCGCCCCCTCCCACTCTCCCGCCTCCTCCCCCTCCCACTCTCCCGCCCCCTCCCTCTCCGCCCCCTCCCACTCCTCCCCCTCCTCCCCCTCCGCCCCCTCCCTCTCCGCCCCCTCCCACCCCTCCCACTCCTCCCCCTCCCACTCCGCCCCCTCCCACTCCTCCCCCTCCCACTCCTCCCCCTCCCACCCCTCCCTCTCCGCCCCCTCCCTCTCCGCCCCCTCCCTCTCCGCCCCCTCCCACTCTCCCGCCCCCTCCCTCTCCGCCCCCTCCCACTCTCCCGCCCCCTCCCACTCCTCCCCCTCCGCCCCCTCCCACTCTCCCGCCCCCTCCCTCTCCGCCCCCTCCCACTCTCCCGCCCCCTCCCACTCCTCCCTCTCCGCCCCCTCCCACTCCTCCCCACTCTCCCGCCCCCTCCCACTCCTCCCTCTCCGCCCCCTCCCACTCCTCCCTCTCCCTCTCCGCCCCCTCCCACCCCTCCCACTCCGCCCCCTCCCACTCCTCCCCCTCCCACTCCTCCCTCTCCGCCCCCTCCCACTCTCCCGCCCCCTCCCACTCTCCCCACTCCTCCCCCTCCCACTCCGCCCCCTCCCACTCTCCCTCCCCCTCCGCCCCCTCCCACTCTCCCTCCCCCTCCCACTCTCCCGCCCCCTCCCTCTCCGCCCCCTCCCACTCTCCCGCCCCCTCCCACTCCTCCCCCCCCTCCCACTCCTCCCCCTCCCTCTCCGCCCCCTCCCTCTCCGCCCCCTCCCACTCTCCCGCCCCCTCCCACTCCTCCCTCTCCGCCCCCTCCCACTCCTCCCTCTCCCTCTCCGCCCCCTCCCACTCCTCCCTCTCCGCCCCCTCCCACTCCTCCCTCTCCTCCCACTCCGCCCCCTCCCACTCCTCCCTCTCCGCCCCCTCCCACTCCTCCCTCTCCGCCCCCTCCCACTCCTCCCACTCTCCCGCCCCCTCCCTCTCCGCCCCCTCCCACTCCTCCCACTCTCCCGCCCCCTCCCACTCCTCCCTCTCCGCCCCCTCCCTCTCCGCCCCCTCCCACCCCTCCCACTCCGCCCCCTCCCACTCCTCCCCCTCCCACTCCTCCCTCTCCGCCCCCTCCCACTCTCCCCGCCCCCTCCCACTCCTCCCCCTCCCACTCCGCCCCCTCCCACTCTCCTCCCCTCCCACTCTCCCCTCCCCTCTCCGCCCCCTCCCTCTCCGCCCCCTCCCACTCTCCCGCCCCCTCCCACTCCTCCCCCCCCTCCCACTCCTCCCCCTCCCTCTCCGCCCCCTCCCTCTCCGCCCCCTCCCACTCTCCCGCCCCCTCCCACTCCTCCTCTCCCTCTCCGCCCCCCTCCCACTCCTCCCTCTCCGCCCCCTCCCTCTCCTCTCCACTCCGCCCCCTCCCCACTCCTCCCTCTCCGCCCCCTCCCACTCCTCCCTCTCCGCCCCCTCCCACTCCTCCCACTCTCCCGCCCCCCTCCCTCTCCGCCCCCTCCCACTCCTCCCACTCTCCCGCCCCCTCCCACTCCTCCCTCTCCGCCCCCTCCCACTCCGCCCCCCTCCCACTCCTCCCCCTCCCACTCCTCCCCCTCCGCCCCCTCCCACTCTTCCGCCCCCTCCCAACCCTCCCACTCCGCCCCCTCCCACTCCTCCCCCTCCCACGCCCCCTCCCACTCCTCCCACTCTCCCGCCCCCCTCCCACTCCTCCCTCTCCGCCCCCTCCCTCTCCGCCCCCTCCCACTCCTCCCTCTCCGCCCCCTCCCACTCCTCCCCCTCCGCCCCCTCCCACTCCTCCCACTCTCCCGCCCCCTCCCTCTCCGCCCCCTCCCACCCCTCCCACTCCGCCCCCTCCCACTCCTCCCCCTCCCACTCCCACTCCTCCCTCTCCGCCCCCTCCCACTCTCCCGCCTCCTCCCCCTCCCACTCTCCCGCCCCCTCCCTCTCCGCCCCCTCCCACCCCTCCCACTCCGCCCCCTCCCACTCCTCCCTCTCCGCCCCCCTCCCACTCTCCCGCCTCCTCCCCCTCCCACTCTCCCGCCCCCCTCCCTCTCCGCCCCCTCCCACTCTCCCGCCCCCTCCCCCTCCTCCCCCCTCCTCCCCCTCCGCCCCCTCCCACCCCTCCCACTCCGCCCCCTCCCACTCCTCCCCCTCCCACTCCTCCCCCTCCCTCTCCGCCCCCTCCCACCCCTCCCACTCCCACTCTCCCGCCCCCTCCCACTCCTCCCACTCTCCCGCCCCCTCCCACTCCTCCCTCTCCGCCCCCTCCCACTCCTCCCTCTCCGCCCCCTCCCACTCCTCCCTCTCCGCCCCCTCCTCCCACTCCGCCCCCTCCCACTCCTCCCTCTCCGCCCCCTCCCACTCCTCCACTCTCCCCGCCCCCTCCCTCTCCGCCCCCTCCCTCTCCGCCCCCTCCCACTCTCCCTCCCCCTCCCACTCTCCCGCCCCCTCCCTCTCCGCCCCCTCCCACTCCTCCCACTCTCCGCCCCCTCCCACTCCTCCCTCTCCCTCTCCGCCCCCTCCCACTCCTCCCTCTCCGCCCCCTCCCACTCCTCCACTCTCCCGCCCCCTCCCTCTCCGCCCCCCTCCCACTCTCCCTCCCCCTCCGCCCCCTCCCACTCTCCCTCCCCCTCCCACTCTCCCGCCCCCTCCCTCTCCGCCCCCTCCCACTCTCCCGCCCCCTCCCACTCCTCCCCCCCCTCCCACTCCTCCCCCTCCCTCTCCGCCCCCTCCCTCTCCGCCCCCTCCCACTCTCCCGCCCCCTCCCACTCCTCCCTCTCCGCCCCCTCCCACTCCTCCCTCTCCCTCTCCGCCCCCTCCCACTCCTCCCTCTCCGCCCCCTCCCACTCCTCCCTCTCCTCCCACTCCGCCCCCTCCCACTCCTCCCTCTCCGCCCCCTCCCACTCCTCCCTCTCCGCCCCCTCCCACTCCTCCCACTCTCCCGCCCCCTCCCTCTCCGCCCCCTCCACTCCTCCCACTCTCCCCGCCCCCTCCCACTCCTCCCTCTCCGCCCCCTCCCTCTCCGCCCCCTCCCACCCCTCCCACTCCGCCCCCTCCCACTCCTCCCCCTCCCACTCCTCCCTCTCCGCCCCCTCCCACTCTCCCGCCCCCTCCCACTCCTCCCCCTCCCACTCCGCCCCCTCCCACTCTCCCTCCCCCTCCCACTCTCCCGCCCCCTCCCTCTCCGCCCCCTCCCACTCTCCCGCCCCCTCCCACTCCTCCCCCCCCTCCCACTCCTCCCCCTCCCTCTCCGCCCCCTCCCTCTCCGCCCCCTCCCACTCTCCCGCCCCCTCCCACTCCTCCCTCTCCGCCCCCTCCCACTCCTCCCTCTCCCTCTCCGCCCCCTCCCACTCCTCCCTCTCCGCCCCCTCCCTCTCCTCCTCCACTCCGCCCCCTCCCACTCCTCCCTCTCCGCCCCCTCCCACTCCTCCCTCTCCGCCCCCTCCCACTCCTCCCACTCTCCCGCCCCCTCCCTCTCCGCCCCCTCCCACTCCTCCCACTCTCCCGCCCCCTCCCACTCCTCCCTCTCCGCCCCCTCCCACTCCGCCCCCTCCCACTCCTCCCCCTCCCACTCCTCCCCCCCCTCCCACTCCTCCCCCTCCCTCTCCGCCCCCTCCCTCTCCGCCCCCCTCCCACTCTCCCGCCCCCTCCCACTCCTCCCTCTCCGCCCCCTCCCACTCCTCCCTCTCCCTCTCCGCCCCCTCCCACTCCTCCCTCTCCGCCCCCTCCCACTCCTCCCTCTCCTCCCACTCCGCCCCCTCCCACTCCTCCCTCTCCGCCCCCTCCCACTCCTCCCTCTCCGCCCCCTCCCACTCCTCCCACTCTCCCGCCCCCTCCCTCTCCGCCCCCTCCCACTCCTCCCACTCTCCCGCCCCCTCCCACTCCTCCCTCTCCGCCCCCTCCCACTCCGCCCCCTCCCACACCTCCCCCTCCCTCTCCGCCCCCTCCCACTCCTCCCACTCTCCCGCCCCCTCCCTCTCCGCCCCCTCCCACTCCTCCCACTCTCCCGCCCCCCTCCCACTCCTCCCACTCTCCCGCCCCCTCCCACTCCTCCCCCTCCCACTCCTCCCTCTCCGCCCCCTCCCACTCTCCCTCCCCCTCCCACTCTCCCTCCCCCTCCCACTCCTCCCTCTCCGCCCCCTCCCACTCCTCCCTCTCCCTCTCCGCCCCCTCCCACTCCTCCCTCTCCGCCCCCTCCCACTCCTCCCTCTCCCTCTCCGCCCCCTCCCACTCCTCCCACTCTCCCGCCCCCTCCCTCTCCGCCCCCTCCCTCTCCGCCCCCTCCCACTCTCCCTCCCCCTCCCACTCTCCCGCCCCCTCCCTCTCCGCCCCCTCCCACTCCTCCCACTCTCCGCCCCCTCCCACTCCTCCCTCTCCCTCTCCGCCCCCTCCCACTCCTCCCTCTCCGCCCCCTCCCACTCCTCCCACTCTCCCGCCCCCTCCCTCTCCGCCCCCTCCCACTCCTCCCACTCTCCCGCCCCCCCCACTCCTCCCTCTCCCGCCCCCTCCCACTCCTCCCTCCCACTCTCCCGCCCCCTCCCACTCCTCCCACTCTCCCGCCCCCTCTCCCTCCCACTCCTCCCTCTCCGCCCCCTCCCACTCCTCCCTCCCACTCCTCCCTCTCCCGCCCCCTCCCACTCCTCCCACTCTCCCGCGCACTCCTCCCTCTCCGCCCCCTCCCACTCCTCCCTCCCACTATCCCGCCCCCTCCCACTCCTCCCTCTCCTGCCCCCTCCCACTCTCCCGCCCCCTCCCACTCCTCCCTCCTCCCCACTCTGCCCACGCCTTGGGTACAGATGAGAGATTAAATTTGTCTGTGATCCTAGCCTGTGTTAGCAGTGTACGGCTCATGGTAATTCTTTGGCATCACAATGTTTCTCAGAGATAAATACACTAATCTAAAGGAAATAGAGCACTTGTCATTGTATGGTGGCTAATAAAGAAACTGGACCAATACTGGGTTAAGACAGCAGATCTCCCTTATAAATCACGCAAACTCAGAGTGACCACATTTCCAATATGTCATTCAGGGACACTGCAGAGACCAGAGCAGCAGAGAACTTGTCCTCAGCTCTTGTGTAGCCATTTGGAATAGGTCACTGTACATCACTGGACATCTGTACACAGCCTGCTCTTTCTACAGTGCACCACAGAGTTCTCAACACTAGAGGGCGAACTTCCTTTTGACTGCTGTGAAAGAAGGTGATGCCTGTGGTGGACTACAAGAACATGTAAGACTAATCTAAGGCTTTGGGTATGATGTACATCACAACAACATTGCACTGCAGCTCCTGTTTGTTCTCTCTCTAGTGTTTAGGATGAAAGCTCTGACATCAGAGTTCTGTATGGAATCTTTCTTCAGGGACAATATAAAGTCCCGGAATAAAGCTGCCCAGGACAAGGGACACAAATTCAAAACCTGGGCCTGTCCTGGCCAATCAGGGACATGTGGGCACATTAAGCACAATTCAGATCTCCCCTATAAATAAATCACAATCCACATCCTCCCTGTCTGCGTTAGTACACATTTACCTTAGTTCAGTGACTGCAGCCAGTTTTACAAAATAGATACAAAAAAAATATACAGAACCCAATCGCATCGCGCAGGTTAATAAAACAGACCAGTCAGGCGAGGGTAAATTCCACCATCTGGTTGTTTGCTCTCTCTCTGCGTGACTTAACACATTGCAAACACAGGAATAGACTGTACCCAACCTACCGGTTTTCCCTGCATGTTGGCAGTGCCACTCTGTGGGCTCATCCACATATACATAGAGGAAAAGGTTATCAAACTGTCACAGGCACCCAGGAATGCTCAGAACTCAGTACGGTAATATAATACAAAATATTTATTAGAATGAATCACAGCAATAAATACATAGTACAACAAGCAAAAGGTTACTAGCTGGCGACACTACTACCAGAAATAGTAGGCCTCTCGCTAGACCACAATGCTGGAGACTGGGCCGAAGCCCCTGTGAGTCTCAGCAGGAAACAGGAACGCCAGCCCTTGATCCGTCGACTGGAACAGGCGACCACTGAACACTGGCTCAGTAATCTTGATCCGATGAACAGGAATACAAGGACTGCTGGACTGGAGAACTGACCCACGCCTGCAATCACCGCTAAGAGACCCTGTGACTCTGCCTGCAGTCACCAATCAGACTCTCTGTCCACAACAGTGGTCTGTCTTAGGCCAATAGCACAAATTGATCACAGTAAGGGGTACTCGTGATCACTGGGTCATACACAGAAAGGGTTCCCTTACTTAGCCGGGTCATACACAGTGTGGGTTCTCATAAATAGCCAGGTCATACACAGAGTGGGTTTTCGTAGATAGCCAGGTCACACACACAGCCCAAGTACTTCACCTAAGAACAACAACGCAAGGGCATCTGAGTCAGGCCTCAGTCTGCCTTATAAACCCCTCCACAGGAAGTAGGAGGAGCAGCTCAGAGGGAGGAAGTAGGTAGGTATAGTAAGGAAACAGACAAAACAGAGGCCTGCAGCATGCTTGAAGCCTCGCGCCTGTAATCATGCTGGCGTCAAGGCAAAGGCAGATCCAGTCACTGAGAGGCTATGAGGAAAAACATGTAATGGGCCCCCAATGCACAAACATTGTACCAGGGTTTTAAGTAGAGGCTATGGAGTACTGCAGACAAGGGGCCCTCCCTTTAACTGGTGACCCATAGGAAATAGGCATATTCCAGGACTGCACTAAAATCAAAGCCGCCCTGCATTATGGATTTTTCATATACACTACCGGCAAAGGTGTAGGAACGCCCACAATCTGGCGGGGGTGATAGCATTTTTACTGTCTGGGAATTGTTTATAAGAATATACCCAGTTTACTGAATAACGTTACTTTTTTTGTGAGACACTTCACACACTTAACCCCTTAAGGACCAGCGCGCGCACGCGCGGCCGGCACTTGCGGACCACGGGGCGTTTTTTTTTTTTTTATTAGCGCTTCCGGTTCAGGACTTCCGGAGCGGCGTGCAGCCGCGACGGGAGCCTTGAACGCCATGCCGTGCCAGGACCGTCATTGGTCCTTAAGTGCCGGACCACCGTGACGGTCCTGGCACGGCAGTGGTCCTTAAGGGGTTAAAGAACAGTTACAGTGTTCACAAAAAGAGTACCTGATACATTTTATTTATAAGGTTACAGAAATTAACCAAAAGTTTGGCATATATTTCCGTTAAAACCACTGGTAATAATACTTTAAGTGGAATAAGTAATGCACTATTGCCTAGATTTTGCCACCCCCAACAGCCCCTCTGTGTGTCACTTTGTCCCCTCCCAGCCCCTCTGTACCTTCTTTGTAGTGTGGCTGAGCAGACTGTGGTGGCGGAGCTTCTGATCCTCTAGCCAGCCTGACAGGAAGCTGCTCGTTGGTCTCGGTGAGCAGCTTCCTGTCAGACTGGTGTAAAGGCCACAGAAGCTCCTCTACTCACAGTCCTCTCTGCTTGGCCACGCTGTGAGGAGGTGACCGGCAGGAGGGAGTGCTGTGCAGTGCGCTCCTCTCCTGCTGGTCACCCAGAGCCTTTGCCCCCTGGGCCGGTGTGCCTAGCGCCTGGGGAGATTTCTACATTATTTGTCCCCAGCATGATTTCCTGCGGAAAATCAGTCTCCTCCATACCCCTCGGTTCCTACGCCCCTGACTACCGGTCAAACATTTGGGATCACTTCGAAATGTCCTTGTTATTTTACTGGACAAGATTTGCTTTTCTTTCAAAAACATCAAATGGATCAGAAATGCAGTGTAGACATTGTTAATGTTATGAATAACTATTGTAGCTTGAAACAGCTGATTTTTATGGAATAGCTACATTTGCTGCAAATGATGGATTCTTTGACGTAAGCAAAGTTTGAAAGAAATAATGATTTTTAAAATTAAAAATCATTATTTCTAACGTTGCCAACGTCTTGACTGTATTTCCTATTCGTTTTGCAACTTATTTGCTGTATGTTTTAATGGAAAACAATGGAATTTCTGCAGTAGGGTGACCACATTTCCTTTCTGACATTCAGAGACCTTGTGGAGAAGAGAGCAGCAGTTTACCTGTCCTCAGCTCTGTCGCATCTCTGCGGGAGGGGTCACTATTCATCACTGGACATCAGTGCGCAACCTGCTCGTTCTCAGACGCACCACACTGGAGGGAGAACTGGCCATCCTCAGAATAGCGTTACAAAACAACACAAAAGAGGCAATGGGAAGTTACCCCTCTAGTATTTAGAACTCGGTGCTCTGGCGTCTTCATTCCGGGACTTTGTATTGTCCCAGAAGGGGGCTGCCCGGCACAAGGGACACACACTTAAAACCAGGGACTGTCCTGGCCAATCAGGAACATGTGGTCATCCTATTTTGAAGTGACCCAAATGTTTGAACAGTAGTGTATGTCCCTGGGTTAAAGGTGAGGTCTGGTCGCCCTACTCCCTTGCACGCTGGGCCCCATCACAACTACACAGTCTGTAGTTACATCCATACAAACCAGCCGCACAATAGGGACCTGATTTAAATGGGGATTTTAACCCATAAAATACGAGATTTGAAGGAAATGCACTGCATACACCTCTTGTACTTCAAGATTACCCTTTGGAGACCTCAAGTAATCAATGTATTTGCAAAGTGTTGAAGACCTGTGTAGCAATCAAAGGGGTTAAAAGCCCCATTTAAATGAATGTGGAATTGCATTAGTTCTCTGTAGTTCAGAAGTTTCCTTAGTACATCATCCTGTGTGTGTCCTGTATTTACTAATGGAGTTTTGGTGCCAAAACTAGAATAGAAACGAAATGCACCAGGCGATCACATGGAACGATTCACAGGGACGTATGTAGAAAGACAAAAGTGGATCAAATCAACATTAGTTTACAATTACAACAGGGCATTTAACCTTTTGAATGCTGGAAAAGTCTAGTGACTTTTTGTATTGAGGGTTTTTGTTTATTTTTTGCCTTCTTTTGGATCAACGATGGTAAACAGGAATAGGAAAAGGGTTGGACTGGATGGACACATGTCTTTTTTCAACTTAAATTACTATGTTACTATGACTCACCTGTCCCACAGAATGCCACAGCAGGGGGCACTTGCTGACTGTTAAATATAGGAAAACAAAAGGTATAAGTATCCGATATAATGTCTAATAAACAGGATTCCTTTACTGCTTTCTAACATTTAAATAAAAAATCCCCATAACATTTTATCACCTAAAATCAGTGTTGGTAATTTTGATTTTCAAAGCTATATCTTATATTAAAAATCTATAAATCTAAAGCAATCAAAAGCTAGTTTTCTAAATTAAAAAATGGCTGTTATTTCAAGCATGTCATTCAGCTGTTTCATGTCTTATCCCTACATTACCTCCCCACTCACTGACACTGCTCAGTAATGCATTACCCACCTCCCCTAGCACTGACTTCCTGTCTTATCCCTACATTACCTCCCCACTCACTGACACTGCTCAGTAATACATTACCCACCTCCCCTAGCACTGACTTCCTGTCTTATCCCTACATTACCTCCCCACTCACTGACACTGCTCAGTAATACATTACCCACCTCCCCTAGCACTGACTTCCTGTCTTATCCCTACATTACCTCCCCACTCACTGACACTGCTCAGTAATACATTACCCACCTCCCCTAGCACTGACTTCCTGTCTTATCCCTACATTACCTCCCCCACTCACTGACACTGCTCAGCAATGCATTAACCACCTCCCCTAGCACTAAAAGGGTTGTCAGTGAGTGCGGTGGTCATTTAGGTCTAAGACAGGAAGTGCGTACACAGCATTCTTTGTAGACCCTGATAATTAATCTAAATAAGACAAGCTAGTTTCCTAAAATGGCCAATATATAATAAATAGGGTACTGAAAGCTCTTTCAAAATCACCAAATTTATTTTTAATTGATGGGGGCCTCTTTGAATACTAGCTTGTAGGGATAATCTTATATTACCTTTCACTTATAAGGTAATATAAGCTTTTCACCTGAGAAAGGAACAAATAAATCAGGGTGGAAATACTGAAAACATTGGATCTGGTGAGAATTGGAACTTTGCATTCCTCAGTGTAAACATAAGGGATATTCTGTTCACCTCGCTAATCACTTATACAATGTGTTTTCTATAGAAATGTGTTGCCCCTGATCTGAACTGTTTGTTCTGGTATTGACCGAGAAATCCATCGCCCCACCCCAAGAACCAGACAATAAAGTAGTACACCAGCCGGGCAACTTGATTAATCTCTACTAATATTTGCAAAGCTCACATGACTTGTCGTTTGCTTAATAAATTAGGTAGAGTTGAATGAAAGCGTCTTCTAAACTACAAGAATCTTACAGGATTTCAGGCTGTTTCCACTTGATGGTATTTTTTCCTGGACTTACAGAAGTATTTGCAATTCTATACATTTTGTTTTTTATATTTAGAAGATGTTGATTGGTATAGGACGGTGGCATAATGTCAGGTTAGACTATTGACCGATTGGTTGGCTTCCTGGTTATGGAAATTCCTAGAAAACATAATTCAGTTCAACTTAGACCATTTTGTGATTTACTCATGTGTGAGGTATATTTTGTAAGGCAATATGCTGTTATCACTGTGATGGCATTAACAAGTTCCTTG
Source organism: Rhinophrynus dorsalis (assembly GCA_037306005.1). Lineage (NCBI taxonomy): Eukaryota > Metazoa > Chordata > Amphibia > Anura > Rhinophrynidae > Rhinophrynus > Rhinophrynus dorsalis. The sequence continues at coordinate 4,503,533 of CM074726.1, forward strand.
ATGTTTTGTTGCCCTGATATCTGCATTTGTTCAGATGGGACAGTAAATTGTTATGCTAAAGGCTTCCACTTTATTCCAGAAGAGATGGATGAAGACACCCACACGATTCTCCTGGCCTACAATAAAATAGGGACTTTGAAGTCCCTGTCGTTCCACAGGAACCAGCTTGTAGAACATCTGGAGCTCCAGAACAATATCATTACTACCATCCATAACCAAGCCTTCCAATATCTGCAAAACCTCAGCTACTTGGACCTCAGCAGTAACCAGCTTACCAACATAAAAGTAAACATATTAACGCCTCTCTCCAAGCTGACCACCTTAAATCTGGCCAATAACAAAATTACCAGGTTATCGGGAAGTATGCTCCAGCCCCCTGTATACTTACAGGCTCTGTATCTACATAACAACGCTCTGAAACAACTAAAGGTGGACTTGTTGTACAGTTTGACTTCACTCACACACCTGAGACTGGATGGAAATCCTTGGGTTTGTACATGTCAGATCGAGGACCTCTGGAACTGGATGGTGGATAATCCCCAGAAGGTTCAAGGTAAGACGTTTTATAAAGATGTTCATCTACATTACAACCAGGGAACGTGACACCCAAGACTAGCTGAAGATGTTGATTTCTCTTGAACTAAGGGACAAGGGAAAATGTATAGGTGCCAACGTTTTCTGACCATAGTAAGGTTAACCCCTTAACACATGACATGCCAGAACTGTCAGGGCTGTCCCGGAGTTAAGGGCCGGTGATCATCCTGGCACGTCATGGAATTTCGTGATCACAGCATACCTACATGGGGCGCTGTGATCACTGGGCACATATGTTAAAAAAAAAAAACCAGCTAAAGCAGAAATAGTGTTCCTTTAAAGCGGAACTACCACCTCTTACACAATTTAACTTCAATCACTCCCCATCTGGAGACTGGAAGCTTACTAGCGCTAGTTGCCAGAATTATTACATTGTTCAAAAGAAATATGCATTCTTACCGGGGTGACAGCAGCATGGAGCGCAGATATCTTGCCATAGTGACGTCTGCGCACCTGCGCTATCAGTCCCAGCGGGGTCTAGGAGCCGTACAGGTCTGGAAGAGAGTGACAGTGCAGGCGCGCAGACGTCACTATGGCAAGATGTCGGCTCTCCATGCTGCTGTCAGCCCGGTAAGAATGCATATTTCTTTTGAACAATGTAATAATTCTGGCAACTAGCGCTACTAAGCTGGTAGTCGCCATATGGGGAGTTAAACAATTTAAATTCAATAAGAGGTGGTAGTTCCGCTTTAAGGTGGACTTGTCACCCTGAATTCATTATTACAGTAACATCTCCTAATAATGCACAACCAACTTAATTTGTGCTGAAAATTCTAATGGAGTGGTTCTCTATCAGTGCTAGAAAGGCGTGCAACGCGTTGTGGTGTACCTCTGGAACGCAAAGGGTTAAATAGCACTGGATAACATGACCACCATAGCAATCATGATTGTTCATACAGGACTCCCAGACCCCAAACTTCTCCCCATTTGAGTTTTTTTTTTAATGAAGCAATCAGCAGGAGAAGTTTAGAGTCCTGCAAGAAAGTATCATGTCCTCCTCCGTGGACACGGCATTCAGTACTAATTAAAGATTCACACCCTTCTGACAGGTTCTCCAAAATGAAAAACGTTCCTTTGCAATGGCACTCAAAGGGTTAAAGGAGCAGTCAACCTACTGTTCGGTATTTCCTGCTGAGTATAGTGAGGAGATTTCCACTGCTAGGAGAGCTTTCATCCAAAAGATGCTACAGTTCAAACTCCCTTGATTTAAGAAATAATAAAAAAAACTATTTGCAACAGCACCAAGAGTGTTTTTTTTTTTTTTTTTTTTAATGGGAGAACATGAGTCATGTTGACTCTTCATATTAAATTCTTGGAGTGGCAGAGGGGGGCGCAATGCATTTTGTACGCCTCTGGCACTCAAAGGGTTAAATGATGGGATCAGTAACATCACACTGGTGTATAAAATACCCACTGTTTGAACTGTAATACAATTTGAATTCAATATCTCCCAGCAGTGGAATCTGCCTTTGTTCTGCTCGGAAGGAAAACTGAAAAACCCATATACCGTAACATAAAAACATTATAATAGATGTTGTTATTGCTCCTTTTAAACATTTTGTCACTATACACTCCGCCTGGTATATGATATATAATTATATATATATCCTATATAACATACATTATAAAAATTTGCTAGGATGTTTGTCAGAAGCCGTCATGCTCAGTAGAGACTGTGCGCGTTCCGCAGTCTCTACTGTGTATGATTGCATTGCGTGAGTGAGGCGACACAAGACTACATCGCGTGGAGCAGTGAGGTAGTGGCCGCTTAACCCTTTGAGTGCCAGAGGGGTACGCAACGCATTGCAAAGCAATGCGTTGCGTGCCCCTCTGGCACTCAAAGGGTTAACATTACCTGGACCTTGGCCTGTGTACACAGGCTTTTACACTAATAATCATTGCTCTTCATTACTTTGCAATGCGTTGCACACCTCTGTCCCAACAAGATGTGCTCTCATAGTGCACTCCACATTAATATATTAAACGTTGCGTAGTCCTTTTTTGAAGTAAGTTTCTAGGTTCGGCAAAAACAGTAAAGCAAAATCTTACCCAGTGACGTCAAGACTGGGTCAGATGGACTGCGCATGCCATACTCGTTATCTTGAGGTAAGGTAGTCACTCCCACCGGTCCTGTCGATCCAGCCTGTGTCCGCCCGTTCTATAGCACATGAACTAGAGCGCACTAGCCTTCTAGCGTGTTCAGGTCATGTGCTATAGAAGGGGCGGACACAGGCTGGATCAACAGGACCGGTGGGAGTGACTACGTTACCTCAAGGTAACGAGTATGACTTGCGAAGTCCATCTCCCCCCGGTCTTGACGTCACTGGGTAAGATTTTACTTTACTGTTTTTGCCGAACCTAGAAACTTACTTCAAAAAAGGACTACGCAGCGTTTAATATATTAAAGGAGCAGTAAACTTTTTTTTACGAAAAAATATATATTGTAGGGATTTTCATATTGAGTAAAATAAGAGTACTCCCACTGCCGAGAGATTTATATTTCCAGAGTTATTACAGTTTAAACCCATGTTTTTTTACATTAGCAGTGCCCTCTAGTGGTCAAATTCTAATTAGATTTCATGTTAGATTCTAATGGAGAGGAAAGTCAGAAAAGTCAGAGACATACAGTTCTCCATAGAATGTGATAGAAACTGCTGAGTCACTTCCTGTCAGAACTATCAGGAAGTAAACACAGTAAATTCACTTCCTGTCAGACCTATCAGGAAGTAAACACAGTAAATTCACTTCCTGATTATTTGAACTGCTATAAATTTTTAATAAAACATCTGACAGCGATGGGAGTGACCTTGTTTTATTCAGCAGGAAATGCTCTATAAAATATGTGTTTTCATAAAAAAAGTTTACTGCTCCTTTAATGTATAGTGCACGTTGAGAGAACATATTGTTGGGACGATAGTTCCTCTCTAAAGTGATAGGCGTTCTCCTATTATCACTTTTTAGATATCTCTGACATTTTTCCTAATCTTTCATTCTAACAGAAAAGAACAGGACACTGTGTGACGTCCCCAAGTACCTGGACCAGTCCCCAGTCCTGCTGATTGAACGGAACTCCTTCCAGTACTGCCAGGAATATTTCACTCTCTTTGAATATCTCTTTTTCCTGCTGATCGGAATCTCTTTATTCCTAACAAGTATATTCCTGTGTCTCGCACTTGGCTCTCTGACCATCTGTTATGAACGATTCATACGCTGGAAGGCAAGGAGGCCGCATGTGTATAAAAAGAGAACTGTACAAAAGAGAGAAAGTGTTCTCAATGGGCACCAGATACCAGTCTGTAAGGTCTAGCAATAAAATCCCTTCTTGCTCTACAAATCTGATTCCTGTTTGTTTTACTGTTGGTGATATTCATGAAAACAAGCTTTCCACATCATCTCATCCACGTAATCCACTTCAAAAGGAACAGGTTAGATTCACTCTGACATTGGACCGGTCGTCAGGTCTGTTCAGACTCCAGATACCACTGATTCCTGAAGGTTCTTTTCTACCACCCTGATAGCAGCTGCTGATCCATAGGAATCTACAGACCTCAGTTGGACTCCTACCACCAAGCGAGGCCTCTGAAGTATAAAGGGGAACAGATATACCTCCCTATAATAACCCCCACTTACCTTGCTGTGCCCAAAAATTCTTATTGGCCTTTATGAAGCTTGTCATTATGCTTTTGTTCAAGAGATAACATCTGCGATCATGTCTGCATCTTTGGATTTGACATCCAGGACTAACAGTTGTTAGCGGTTTTGGATCTTTTTCCCCCAAACTGAAGAAGGCAGAATTATGGAGCCTGTTTAACCCAATAGGGAATACAGAGTGAAAACACATGTGCACTGCAATTTCTTTGATCCTTTTGTAGGGTTATTATTAACCCTTTGGGTGCCAGGGGGTACGGAACGCATTGAAAAGCAATGCATTCTGTACCCCTCTGGCACTCAAAGGGTTAAGGGGTGCAGTGTGAAGTCACGTGGTCCTGCAAAGAACGGACATGTCCAGTTGTCCACCTCCTTGGATATAACGTGCAGCACTGACTGAAGATGTTTGTTATCTCTTGAACAAAGAAACAAGGGCAACATTTGTAGGGGCTATTACATTTTCTGTCCACAGCAAGATAAAAATAATTATTATTAGGTGTTGGTTCATGATTTAAAGATTAATCACAAAGTTTTGCTATGAATAAGAAATAATGTAGGCCTTTTCCTGCCATGTACAATAAGGGTACGCGGCCTGCGGGGACATGCTTTATTCAAAAGTCATATCAATTCACAATGCCATAAAGTGGCGGAGTTGTTACCATCACATTCTCTGGAGACCTGTAGCCAGAATGCAACAGAATGACTGTCTGGACAGCAGGTGGCACTGTTGCTAACACTATTAAACTGTTTGAGCAGTAATAATAGTTAATAACACTGGAATGAATAGTGTTTCTATAATGCAGCACATGTAATAAAGGAATCTGCTCTCTATGGGAGAGGTGAGCCTCAGTCTATAATTCTCCATTGAATGTGATAGTAACAGCACCACCGGTTGGTAAAAGATGCTTTGTGCAAACATTATCACAGCTTGGACTATCAGGAAGGAGCAATTCCTTGTTCTGCCGTCAGGAAAAGCCCCGCTCAGTAGGTTTTTTTGTTTTTCCTTTTGTTTATGTTCATAATAAAACTTTACTCCTCCTTTAACCGTTCTGAACAACAGGGGGGTTTACAAAGCATTGTGCTGCTCATCCATCTGGTGCTCAAAAGGTTAAATCTTCATAGAGTTTCCCACCACTGTCAGGTGCCCCCATTGTCCAGGGTCCCTTATGTGACTAGTGTGTGAAATGCGTTGGGCCTTAGGTAGAAAAGCACACTGCGGCAAATCTGGGTCATACCAATTGCACCATAGGAGTGTTTTTGTCCCTCCTATTGTTTTTAATTGAGTTTTAACCCCTTGAATACTAGGTCTCCATTGCGCTTCACAATGAGACTGAGACCTCTCTAGCATTCAGGGGTAAGAGGTGACATCTAACTCAGTGGGTCTTTGATTTGGAGCCGGGTTTTCCCCGGAATCCCTCCAGTACACGTTTCTACATAAAGCACAAGGTATTTCGGGGTACCTTTCCAACCGCTGCAGAGTGATCCCGCTCTCCAGTCCAGGACACACCAAGCTGCTGTAACTGGGGTAACTAGAACAGCTGGACTCTGGAAAAGATGTCTGAGGTCTGAAGGTGGCTCTGCAGGGACATGGGGAATACAGAACATTACTAACAAACTAGTCTATCATCCCAGGACCCAAACATCTGTATATCCATTAACTGGGAGGTGTATGTGATGGGAAGGTTGTGTGTCAGAGAGGGAATGAGTGAGACAGGTGTGTGTGTGTGTTGTCAGAGAGGGAATGAGTGAGGGGTGTGTGTGTGTCAGGGAACGAGTGAGGGGTGTGTGTGTGTCAGGGAATGAGTGAGGGGTGTGTGTGTGTGTCAGGGAGGGAATCAGTGAGGTGTGTGTGTCAGGGAATGAGTAGAAATTGTGTGTGTGGTTGTCAGAGGGAATGAGCATAAGGGGTATGTGTTTGTGTGAGAGGGAATGAGTGAAAGGGGAGCACACGTGTGTGTGAGCGAGTGAGCAAAAGTGTGCATGTATGTTATAGAGGGGCATGTGTGATAGACCAGTGTGAGTTCAGTGAATGAGTCATTTTTTTTGGTGTTTGTGAGACAGGCATGTGAGTCTTTGACTGGGGGATGTTCTGTATGTGGAGTGGAGGGGAAACACCTGTGATAATGTGAGTGAGTGTTTGTGTCCATTACTGGGGGATGTGAGTATGAAATGTGAGTGTTTGTGCCATTACTGGGGGATGTGAGTATGAAATAAGAGAGAATCACCTTTTCCTTCATAAAAAAAACCTTTTATTTAGGTAATTATGTATGACATACCAAAGCTGATAAATAGTTATGCTGCATGAACTAGAATAGAGTTAATATACAAAGTTGTACAAACAATAGGTCATCCATATATACATATAATCATTAAACTTTAACTCCTCTGTTAGCGAGACAGCCAGTGCATAGTTTCACAATGTGTTTGTGACTTCTCTAGCAATCAAGGGGTTAATATCTGATATTATATCACCCATTTACCACCCAAACTGGGATGCTGGATTGGTGCTTCTGTTTGGACCATATTCAGGTTAAAGAGGGACAATATTGGACTAAACCAGCTGCAAACCAATGAGCCGGATACCAACGGGTCAAATGGTTTAGTCTGAAATTGCTGCTCTACAGTGCCTTAGTGTTGCCCTGATACCACTTGAATAAACTTTATTTACACACTGCCACTGGATCCAGCACAGAGCCCCTTCCCTTAGTCACCTCTCGAATAAACTTTATTTACACACTGCCACTGGATCCAGCACAGAGCCCCTTCCCTTAGTCACCTCTCGAATAAACTTTATTTACACACTGCCACTGGATCCAGCACAGAGCCCCTTCCCTTATTCACCTCTCGAATAAACTTTATTTACACACTGCCACTGGATCCAGCACAGAGCCCCTTCCCTTATTCACCTCTCGAATAAACTTTATTTACACACTGCCACTGGATCCAGCACAAAGCCCCTTCCCTTATCCCCAGTGTATTTGTGTTTGTAGTGCATTGCTCCTCACCTGTTTCCTATGGGAGACAAATGGTTCAAAGCAAATAATGAAATTAAACAATATATTAATAACTAGTAAAGAAGACAGCATATCAGAGTTGGATAATTAATGCAAAATATCATAAGTACTCAGCTGGGACAGCAGTGACATGTTTAGGGCCACAGTGCAATAATGACAGTGACATGTTTATGGGTCAGCCCTTCCTAGGACCAACGTGAACTAATGACAGTGACATGTTTATGGGTCAGTCCTTCCTAGGACCATAGTGTACTAATGACAGTGACGTGTTTATGGTTCAGTCCTTCCTAGGACCACAGTGTACTAATGACAGTGACGTGTTTATGGTTCAGTCTTTCCTAGGACCACAGTGTACTAATGACAGTGCCATGGTTATGGGTCAGTCTTTCCTAGGACCACAGTGTACTAATGACAGTGCCATGGTTATGGGTCAGTCTTTCCTAGGACCACAGTGTATGAATGACAGTGACATGGTTATGGGTCAGTCTTTCCTAGGACCACAGTATACTAATGACAGTGCCATGTTTATGGGTCAGTCCTTCCTAGGACCACAGTGTACTAATGACAGTGCCATGTTTATGGGTCAGTCCTTCCTAGGACCACAGTATACTAATGACAGTGACGTGTTTATGGGTCAGTCCTTCCTAGGACCACAGTGTACTAATGACAGTGACATGTTTATGGGTCAGTCCTTCCTAGGACCATAGTGTACTAATGACAGTGACATGTTTATGGGTCAGTCCTTCCTAGGACCACAGTGTACTAATGACAGTGACATGATTATGGGTCAGTCCGTCCAAAGACAAAAGACTAATAAAGACAGTGTGGGGTTCAGAAGTGGATCAGAACATTATGCAATATAATCAATTTAACAAATTCTTTGAAAGTGTCCAAAGTAAAAGTAAATAGGAAAGAAATTTAGAATATGGTTGCAGGAAGGAAACAAGAAAAAAACCAAACAGAACCAAAACAACTAAAACTTTGTGGACAGTTCAGCATAGTAAGTTGCTTTGTGTCCAAAAGCATTTCAAGAGTACAACCCATACACTAGAACAACCCCTACCCATTCCCCAAGAGTATGGCCCGTACACTAGAACAACACCCCCCCATTCCCCAAGAGTATAGTCCGTACACTAGAACAGCCCCCATTACCCAAAAGTACTGCCCTCATTCACCCCTTTTAATCGAAGGGGTTAAACTGTTTTTATTACTGAACTAATATATAAAATATGGTGCTCTTCCCACTGAATAAAACACAGGCTCTACCATTGCTACCTCTTTTCATTCAAAACCTATAATAGCCCATAAAAATTATATATATATATATATATATATATATATATATATATATATATATATATATGTATACAAAAGGTGAATGTGTTTTGTATAATCCACTCCATGGGAAAGCTATTGACCACAGCTCACCATAGAGACAGTAACAGCACCACCTGGTGACCAGAACAGAAAATTACAATTGAAGGTTATTTTTATTTTTAGAAGTAGTAGCATTGAACAACCCTCTGTTAAAGGGATAGTAATACTTAAAATGTAAAAAAAAATATGTTGTAGAGTTTATCCCCCTGAGTAAAACAAGGGTACTCCCACTGCTGAAAGGTGTTTCATTCAAAAGTTATTAATTTTCAAAGTTGAATTTTTTAGGTGCAATATCACAGTGGCCTGAAATTGTACAGTGGCGCTGTTGCTACACCATCCTATGGAGATTTATGGTCAACTGACCAGAGTTGTCCATAGGATCGTGTAGCAACAGCGCCACTGTACAATTTCAGGCCACTGTGATATAGCACCTAAAAAATTAAACTTTGAAAATTAATAACTTTTGAATGAAACACCTTTCAGCAGTGGGAGTACCTTTGTTTTACTTAGGGGGATAAACTCTACAACATATTTTTTTTTACATTTTAAGTATTACTATCCCTTTAACAAAATCCAGCCCCCATGATGTTAGAGGCAGAATAAGTAATAATAAATATATTAAATCACTAGCTTTGTGCAACAGAGAAATCATAGGAACATAGTTAACTGGATATTAACTCTTTACGGATCAGCAATGCTTTGCACACCTCTCTGGTTCTTAAAGGGTTAATATGGCCTGAACTCCATGGCAGGCGTTAATTTTCTCTCATATATTTTATTTCCAACTTAATCACAGACCTGATTACAAATGTGGAAGATAAAACTAGTGGTCTATGTATATCACCTGCAATGGAATCCAGAATGATACAGGTATAACCAGCAACAGAATTCAGAATGATACAGGTATCGCCTGCAATGGAATCCAGAATGATACAGGTATCGCTTGAAACAGAATCCAGAATGATACAGGTATCGCCTACAATGGAATCCAGAATGATACAGGTATCGCCTGAAACAGATTCCAGAATGATACAGGTATCACCAGCAATGGAATCCAGAATGATACAGGTATTGTCTGAAACAGAATCCAGAATGATACAGGTATCGCCTACAATGGAATCCAGAATGATACAGGTATCGCCTGAAACAGAATCCAGAATGATACAGGTATCACCAGCAATGGAATCCAGAATGATACAGGTATCGCCTGAAACAGAATCCAGAATGATACAGGAGAAAGGTAGAGAGAGAGAGAGGCAGACAGAGCAGGAGAGGGGAAAGAGACACACAGAGAAAGATGGAGAGAGAGATGGGCAGACACAGAGAAGGCGAGGGGAAAGACAGAGAGAAAGATGGAGGGAGAGAGGGGGAGAGAGAGAGAGGTAGACACAGAGCAGGAGAGGGGAAAACGACACAGAGAGAAAGATGGAGGGAGAAATGGACAGACTGAGGGCACATAATAATGTAAATATATGGCCGTATGCAGAAATGAATACCTACAATAACAGCAACATTAAGAAAATAGCAATTACACACGTATTATAGTTTTTTGGGGGGTCAGTACTTGTTTTTAGAATGTTTGATAACACTTGTTTTTCCCATTTAGGCCTGGATTCATCAAGGTGCGGATGGATTAATACGCAGGAAAACCAGAGGATTTCTCTGCGTATTAACCATTCAGCAGCTTTCGGATGGTATCTGTCCATTGCTTATTCTTCAATAAGTGAAGACTAGATAGATCCGCAAATGTGATCAGCTAGCTTCAAGCTGGCGTATCCCATCTGAATGCATGGAGTCAACACACGCATGCACATTTTTGCTTATGCGTATACGTGTGTTTTCACCATGACTGACCAATTGCGCAAGTAAACACGCAAAATCAATGATGAATACCCGAAGGTACCCATCGATGATCGCTGCTTTTCCCGCAGTTTGATGAATCCCGGCCGTAGTGTCCATAAGGAGCCGTGGTCTCATCATGATGTAAACTGCTAATAGACTAGTGTTTGTGATTAGAAGGGAAGTGAGGATTGCATGTAAACACGTATGTCTGGGTTCAGTGATCCCAAAACTAAGACATACAGATACATATAATTCCTGCTTTCTAGGTGCTACGTCACATAAAGTGTGCAAATAAGATTCACTTATTTTTCGTGTACAAATGGAATTATAAAGGACAGAACAGAGTACACACTCTTATTAACTGTACTTAGCATTTGCACACTCTCCATACGGCCAATAAAATCATTGTTTTAAGCAAACACAAGTCTTAATTGATTATGATAAAGGTCCATATTTGGGCTGAAACCCTGATGTTTGCACACAAACTTCTTGAGTGCCAGAGGGGGATTGCAATGCGCTGGATTCACCTCTGGCACTCAAATGGTTACATTTTCATATTTTATATACCGTAAGCCCTGTTAGTGCCTCTTTGCCCCTGGCTATTACTGCGTGGAATCACTGTATTACTATTTGTTACCGACACCTGGGAAACTGATAACAGCACAAATGGCAACCAGCTCCAAACCCTACTTGTTACACAGTGAGATAAGGCCTTGTGTTTGTTTAGTAATAAAGTTTTATATTCCTGCGACACGTATTTACCCAGTTGTCCACTGGAATCAACAAGAACGAACTGCATATTATCCCCCGAGGACAACCGGAGTGAGCGACACATTATATAATGTCACAGAGATTTTCCACTAAAGTAAAATAATGTGAGATATTTCATTAAAAACGTATTACCTACAAACTTGCATTTTTAATGAGTCTGAGACCAAATTGTCGTTCGCCATTTCACTGTATGTTGTCTCTGTTGCTATTGCTGTCTATGGAGTTCTTTATTTAGTGATCAACAGCAGCTGAGTTGCATGCAGGCTCCTACAAATGCAGTTTTTCTCAGTAATGACTTTCAAATTAAGCATCTTCTAGACGTTATTTCCTCTTTATCACACCTTACTGGTGTCTTTCCTAATCTGAATTTTGATTAAAAAAAAAAATTAACATGTAATAATGTTTGAGCCAAGCATCTCCCTGCAGCAGGATGATTTGTTTTACTTAGACATTCCTTCTTCCTTACAATACTCAAGCTATTGCTTTAAGAAAGATGCTTCATTTGAAAGTCATAACAGAGAAAAACATACACAATGTCTTGTTTTAATTAATAGAAAATATATATTTGTATGTAAATATATACATACATATACACACGTGTAACCCTTTAAGGACCACAGTGGTGTGTAGCGCATTGATTGAATTGCTCTGTACACCCTTCTAGACCTTAAAGGGTTAACATTACGTTTAAAATCTTGGATTCTAGAAAATCATCCAATGCATTGCTTTGTAAGGTGCTGAACCTGTCTAGCGTCCATAGGGTTAAGTTTTACTCACTAATGAAAATAAAGTCCTTAAAGGCCTGTTGAATAAAACAAGTCCTCCTGCTGCAGGTAGATGCTTGGCTCAAACATTATTACAGCTCAAACGTGTTTTGTTTGTTTTTTTCATCAAAATTCAGATTATGAAAAGACACCAGGGGGTTATGTACTAGGGTGCGATAAAGAGGAGATAACTTCTCCAGTGAGATAATCTCTGAAAGTCCTATGTTATTCCATGAAGCCTATAACCGTTTGAGTGCCAGGGTGGTATCCAAAGCATTTCACCAAGTTCTCCGAGACTGGAAAAATCTTACTGAATGAGCTCCGTAGAATAACATGTGAACAGGAGAGTTTATCACCCTGGAGAAGTTATCTCCACTTAATCGCACATTACTGAATTTCCTCCGATAAGGGAATGCTGTTACCACAGCTTTCTATCAAGGAAGTATGGTTACAGAAAAAAAATAATAATTTTGTGGCCTGATTTCAACTGTACTAGCTTTTGAACAAATAATCTCCAGACAGTGGGAATTACTCTTCTTTTACTTAGCAGGAAAACCAGAAACCAGACATCAGAAAATGTTCCTCATTAACCTGTTCTCTGCCTGTGCCCTATGCGGTAAAGCAAGGACTATAGATATATAAAACGCATTGTGTCAGATCAGGAAAACAAGGCATCATTTAACACAAACTCAGCAATCGGTCGGAGACGAATGTCTAACAGATGTTTAGTAAAGTGACAATAAGACATTATATTTCTGAGCAGTGTATAAGTTGTACATAGAAATATATTAGCCATGCATATACACAATCTCTCTTATAGCAAAATAGAAATACCGGATATAAGTGACCAAGTTCTACATACTTACCACTCTAACCCTTTGAGTGGCAGCAGGGTACGCAACGCATTGCAAAGCAATGCGTTGTGTACCCCTCTGCCACTCAAAGGGTTAACAACTGGGGTGGCACCCCGCAGGTGTTGATGGACTACAACAACTACTAAGAATGCTGGGGAATGAAGTCCAACAACAACTGGGGGGCTGCAGGTTCCCCACCTCTGTCTTAACTTCTTGAGTGCCAAAGACATATACAATACATTGTGTGAGCGCAGGGGCAGTAAAACCCTTATGAAAATATTTATAATATAGACATTTTTCTGCTACTTCTACTCTTTGGAGAGGTTTTTGTCAAAAGTTATTACAGAGCAAACTTGCTTTTTTTTATATATATAGTTTGACTTCAGGCTTTTCTGCTATTACTGCTTGTGAACAGCTGTGTGGCACAGACACAAGCATCCCATAGATAGATGTTGCAGCAGCGCCCCCTGGGAGCAGAACATAATGAACTCAAGCTACTCAAAAACAGATGCAATTTAAGTCAGTATTAAGTTTCAAAAGAAGCATTTTTTTTCATAATTAGGGTTTATTGCCCCTGTAGCCCTTTGAGTGCCAGACGGGTAGCCAACTCACTGATTTGCAATGGATTGGATAACCTTTTGGCACTCAAATTAATTAATTAGGTAGACAAAGATTATATCAAACAAAGCACTGCTTTCAAGTGTTGTCCTTATCTTCCCAGCAACATGTTGATGGCACATAGGTAAATAACATTATTACATTGCATTATAACGGGTCTTTATTTACTTGGTGGTAATGGCAGAATGTCCCAATTCAGTTGTTCATCTCCAATAACTGGTCCAGAGTCAATTCTCCAATGTGAGCCAAAAGTCCAGCCTTGTGGGGCATTTAAAGTACATGTGTAAGAGCAAGTTCCATTGTCCAAGCTGGCCACGTTCTTACCAGTCAGTAAATGTGAAACGCGTTGGTCTTACGTCCTTATTAATACCATCCACTCATGCGACAATAGTCAATGTATCTTCTTTAGGTTACACCACAGTGCTAACAGAAGGGTCGGAAAGATTTAGCTGACCCGTGATATCAGTTGGGTGATATTGCTGTAAAATATAAATACACAGAGAGCAAACGTGAGGATCAACTGTGGCCAAGATGCTGGTCTGACGTTTCAGCTTCTGTTCTGTACTCTGCAGAGTATAATGTCTGTAAAATGACAATAAGTTGTGCCAGTTATATACGCAGGTGGGGAACTGGCTGTGGTTCGTTGAAAACATTTTTTTTTTTTACATTGATAACAATATACAGTCAAGACAAACATTGTATTCCACTGCCATTCAGCTAGTTTAGAAATGTGGAGACCAAGCGGATTTATATGTAATTGTAATTCCTATATAGGGGTGGCTAAATCCTTATGATTCAAAGGGATTACATGTTGCCGGGATTGTCTATAAAATGCGTGAAACTAAAGTGTGTGCAGTTTCGCATGAACACCCTTTGTCTACTGTTTTTTACATCAAATATTAAAAGTATAGTAATATTTTATTATGAAAAAAATACATGATATGAGGATTGTTGAAAACGAGGCAATGTCTACTGCTGAGGGTTTATTCAGTCAAATTTTATAGCATCTTGTTGGAACAATTTTCTTCGATTTTTAATTCCCTGGGGGCCAGGGTGGAGTGCAACTTTTGCATTGCACAACCCATTGGTCCTCATGTAAGTTCTATTAAGTGATCACTAGGTGGCGGTGTTTCAGTAAGGTGAATTTCTGTGGATCCACTAGAAAGCTCTCCAAACACTGACATTTTGAGGTGTAATAACATTGGGATAAATAATCTCTTAGCTCTAGAAGCGCTCGTGTTCCTTAACAATCCTAAACAAATCCTTACAATAAGAAAATGACAGTTCCTTTAAGGACCAAGGAACAGTCACTCTCCAGACAATAAGACACTATTTTAACCTGGCCACTTCTTACTTTTGGCGTAGATTGTGTTGATGTTTAAAGGTAATATACTGCATTTTCTGGGCCTGATTTAATCAATACCCAGGTCTGATTTAATAAACTATATCTGTTCACTAAGGTTTGTTAATTCTTTGAAATAGTCACTTCCAATATAAATTCTAATTTTCCTGCTCTGTATTAGAATAAAATTAACTGTCTGACACCGCAACCTTGTTTCACTGTCCACTGGTAGTCACTGACCCACACCCCAGCCTTGTTCTACTGTCCACTGGTAGTCACTGACCCACACCCCAGCCTTGTTCTACTGTCCACTGGTAGTCACAGACCCACACATACACTGTCTGACACCCCAACCTTGTTCCACTGTCCACTGGTAGTCACTGACCCACACCCCAGCCTTGTTCCATTGTCCACTGGTAGTCACTGACCCACACCCCAACCTTGTTCCATTGTCCACTGGTAGTCACTGACCCACACACCAACCTTGTTCCATTGTCCACTGGTAGTCACTGACCCACACACCAACCTTGTTCCATTGTCCACTGGTAGTCACTGACCCACACCCCAGCCTTGTTCCACTATCCACTGATGGTCACAGACCCACACATACACTGTATGACACCCCAGCCTTGTTCTACTGTCCACTGGTAGTCACAGACACACACACACTGTCTGACATCCCAGCCTTGTTCCACTATCCACTGGTAGTCACAGACCACATACACTGACACGCCAGCCTTGTTCCACTGGTAGTTCTAGGCAGTAGTCAATCATACAGCAGTCAGGTATAATACCAGGATTTGGGATGGGAGATGCTCTTATATCACAAGTTATAACAGCCCAGCCTTTTTTGTTTTAATCAAACTGTCGGCAGCAGCACCAATTAATGTCCAGAAGGCAAGTTTTTATTTTTATAAATACACTGCGTAGGAGAGCTTGAGTCTTAGACTATGACTCTCTATAGTAAGTGACCACAATACCAAATTGCACTTTAACCCCTCTGGTCCTTAAAGTTTGCTCTGTAATAACTTCAAAATGACCCCTCTTCCAGCAGTGGGAATTATCTTGTTTTCCTCAGCAGAAAGGAGAAAACAATCCGTGTATTTTTTCATAATGAGAAATTACTGATCTTTTAAAAAGGAAATGGACTGTCTGACTTATAACCGAACCTAACAGAGGACATGATAACAAGCCATGGATGAGTAACAAGATATGGCTACAATTGATATTCTGTGTTTATGCTGTATAAGGATGCGTGAAGGAGTGCACAGTGTTATTAATCCTTCTCCTACTGGGTGGCCAGCTAAAAGTACTTGTGTAAAGGCAAATCAGTGAAATTCTGGGACAAACCAAATGAATAATTAACCTTTGAGTACCATAGGGGTACACAACGCATTCTCTGATTTGTCATTTAAGGTGCAGTTGGTTTGCCCTCAAATCGACCCACTTTGCTTTTATAAGTACGGCTCGGTTGTTTTTATGCATTTGTCTACGATACGGATTTTTTTTAATGGTGCGGACCCTCGCCTATATTAAACATACTCACACATTAAAATACACAGTGAAAACCAACTGGTAACATGAATGTCGACAATTGTTAGATTAGCATCTGTAAGAAAATCTTTGCGGAATCTTGGCCAAGCAAATTGTTGCATTTGGAATTGATGGAACACTTTAAATTGAGGGTTATTAGGGGGTAAGTGTCTTTAGTGAAAAGCCAGAATCACAAACAAAAAATACAGGTACGTGTGACACAAACATGACTCTCAGTGATGTGAAATTTTGCCAAAATAAAATATAGTGTGTCCAGAAGGCAAACAACAATAAACAACAAAAACACTCAAAAAACACAAAAAAAGTATTGGTTTAAAAATTGGCACCAATTGGTAAAAAAATAAAAATAATTTAGCAGTGTCTTTGAACCGACAAAAAATACAAAACTGGCTCCATCATTCTTGCTGGAGCCCAAGAGAAGAAAATGTTGGTACATTATATGACTGACTGACTGACTGGTTGACTGACTGTTGACGAACATGAGGCTATGAGATGCTGCAGAGACATTTGCAGCTTCCAATGGGCATTTGGCAGTCAATGGGATGGAAGAAGAAAGAAGAATGAAGAGAATTCAGGAGGAAGAGAGGGAGATAGTTAGGCTGACCATATTTCCTTGAGACAAAAACGGGACGGGGTGTGGGACAGATGGACAGTGGGACTCCGTCACTACGAAACCGATCGTAGTAAGCTGCAAGCAGCGAGAATGCGTTTGCTCCGCCTCTTACTAGCGGTGTACTCTCACTCTCTCTGGCCAGACAGCCTGCCCCTGAAGTAAATCGGGACTTCCTCTCTTCGTCACTCACACTAGTGTTTTACTGTGTTCACTGTACGCACTGCTTACCATAGAGTCTTATGACTTGTCGTCATATCACTTAAGAGACTCTATGGTAATTTACCACAGACTCGAGAGTCTTAGACAGTTATGAGTCACTCGAGCCATAAGACTCTATGGTAATTTACCACAGACTTGAGAGTCTTAGACAGTTATCAGTCACTCGAGCCATGAGACTCTATGGTAATTTACCACAGACTCGAGAGTCTTAGACAGTTATGAGTCACTCGAGCCATAAGACTCTATGGTAATTTACCACAGACTTGAGAGTCTTAGACAGTTATGAGTCACTCGAGCCATAAGACTCTATGGTAATTTACCACAGACTTGAGAGTCTTAGACAGTTATCAGTCACTCGGGCCATAAGACTCTATGGTAATTTACCACAGACTTGAGAGTCTTAGACAGTTATGAGTCACTCGAGCCATAAGACTCTATGGCAATTTACCATAGACTTGAGAGTCTTAGACAGTTATCAGTCACTCGAGCCATGAGACTCTATGGTAATTTACCACAGACTCGAGAGTCTTAGACAGTTATGAGTCACTCGAGCCATAAGACTCTATGGTAATTTACCACAGACTTGAGAGTCTTAGACAGTTATGAGTCACTCGAGCCATAAGACTCTATGGTAATTTACCACAGACTTGAGAGTCTTAGACAGTTATCAGTCACTCGGGCCATAAGACTCTATGGTAATTTACCACAGACTTGAGAGTCTTAGACAGTTATGAGTCACTCGAGCCATAAGACTCTATGGCAATTTACCATAGACTTGAGAGTCTTAGACAGTTATCAGTCACTCGAGCCATGAGACTCTATGGTAATTTACCACAGACTCGAGAGTCTTAGACAGTTATGAGTCACTCGAGCCATAAGACTCTATGGTAATTTACCACAGACTTGAGAGTCTTAGACAGTTATGAGTCACTCGAGCCATAAGACTCTATGGTAATTTACCACAGACTCGAGAGTCTTAGACAGTTATGAGTCACTCGAGCCATAAGACTCTATGGTAATTTACCACAGACTTGAGAGTCTTAGACAGTTATGAGTCACTCGAGCCATAAGACTCTATGGTAATTTACCACAGACTAGAGAGTCTTAGACAGTTATCAGTCACTCGAGTCATAAGACTCTATGGTAATTTACCACAGACTTGAGAGTCTTAGTCAGTTATGAGTCACTCTAGTCATAAGACTCTATGGTAATCAATGTGTGCAGTAAAACCACTAGTGTGAACAAAGGAAGTTTTACAAAAAATTAAAAACTAGTTATATTAAAAACGGGACAAAATTGACATTTATATTAAAAAGACGGGATGGTCTGGAAATATGAAAAAAAATGGTACTTCTAAAACCATACATATGGTCAGCCTAGAGACAGAGAGAGAGTAATGGGGGAAGGGAGAGGAAATGGAGATGAGGGTGGGCAATATAAGAGGAAAGAGCAAGCAAAAGAGAGATAGAGATAGAGAGAGAGAGAGAGAGAGAGAGGGCTGAATTCTTCTTCCTCTTACCGTATCTTTGGAGGACCTACGTCTCTTGAAGCTGGAGGCCAGAGTGGAGGTGATGGACCTAAAAGAGGCTTTCTTTTTAGGGTCAGGTTCTGCTCTACCACTTTTTCTATCCTAAAATGAATATGTATAAGTAATTAGATAGCTAATGGGCCTCTCCTTCATCTAAGCCTATGCTGAATACAGGCCGGCCTGCTGACCTACAGAACTTACAGTCGGTCGTTTTCATCTACACCTCAACAAGGATACAGGCCCCGCTCTGCCCATGTAGGGATCGGGGAACTACTACTGGATAAGTGAAATTAAATGGATAGTTACCAATCATTTCTATTTATTTGTGGGCAATTTCATGAGTGCTTATAGACGTAGAGGGTCATTTAAGATGCCCAGGGAGTTAAATGCAAGGCCCAATATCAAGACTCTTCCTATGACGTCAATGGCTATTTCTAGTAGATCGTTATTTTGAACACGTAATTTAAAGCAGCAGCAAAATTTTATTAAGAGAAAATTCTAATGATACAGATTTTTTTTGCGGAGTAAAACGCTGGAAAAAAACGTCTTTCAAAGTCGATGCTCACTTTTTAAATCAAACATCAACAGCACCAGCATTTTCTTATAATGAATTTTTTTCTCCCCCAAATGAAATAGTACTGTTGCTTTAATGTATAACGCTTCCCTTGGGCACTCAGAAATAAGCATAATTGTTCTGTACAAAATTTATTATTAGATATTTCAACACAGAACATTATAAAGGGGCTCTTTAGACCAGTCCATCTCATTAATGTTTTGGTCTTTACAACAATCTTAACTCTTTCCTACTTATATTCAATTTTCAAACTAGGTGTACCATCGTAGCCTTAGCACAAATGTTTTGTTGGTATGCAGTAACCATCTTGCAATTACAGAAGAAAATATCTTCGGGATATTTAATGCTTTGTGGACCACAGGGGGTGTGAAACACATTACATCGCAATGCTCCTGTGGTTTTCACAGAGTTAAAGGGGGTTTAAAGTCTGCGTGGACAGCTAGAGGATGCTACGGAGCTGTATGCTGGTTTCTACGTCATAAGAAAGATAGAAGACTGCATTAGAAAGCGGCCATTATATGAAATTTCTGTAAAAAATGTATTCAAAAAATTTAAATGGTGCATTGGCGCAAAGCGTAAATTTTTCCAAAGCAAAAAAAAATCAGAGTAATAATAAAATGGCAAAAGAAACTACAAAAGCAAATGCTATCACTTTCTGACATAAGAAATTAAAAAAGAAAAATGTCATGAAGCTATATAAGGAGGGAGAAAAGAAAGCGTGAGGTTCGTTCTGTTATACCGACACTAGGTATAACAAAAATTTATTCCACTGGTGAGTGTGCTCCACAGATGGGATAAATTTGGTTGTCATTTGTAATTCTTCCTTTCAGGGACATGCACAAATCAGGAGGAAAAAAGCAGATGGATGGAATGAGATGTCAATATTTTGCTCCATGGCAAAGTGTGATCCCAAATCCAAATTTTTGCTTAAAAAAAAAAAAAAATAATAAATGTTTCCACTTGCCTTCCTTCTAGTAATGGGACAGACTTTACGTTTCTGCTGTTTCCACCTGTGGAAAGGTCTCAAATTGTAAAATTGCTTTCACAGAAGAGGCTTCTGATACCCACAGGATGGCATATACACTCAAAATTGGGCTCCTGTTGTTAGGCACAGTGTGGAGCTCTCTAGAAGGTTGGCAAGTGAAAATTGTGGTGCTGTTGTAGTCTAGTGCTCAATGCCAGCAGACTTCTCTATGGAGGAGCTCAATGAGAGAGATCGGAGAGACTAGACACCTGGAGTGGATGTTCTTCACATATGGAACGTGATCAGAATTGTTTAGAGATTCATATCAATATCTTTGTTACTTGCAACAAACTCTAAACCAGTACATTCCAAACACAAGTTTTAAGCCAGCACGTTGCTTGTATGAAGTCGGATCAAATCAAGTTTTTTCTTATCCCAGATGAAATGGTTTGTGACACCTCATAGTGCCAAGTATTTGTAGCTTAGGGCTTCAGTGTAAATGGGACTTGTCTTTTTAATGATGTTTAAAAGTGCACACAAAATGTAAATTTACTTAATTGCTAATGGATTATAGAATAAGGTCATCATATTCGTATTTTAGCATCGCTCCAATTTAAAGGGGAGGCTCTTCTTAAGACCAAAAGTGAAACGCTGGCATGTATTGGAGAAGTAGGTAATGGTTCGATCTTAAAGACTTCCCATCAAGATGTCACCAAGTTGGGTTATACATCTCTCCTCTATTTTTTGGCTGCTGTTTAAGCATAAAAAGGGTTGATATGGACAATTGTAATCGTTGACCAAATTAGATTCAAAATTACGCTAAGGATATATCCAGAGCTGGGTCTCAAGACGCTCTAAGCAAAATTAGAGCCAACTTGTATTTCTTAACACTAAATCACAGTTGTGTCACTCACCTCCATGAATTTTCACTGGCCCAATGAATAAAGGACATTTATGCAAGCAGTATATAATTCAATTATCACTGAATATTTGAAAGAAGCTTAACGTTTATTCTTTTGTGTCTTGAACCTGCCCCTTTAAATGGTAGAAATGAATGAGCAACATGCTCTCCTATCCAACGTCAGACTGCGTCCAAGGCTTTAGTTCCAACCATCAATGTCTAAGTCTCTCAAGTCTGCAGGACCTGAC
Organism: Rhinophrynus dorsalis; assembly: GCA_037306005.1. Lineage (NCBI taxonomy): Eukaryota > Metazoa > Chordata > Amphibia > Anura > Rhinophrynidae > Rhinophrynus > Rhinophrynus dorsalis. Next base: position 4,524,958 of record CM074726.1, read on the forward strand.
AGACAGAGCAAGTGCACCACAATGTTTGGGAATCAATTTCTGGTATGACGATTGCAACTGCACTTTTTAAGCCTAAATGTTTTTTATATATTGTTTTCTTTTTTTAATCAGCTGTAAAATAACGAGCTTCTTGAAGAAAATGTTCAATACTGGCAACATGGAAACTGATTAAAACGTTTGCTACAGGAAATAACATGGATTCGTTACCGGTTTATCATGAATATATATTGTGGAATAAGGGATCTTTTATCTTTGGATTATGAGTGTTTGAGTGGATAAAATCTGGGTTCATTTGACTTAGTAATCTGCTAATTACTCATCAATAGATCTCATGGTATGTGAGTTCATTTGTCTTTGTGATATGTCTGTTTATCCTCAGCCTATCCGATGAAATGAGGACTTATTTGAATTTGTAATCTGCTCATAAGCCAAAAACACACTCTCGTAGTATAGGAGTTCATTTATCTCTGTAATATGCCCAGGTTATTTGTCTGATATAATGAGGGTTTGTTTGTTTTTACAATCTGCTTGTTCATCAATATAACTGATGATATCAAGGTTTATATATATTTGGTGCATTCTTACTAGTCATCAGTATATCTGATTGTATCAGTTTCCTCGTCTTTGTAATCTGTCCTTTAGTTTAGATATTATCTATCTATCGATATATATATATATAATATAATTTGCTAGGATGCATCGCTCCCTTTGTGTGCAACATGCACATGCACAGCAGAGACTGCCCGAACAATGCAGTCATGCGCAGTAGAGACTTGCCGAACAATGCAGTCATGTGCAGTAATGACTGGCTGAACAATGCAGTCATGCGCAGGAGAGACTGGCCGAACAATGCAGTCATGCGCAGGAGAGACTGGCCGAACGATGCAGTCATGTGAAGTAATGACTGGCCGAACGATGCAGTCATGTGAAGTAATGACTGGCCGAACGATGCAATCATGTGCAGTAGAGACTGGCCGAACGATGCAATCATGTGCAGTAGAGACTGGCCGAACGATGCAGTCATGTGCAATAATGACTGGCTGAACGATGCAGTCATGCGCAGCAGAGACTGGCCGAACGATGCAGTCATGTGCAGTAGAGACTGGCCGAACGATGCAGTCATGTGCAATAATGACTGGCTGAATGATGCAGTCATGCGCAGCAGAGACTGCCCGAACGATGCAGTCATGTGCAGTAATGACTGGCCGAACGATGAGGTCATGCACAGTAGAGACTGACCGAACGATGAGGTCATGCACAGCAGAGACTGACCGAACGATGAGGTCATGTGCAGCAGAGACTGGCCGAACGATGCGGTCATGCGCAGCAGAGACTGGCCGAACGATGAGGTCATGCACAGCAGAGACTGGCCGAACCATGAGGTTATGCACAGTAGAGATTGGCCGAATGATGCAGTCATGCGCAGTAGAGACTGGCCAAAAGTGCCGGCCTCCAGTCCGAGTGTGAGACAAGAAACAAGATGGCGGCATGGCTGATCAGAAGCAGGACTCTCTGACTGGCCCACCACCTGTCTTCGCTCCCAGCTCCGAGGTGAGCCGAGGCCGCTGGGTGGCAGTTTGGCCTGTGCACACGGGCTTTTATACTAGCATATATATATATATAATGGAATCAGGGTTCATATATTTTTATATTGACCATTAGTCATCAGTATACCAGATGGATTGAAGATTATACATTATTACAATACCATTATAAAATCCCATGTACATGGGCCAAAGTACCACCCAGCGGCCTCGACTACTGCCCCAGAGCCGGGAGCTGGAGACAGGAGGTGGGCAGTTCGGAGTGCCCGCACTGGATGAGCCGTGCCGCCATCTTATTCCTTGTCTCACACTCAGACTGGAGGCCGGCGTGATCAGCCAGTCTCTACTGCGCATGACTGCATCGTTCGGGCAGTCTCTACTGCGCATGACTGCATCGTTCGGGCGGTCTCTACTGTGCATGTGCGTGTTACGCACACAGGGAGCAACGCATCATAGCAAATTATATTATAGGACATCTGATGGATCCAGGGTTTATTTGTCTTAGCAATCTGATATAAGTATTACAACCAATACCTGCCTGAGAATGATGGAACTTATTGAACAGCTGAGGCGTGTGCTACCTTATATGGCGATTAGTGAGCCATGTGTCTGCATAGTGTACTATATTACACCCTCCCTGCCCTCTCTTGGTTTTCATCTTATCTCTGCAACCGCTCCTTCAGTGTGTCCTACTCCGGCTCCACTTCTCCACCCATCCCACTGTCTGTCGGAGTGTCTCAGGGTTCAGTCCTGGGCCCCCTGCTCTTCTCAATTTAAACCGCGTCCCTTGGCAAACTAATAAACTCCTTTGGGTTTCACCATCATCTCTATGCTGATGACACTCAAATCTATCTGTCCTCCCCTGACCTCTCCCCTTCCCTCCTGTCCCAGGTATCTGACTGTCTGTCTGCTGTGTCTTCCTGGATGTCCTCCTGTCAACTCAAACTTAACCTTGGCAAAACTGAACTAATTATCTTCCCTCCCTCTCCTACCAGCCCTACCCCAGAAATTACCCTTACTATCAACACCACCACCATCACACCAACCCCTACAGCACGCTGCCTGGGGGCCACATTTTACTCCGCCCTCCTTTATCCCCAACATCCACTCAATCTCCAAATCATGCCACCTCCACCTCATCTCTAGAATCTGACCCTTCCTCATCCAAGACACTACTAAAATACAAAATCCAAACACTTATCATGTCCTGTCTTGACTACTGTAACTCACTACTAACTGGCCTTCCTTTCACCCAACTAACCCCACTACAGTCCATAATGAACTCTGCTGTAAGACTAATCTACTTCACTCACTGCTTCTCTAACACCGAACCCCTCTGTCAGTCCCTACACTGGCTCCCACTAGCACATTGATTTAAATTCAAAATTCTGGTGCTTACTTATAGAGCCCTCACTAACACTGCACCACACTATATTTCATCTCTCATTTCCAAATACACTCCCACACACCATTTTCATTCTGCACACGACCTTCTGCTCTCCACACCTCTTATCACATCCTCCCACTCCCGCCTACAGGACCTCTCCCACTCCAGCCTACAGGACTGCACTCGAGCTCTGGAATTCCCTCCCCTGCCGCATCAGACCCTCCCCCAGCCTTCAGATCTTCAGATGTTCCCTGAAAACTCACCTCTTCAGGGAAGCCTATCAACTTCCTCCATAACCATTATCACCAAGAACCAACCATTCCCTGGACCACTACACTCACCGGCACTTCTCTCTCCCACCCACTGACCGGCAGATCATGTGGCAGGAGGCACTTACACCCAATAGAACTTACTGCTTCTGTGTCCAACCTACCTTCCTCTACACTGTAAGCTCTCACCAGCAGGGGGCCCTCTGATCCTTCTGTTCTTCACATATGATTTAATATTTAATATCCCTGAATGTCTATTCCCTATTGTACAGCGCTGTGGATTAAGTTGGCGCTATATAAAGAATAATAATAATAATATATTATATAATACAGAGTTGAGGTAAACAGGTAACGGACCCATGTCACAGCTGTAGACTGACGTAAAGTGCAGTTAAATGATACATCAATGAAATGCATTCACTTTACTGTTTCTGTGTGCCCAGGCTGAAAAGAAAGGGTTAAGTCATCATCACAGTTAACAAATGGTGAAATATATAAAATATAGAATTACCCGGGAGTATAAATACTAAAGCTGCAGTATTACTATTTGTTTGGATACAGAGAGTGAGGACACGGGAGAAATGTCACAGTTTGTTTGATGTTTTATTTAGGTGGGGGAATCTTACTTTTATTTTAAAGGAGCAATTAACTTATTGTATGAAAAATACATGTTTCAGGACTTCTTCTGCCAAGTAACAAGGGAATGTCAACTACTGGGAGATTTATCACTGAAAATTCATTACAGCTGAAACCTTATATTATAAGATGTCCTAGCTATCACTGTTACCAGTCTAAATGTGCCCTGGTACGTCTTTGGCTGTAGTGTACAGTCAGTGGAGTAACAATAGGGGTCACACCTGCGACCGGGCCCCTGGAGTGACTCAAGGGGCCCGGTAGGCCCCTGCGACCCCCTCGCCCGCAGCAGTCGCTTAGCTGATCTCCCACTCTGCGCGCCGCTCTAGTAATACAGAGCGCTGGGAGATGACATCATCTCCCAGCCTCTGCATTACTACAGCAGCGTGCGGAAGCTTCAGTTCTAGAGATCTGCGCCGAAGGAGACACACATCTGTCAAGCCACACCGCTAGACCACCAGGGACTGGAGCTAGGGCCAGGGGTATTGTGGAAGGGGCAATGTGAAGATGAAGTGGAGATGAGGGCATTGTGGAAGGGGCAATGTGGAGATGAAGGGGGCATTGTGGAAGGGGCAATGTGGAGATGAAGGGGGGCATTGTGGAAGGGGCAATGTGGAGATGAAGGGGGCATTGTGGAAGGGGCAATGTGGAGATGAAGAGGGGCATTGTGGAAGGGGCAATGTGGAGATGAAGGGGGCATTGTGGAAGGGGCAATGTGGAGATGAAGGGGGCATTGTGGAAGGGGAAATGTGGAGATGAAGAGGGGCATTGTGGAAGGGGCAATGTGGAGATGAAGGGGGCATTGTGGAAGGGGCATTGTGGAGATGAAGGGGGGCATTGTGGAAGGGGCAATGTGGAGATGAAGGGGGCATTGTGGAAGGGGCAATGTGGAGATGAAGGGGGGCATTGTGGAAGGGGCAATGTGGAGATGAAGGGGGGCATTGTGGAAGGGGCAATGTGGAGATGAAGGGGGGCATTGTGGAAGGGGCAATGTGGAGATGAAGGAGGCATTGTGGAGATGAAGGGGCATTGTGGAGATGAAGGGGGGCATTGTGGAAGGGGCAATGTGGAGATGAAGGAGGCATTGTGGAAGGGGCAATGTGGAGATGAAGGGGGCATTGTGGAAGGGGAAATGTGGAGATGAAGAGGGGCATTGTGGAAGGGGAAATGTGGAGATGAAGGGGCATTGTGGAAGGGGCAATGTGGAGATGAAGAGGGGCATTGTGGAAGGGGCAATGTGGAGATGAAGGAGGCATTGTGGAAGGGGAAATGTGGAGATGAAGGAGGCATTGTGGAAGGGGCAATGTGGAGATGAAGGGGGCATTGTGGAAGGGGAAATGTGGAGATGAAGAGGGGCATTGTGGAAGGGGCAATGTGGAGATGAAGAGGGGCATTGTGGAAGGGGAAATGTGGAGATGAAGGGGGCATTGTGGAAGGGGAAATGTGGAGATGAAGGAGGCATTGTGGAAGGGGCAATGTGGAGATGAAGAGGGGCATTGTGGAAGGGGCAATGTGGAGATGAAGGAGGCATTGTGGAGATGAAGGGGCAATGTGGAGATGAAGGGGCATTAAGGAGATGAAGGGGCAATGTGGATGAGGGGGACAATGTGGTCAGGGGGGCCCATGGCAATTCTTGCACCAGGGCCCGGTGGCTTCTAGTTACGCCTCTGTGTACAGTAATCCCAGAAATCTGAGCACTCACAGGACCTCAAACACAAGTGATTGCTGTTAACCCTTTCAGTGGCCCTCTGTGGACCTGTTTAAATGGTGCGTAACTTGTGCTTTTTGTTTTTAAACAGGTTAATAACGGTTGTAAATATTTTTGATTTCGTAGTTGGTGAGTCTAATCTCTGCAGAGACATGTTCTCTGACTTGGTCACATAAAGTCTGTATACTTTTACTTTTAAAAAAAAAGTAATGGATCCCTTTCCAGCTCAGTACTGAGAATTAGGAGTTTGCAGATAGGATGTTGATCCAGGGAAATATCCAATTGCCATTTGGAGTCAGGAAGGATTTTTTTTTTTACCGACTTGAGGATTAATTGCAAATAGCTTCAATATTTTTATTTTTTTGATTCTTGCCTTCCTCTGGATCAACAGGGGTGAAATGGCATGGGCTGAATTTGATACACACAGGTGTTTTTCAGCATCATCAACTGTGTTACTGTGACCTTAAAAGACTTGAAAAAGGTCCCAAGAGAGGACCAAAAGTTGATAAAAAGTGTTAATAAATTATTTACAGTGATAAATCCTGTGAGTGCTCCGATTTCTGGGACTACTAAATATTTAGCAAAAGCCAAATAGTTTGGGCACTCACTCATCCAAGAAGTCACTTGCCTGGTTGGGTGACCACATTTCCATTCTGCCATTCCGGGACATGTGGTCACACATTTCATTGGCTGGCTGGACTGGTGCGTGCGAAACAGCTGGGATGGAGCAGGTATTCTGGCGCTGCAAGTGAGACCCGCGGCTTAGGCTCCCGCCGGCGCTGACCATCTTCCTGAGGCTGACAGAGTAAGAGTTCCAAGTGGAAACAGCCTCAGAAAGATGGTCAGCGCCGGCGGGAGCCTCAGCCTCGGGTCTCACTTGCAGCGCCAGCATACCTGCACCATCCCAGCTGTCTTGCACATACCAGTCCAGCCAACCAATAAAATGTATTTAAGCCAGCCAATGAAGACCATATAGCAAATACATTTCATTGGCTGGCTGGACTGGCGCGTGTTGCTCAATTCCGGGAAGCAGGACACCCCCCCTTCCAATAAGGGACAGTCCCAGGCATTCTGGGATGTGTGGTCACCCTATCGCCTGGATGCCAGTCACGTTTTGATGAGACATAAAATTCTTGGTAAAAAGACAGCGCTCAAAGGACTTGATAGAAGATAAAAACTTATGCTGGTTTATTATATCAATGTTTCAACCCTGTTTCTCTTTGTCAATCTTAACAAAGACCCCAAAGACAAAAAGCACCAAAGAGAGTTGAAACGTTGCTATAATAAACCAGAGCACCTAAAAGGTTAAATTATACAGTGCCTCCTGGTGTAATCAGTGGCCTGGACGCTGGTATTGACCTACCCATGCTTAAGTCGTGATATCCTGAAAACCTGAATAGCTGGTGTGGCCCGAAAGCTGGAAAAATGTCCCAGCAGTGGAAGCAGCCTTGTTTTACTCTGCAGAAAAAGTTTTATCACATATTTTTCATTAAAAAAAGAAGTTTACTTGTCCCTTTAAACATATCTCTTCATTGTACTCTATATAACTTATCACTGTACTACATCATCTACAACCTCACAGAATTAAATACACTATAGAACTGTATATACTATAGGGAATGTGTTCTTATCGGACCATTTGTACCTTACTGTCCCATTTCTCCATACTTTGAGTGAGATTAAGCAATGTGTTATTCAGTTTGTGGTTTTTAAACAGAGGAAAGCCATTTTGCCTTGACAATCCTCACTTCCTTGTGAAGAGGCTGTACTCTATCGACAAAGCAGGAAGTGAGGATTGAGGAAGTGAAGAGTGCAAAACAAAATGGCTTCCCCAGCATACTATAAAGACAGAAAGTGCAAAATCATATATTTAAAAGTCCATCAAGGTATGGAAATGTTTATATGTAAATGTGTCCATTCCATTAAAAATGTATTTTTCATAAACAATTGAATTTGATTTTAACATTTTTGTTTTAAGTAGACATAACTACACTGTAAGCTGTCCAAGGCAGTGGCCCCTTTCAGTTGTTTTTTTTTTTTTTTTATGATGCCCTATTGTCTTTGTTTTTTATTGCATATAATTGAGATGCTAGAAGACTCACAATGGCTAAAGTTACTTCTAAAGGGGTTTGAGGCAGTGAATTAGCCTTAAGTTATGACATGAAATAAAACAAATCTCATCTGGAAGACCAATGGTAATATGTTCTCAATTAACAGGGGTCGGTTAGCCTGCAGCTGTCCACCGGTTGTTGCACTAAAACTCCCATCATCCCAATGGCCTACTGATGATGATGATGGGAGAATATAGTCTAACAACAGTCAGAAAGCCACATGTCATCCAAGTTGGTAGTGTACCAATATTTAGCAAAATAAGAAATGCTTAAAGGAGCAGTAAACTTTTTTTTATGAAAAAAATATATATTGTAGGGATTTTCCTATGGAGTAAAATAAGGGTACTCCCACTGCAGAGAGATTTATATTTCCAGAGTTATTACAGTTTAAACCCATGTTTTTTTTTACATTAGCAGTGCCCTCTAGTGGTCAAATTCTAATTAGATTTCCTGTTAGATTCTAATGGAGAGGAAAGTCAGAAAAGTCAGACATACAGTTCTCCATAGAATGTGATAGAAACTGCTGAGTCACTTCCTGTCAGTTAGAACTATCAGGAAGTAAACACAGTAAAGTCACTTCCTGTCAGTTACAACTATCAGGAAGTAAACACAGTAAATTCAATCCTGTCAGTTAGAACTATCAGGAAGTAATCACAGTAAATACACTTCCTGTCAGAACTATCAGGAAGTAAACACAGTAAATTCACTTCCTGTCAGTTAGAACAATCAGGAAGTAATCACAGTAAATACACTTCCTGTCAGAACTATCAGGAAGTAAACACGGTAAATTCACTTCCTGTCAGTTAGAACAATCAGGAAGTAATCACAGTAAATACACTTCCTGTCAGAACTATCAGGAAGTAAACACGGTAAATTCACTTCCTGTCAGTTAGAACTATCAGGAAGTAAACACAGTAAATTCACTTCCTGATTATTTAAACTGCAATAAATTTTGAATAAAACAGCTGACAGCGGTGGGCGTACCCTTGTTTTATTCAGCAGGAAATGCTCTATAAAATATGTGTTTTCGTAAAAAAAAGTTTACTGCTCCTTTAAAGCAGCAGTAAAAAACTTTTATTTAAAAAAATACATGCTACACTTATTTTTCTGCTGAGTACAGTAAGAGTATTTCCACTGCTGGCAGACAATTCATTCAAAAGTTAACACAGCACATAATTTTCTTTTCATTAAACTGCACAACAACTGGTGCTGTTTCTATCGCTTAACATAGAGAACAGTGGTCTAAGACTCAAGCTCTCCCATAACGTTTATTAATTTAAAAAAAAAAAATCCTTTCAGCTATTAATTGATGCTACTGTTAACAGTTCGATTATAGCATTGGGAGTATCCTTATTTTACCCAGCTAGAAAAACACCAGAATGTATGTTTTTTTTAATAACAAAAAGTTTACTGCTCCTTTAAAACAAATTTTAAGTAGAAATAGGGTGTATGTTTTAGGGAAAACAAAAATCCCGTCTGTACAGAAACTTCCCCATTGCAAATGGTGAAATGAAGATTAGAGGACAGGCAGCAAGGAAGACAGAGAGAAACGTCTTATTTTTCTAGGTGTCTTTTTAATTAGGATAAGAATTATAGAATTCTCAGTGACAGAAAATTAAACCATGAGAATGTTAACATTGTCTTGGCAAACCACAACTTTATGGAAAATGCATTGAATAAAAGTAGATAATACTGCAGCTTTGTTCTTTAATTCACAGTTTAAACAACAGGATTAAAAAAAAATGGCAAATTCAGAGAAGGGCTCCTTAATGTCCCATCACAGCCGCCTGACAATGGCAGGGTTATGACATTAAATTCAGAATGATACAATGTTACATGGTAACACCTGCAAGTCGCAGTGAAATGAAAGATATTCATTGTTAAGGAACATTAACATCTAAAAAAAAGGAAATGATTGATATACCTTTAAATATCACATACTGCCGGTTAGCATCTGAATGGTTTTTTTACGTTTGGTTCCTAAAATAAAGTCCTAAACTTGCTAGACCATTTTGTTAACCATTTGAGTGCCAGAGGGGTGCGCAACGCATTGCAAAGCAATGCGTTTCATATCCCTCTGGCACTCAAAGGGTTCAATTAGTTTGTGCCGTTTATAACGAAAGACAAGAGTGAAGTCAGTTAATTTACTGAGATTAGCACCAACTGCTCTTCTATTCAGAGAGGTAGTTAACTTATCTCAGCACATTTACAGACAATACAGCGCTATCACTTATCAAGAATACTATAGTAATGGGAATCAGCAATGGCTGCTCACACAGAGCATATGTAGGACTAGATTTTAGGCACCAGGAAACAGAGAATGTTTACAGATGCTGCGTGGAGTTTAGAGTATACAATTCCAGATCATTTTTAGTGGCTATTGTTCCTTTAAAATCTTAAGGGCCAGAAGGGGGTGTAACGCATTGAGCAGCAATACGTTGAATACCCCTTTGGCCCTTAACAGGTCAAACCCAACAAGACATCCAATAAACAAGTTATCTTGCTCACTGAAAGGAACCCCAAAAACGCACCTGTTGGTTATTTCTCTAAAACGTTTTTGTCATACCTGCAGATTTTTTCTCCACACATTAACAGCGGCAAAAGCAAGTTGCATTTGCTTCCGACGGGCATCCTTGTGCCTTTTGTAAGCTATTTCAATAAATATCAAAAATATTCCAGCAACAATTCCTCCAGCCACCAGCATGAAGACACCTAGAAAACAGAGGAGAATTGGGGTCAGGGCGGAAATTACAAGACCCTTCAGCAAACACAGCATGGACAAAACAGAGATACGTACAACAGGAGGATAAAGGGGCAAATAACACACATCTGTGTTTTTATTTTTGTGTTCACATAAGAACATTAAAAAAAAAATGGCTGCTACGGCACCTGTGAGATTATTTTCTCACAATTTATTCCCACTCAGTCCTGTTGGCCCATGCTGCCCCATCAGGTTCCTTCAGTGAATATTCAGAAAATCAGAAGCTCATCGTATACATTTTTAAGTTGTGCCATCACTTTACTATTAATACATTTTGCTTTGATTTGATACAAACTAACGGAGTGGTTTTGTGATAAGAAACTAATCTATATTTCAAACTGGACAAGGCGTTTGTACCATTTAGACCTACCTGCCATGTTCTCAAAGGTAAGTGTAGCTGGAGCATTGCTGCGAGAATCGCACTCCTGGTATCTCACCCATGTCTTATCCAGTTCTTCCATGAAACCATTTTCGTGTGATCTGTGAACATAGGGAAAGATGTATTAGTGTTAGGGGAATGAATGGGCGTAACCAGTGTTCACTGGGATCTCCAGTTTAAGGAGGTCTCACCTCGTGTTCCCAAAGGTCCCATTTCATTAAGGAACCAATACAATCTTATGATCTTGGTTGCACTACACCCCACTGTAGATGGATATTACCTGGTGGAGAGATGGATGACGGATACTACCCAGTGAAGAGGTACATGATGGATATTACCTGGTGGAGAGATGGATGACGGATACTACCCAGTGAAGAGGTACATGATGGATATTACCTGGTGGAGAGATGGATGACGGATACTACCCAGTGAAGAGGTGCATGATGGATATTACCTGATGGAGAGATGGATGACGGATACTACCCAGTGAAGAGGTACATGATGGATATTATCTGATGGAGAGATGGATGACGGATACTACCCAGTGAAGAGGTGCATGATGGATATTACCTGATGGAGAGATGGATGACGGATACTACCCAGTGAAGAGGTGCATGATGGATATTATGTGATGGAGAGATGGATGACGGATACTACCCAGTGAAGAGGTACATGATGGATATTACTTGATGGAGAGATGGATGACGGATACTACCCAGTGAAGAGGTACATGATGGATATTATCTGGTGGAAAGATGGATGACGGATACTACCCAGTGAAGAGGTGCATGATGGATATTACCCGGTGGAGAGATGGATGACGGATACTACCCAGTGAAGAGATACATGTTGGATATTACCCGGTGGAGAGATGGATGATGGAATGACCCAGTGAAAGGTACATGATGGATATTACCTGATGGAGAGATGGATGATGGATACTACCCAGTGAAGAGGTACATGATGGATATTACTTGATCGAGAGATGGATGACGGATACTACCCAGTGAAGAGGTGCATGATGGATATTACCCAGTGGAGAGATGGATGACGGATACTACCCAGTGAAGAGATACATGTTGGATATTACCCGGTGGAGAGATGGATGATGGAATGACCCAGTGAAGAGGTGCTTGCTGGGTATGACTTGCTGGAAAGATGTACGAATGGTATGACCCAATGAAGAAGTGCATGTTGGATATTACCTGGAGGAGAGACAGATGATGGGATTACCCAGTGAAAAGATCATAGTACCTAACAGGCCTTATTTATATAACAGAAATAGAGTGGTTCTGGGCAAACCAACTGCACCAAAGGGGACAAATAATTCAAACCTCACATTGATTTAAGTTGAGATTCAAGGGGTTAAAAGCTCAATTAAATTATGCAGGAGTTTTATTTTTCACCTATGACATGGCTGGTTTGCCCCATTTTGGGCCAATATATCTTATAAATGGAGATAAGCACAAACCGGGTGTTCACGGTGGGCTAAAAAAGAAACTCAGTGAGGATTATAAAGCAATAGAGCACCAATAACATGCTCCTAAGGCTACAGACATTACAATCATGGAGTTCTACCACTAGAGGGAAACTCTCCATTGGCCACTGGGATAGAAATAGACTGCCAGTGCAGGGCTACAAGAAAATGGCCTCCAGGCCCAAAAAACATCATGTTAGGATATATGTGCAGATAAATTATATAACTGTATCTGTACACATAATAAAATGCACAATATCATTTTATTACAATGATAGTTAAGGAAGAAGCAGACGCCTGATGCTATGAGAAGACGGCTGCTGCAGGTCCTGTTTAGACATCAGGATTTAGAACTCGGTGCTCCATCTAGTGGTTAGAACTCTCATTGTATTGACAGGGCTATTGTTCCAGTATACAGGGGGGCCAGGGGAGATGACAGATAATTTTTTGAAGGGGCCAATGTTCCAGGTCTCACAATTAAACACCTGGGTCTTGTTGCTACCTTTGAGCATGTACTGGAGCTAGTGACAGTGCAATTGGGCTGCACAGAGCACGAATAATTAACTTGGCCCAAGCTCTGAGGCTTTTGGGATCTTAGAAACTCCCCTGAAGGCGGGCATATTTAAGTGGAATAATTCTAGAACAAACCAATTGCACTACAGCTTATTCCCCAAAGCTGCCACTAATTTGAATGGGACTGTATGCAACGGGTCAAAAAATCCCCAAATAGATCAACAGAAATGTTCATTTGTCCCCTGAGGTTGATTTGTTCCAGAATCGCTCCTCCTTTTTCTTCTGAAATGTGTCCCTAAAAATTTGGTTTTACCCAGCGCTCAGTAGAATAATCAGGAGCGTACTTGAGGATATTTAGGGAGACGTTCTGTTTCCAGGGGCTGTCCTTCCTCATGCCGATCCCAAATCCAGAGCGGAAGAACAGTTCTCCGGTGGTAACAAGATCACACTTCTGGGAGGCCTCGAACTCCAACACGGCCGAATCCCATATAAATGCGTGGAGTTTACTGACGGGGGAAAGAGAGAGAGATGGTCAGTAATGCTGAGGAAGTAGTCTTGTAAGCTTACACTTAGGAACTGGAGAAGTGATATCACTGGAGAAGTTATCCCCTCTTTATCACCTCTTTATCACTCCTTAGTGCATGGGATCCATAGAATAACATAGGAACTGGAGAAGTGATATCACTGGAGAAGTTATCTCCTCTTTATCTCCACTTTATCACACCTTAGTGCATGGGATCCATATAATAACATAGGAACTGGAGAAGTGATATCACTGGAGAAGTTATCTCCTCTTTATCACACCTTAGTGCATGGGATCCATATTATAACATAGGAACTGGAGAAGTGATATCACTGGAGAAGTTATCTCCTCTTTATCTCCACTTTATCACACCTTAGTGCATGGGATCCATATAATAACATAGGAACTGGAGAAGTGATATCACTGGAGAAGTTATCTCCTCTTTATCACACCTTAGTGTATGGGATCCATAGAATAACATAGGAACTGGAGAAGTGATATCACTGGAGAAGTTATCACCTCTTTATCTCCTCTTTATTACACCTTAGTGCATGGGATCCATAGAATAACATAGGAACTGGAGAAGTGATATCACTGGAGAAGTTATCTCCTCTTTATCACCTCTTTATCACACCTTAGTGTATGGGATCTATATAATAACATAGGAACTGGAGAAGTGATATCACTGGAGAAGTTATCTCCTCTTTATCACCTCTTTATCACTCCTTAGTGTATGGGATCCATAGAATAACATAGGAACTGGAGAAGTGATATCACTGGAGAAATTATCTCCTCTTTATCACCTCTTTATCACACCTTAGTGTATGGGATCCATAGAATTACATAGGAACTGGAGAATTGATATCACTGGAGAAGTTATCACCTCTTTATCTCCTCTTTATCACTCCTTAGTGCATGGGATCCATAGAATAACATAGGAACTGGAGAAGTTATCTCCTCTTTATCACACCTTAGTGCATGGGATCCATAGAATAACACAGGGACTGGAGAATTGATATCACTGGAGAAGTTATCTCCTCTTTATCACATCTTTATCACTCCTTAGTGCATGGGATCCATAGAATAACATAGGAACTGGAGAAGTGATATCACTGGAGAAGTTATCACCTCTTTATCACACCTTAGTGCATGGGATCCATAGAATAACACAGGGACTGGAGAAGTGATATCTCTGGAGAAGTTATCTCCTCTTTATCACACCTTAATGTATGGGATCCATAGAATAACATAGGAACTGGAGAAGTGATATCACTGGAGAAGTTATCTCCTCTTTATCTCCTCTTTATCACTCCTTAGTGCATGGGATCCATAGAATAACATAAGAACTGGAGAAGTGATATCACTGGAGAAGTCATCTACTCTTTATCACCTCTTTATCACTCCTTAGTGCATGGGATCCATAGAATAACATAGAAACTGGAGAAGTGATATCACTGGAGAAGTTCTCTCCTCTTTATCACTCCTTAGTGCATGGGATCCATAGAATAACATAGGAACTGGAGAAGTGATATCACTGGAGAAGTTATCACCTCTTTATCACACCTTAGTGCATGGGATCCATAGAATAACACAGGGACTGGAGAAGTGATATCTCTGGAGAAGTTATCTCCTCTTTATCACACCTTAATGTATGGGATCCATAGAATAACATAGGAACTGGAGAAGTGATATCACTGGAGAAGTTATCTCCTCTTTATCTCCTCTTTATCACTCCTTAGTGCATGGGATCCATAGAATAACATAAGAACTGGAGAAGTGATATCACTGGAGAAGTCATCTACTCTTTATCACCTCTTTATCACTCCTTAGAGCATGGGATCCATAGAATAACATAGAAACTGGAGAAGTGATATCTCTGGAGAAGTTATCTCCTCTTTATCACACCTTAATGTATGGGATCCATAGAATAACATAGGAACTGGAGAAGTGATATCACTGGAGAAGTTATCTCCTCTTTATCTCCTCTTTATCACTCCTTAGTGCATGGGATCCATAGAATAACATAAGAACTGGAGAAGTGATATCACTGGAGAAGTCATCTACTCTTTATCACCTCTTTATCACTCCTTAGTGCATGGGATCCATAGAATAACATAGAAACTGGAGAAGTGATATCACTGGAGAAGTTCTCTCCTCTTTATCACACCTTAGTGTATGGGATCCATAGAATAACATAGGAACTGGAGAAGTGATATCACTGGAGAAGTTATCTCCTCTTTATCTCCTCTTTATCACTCCTTAGTGCATGGGATCCATAGAATAACATAAGAACTGGAGAAGTGATATCACTGGAGAAGTTATCTCCTCTTTATCACCTCTTTATCACACCTTAGTGTATGGGATCCATATAATAACATAGGAACTGGAGAAGTGATATCACTGGAGAAGTCATCTACTCTTTATCACCTCTTTATCACACCTTAGTGTATGGGATCCATAGAATAACATAGGAACTGGAGAAGTGATATCACTGGAGAAGTCATCTACTCTTTATCACCTCTTTATCACTCCTTAGTGTATGGGATCCATAGAATAACATAGGAACTGGAGAAGTGATATCACTGGAGAAGTTATCTCCTCTTTATCACCTCTTTATGACACCTTAGTGTATGGGATCCATAGAATAACATAGGAACTGGAGAAGTGATATCACTGGAGAAGTCATCTACTCTTTATCACCTCTTTATCACTCCTTAGTGTATGGGATCCATAGAATAACATAGGAACTGGAGAAGTGATATCACTGGAGAAGTTATCTCCTCTTTATCACCTCTTTATGACACCTTAGTGTATGGGATCCATAGAATAACATAGGAACTGGAGAAGTGATATCAGTGGAGAAGTTATCTCCTCTCTGTCACCTCTTTATCACACCTTAGTGTACGGGATCCATATAATAACACAGGAACTGGAGAAGTGATATCACTGGAGAAGTCATCTACTCTTTATCACCTCTTTATCACTCCTTAGTGTATGGGATCCATAGAATAACATAGGAACTGGAGAAGTGATATCACTGGAGAAGTTATCTCCTCTTTATCACCTCTTTATCACACCTTAGTGCATGGGATCCATAGAATAACATAGGAACTGGAGAAGTGATATCACTGGAGAAGTTATCTCCTCTTTATCACCTCTTTATCACACCTTAGTGCATGGGATCTATATAATAACATAGGAACTGGAGAAGTGATATCACTGGAGAAGTTATCTCCTCTTTATCACCTCTTTATCACACCTTAGTGCATGGGATCCATAGAATAACATAGGAACTGGAGAAGTGATATCACTGGAGAAGTTATCTCCTCTTTATCACCTCTTTATCACACCTTAGTGCATGGGATCTATATAATAACATAGGAACTGGAGAAGTGATATCACTGGAGAAGTTATCTCCTCTTTATCACCTCTTTATCAATCCTTGAGTGCTAGAAAGCTCTGCCACATTGCGTCTAGCATTTAGGGGGTTAGAAGCCTCATTTAAATCAATGACATTTTGGGTAGGTTTATATGTTTAGAAAGCCTCCTTACTTGTCCCTAACGGCCTGGATGGCCTCCGCCGCGCTCTCGTAGTTGTGCTTCTCCATGTGCCTGTACATGGTGCTCAGCTCCACTTGTCTTCGGAAGTAAATATCCACGGAGCTCTGCTTCACCGTGGCGTAAATGAACTTGTCACTGGGATTCCGCAGCTGCAGGGAGGACACACAGCATTAGGGACACTGCAGGGAGTACACACAGCATTAGGGACACTGCAGGGAGTACACACAGCATTAGGGACACTGCAGGGAGTACACACAGCATTAGGGACACTGCAGGGAGTACACACAGCATTAGGGACACTGCAGGGAGGACACACTGCATTAGGGACACTGCAGGGAGGACACACAGCATTAGGGACACTGCAGGGAGGACACACAGCATTAGGGACACTGCAGGGAGTACACACAGCATTAGGGACACTGCAGGGAGTACACACAGCATTAGGGACACTGCAGGGAGTACACACAGCATTAGGGACACTGCAGGGAGTACACACAGCATTAGGGACACTGCAGGGAGGACACACAGCATTAGGGACACTGCAGGGAGTACACACAACATTAGGAACACTGCAGGGAGGACACACAGCATTAGTCACACTGCAGGGAGGACACACAGCATTAGGAACACTGCAGGGAGGACACACAGCATTAGGGACACTGCAGGGAGGACACACAGCATTAGGAACACTGCAGGGAGGACACACAGCATCAGGAACACTGCAGGGAGGACACAACATTAGGAACACTGCAGGGAGGACACACAGCATTAGGAACACTGCAGGGAGGACACACAGCATTAGGGACACTGCAGGGAGTACACACAACATTAGGGACACTGCAGGGAGGACACAGCATTAGGGACACTGCAGGGAGTACACACACAGCATTAGGAACACTGCAGGGAGGACACAGCATTAGGGACACTGCAGGGAGGACACACAGCATTAGGGACACTGCAGGGAGGACACACAGCATTAGGGACACTGCAGGGAGGACACACACAGCATTAGGAACACTGCAGGGAGGACACAGCATTAGGGACACTGCAGGGAGTACACACACAGCATTAGGGACACTGCAGGGAGGACACACAGCATTAGGGACACTGCAGGGAGGACACAGCATTAGGGACACTGCAGGGAGGACACACACAGCATTAGGAACACTGCAGGGAGGACACAGCATTAGGGACACTGCAGGGAGTACACACAACATAAGGGACACTGCAGGGAGGACACACAGCATTAGGGACACTGCAGGGAGTACACACAACATAAGGGACACTGCAGGGAGGACACACAGCATTAGGGACACTGCAGGGAGTACACACAACATAAGGGACACTGCAGGGAGGACACACAGCATTAGGGACACTGCAGGGAGTACACACAACATAAGGGACACTGCAGGGAGGACACACAGCATTAGAGACACTGCAGGGAGGACACAGCATTAGAGACACTGCAGGGAGGACACAGCATTAGAGACACTGCAGGGAGGACACACAGCATTAGGGACACTGCAGGGAGGACACACAACATTAGGGACACTGCAGGGAGTACACACAGCATTAGGGACACTGCAGGGAGGACACACAACATTAGGGACACTGCAGGGAGGACACACAGCATTAGGGACACTGCAGGGAGGACACACAGCATTAGGGACACTGCAGGGAGGACACACAACATTAGGGACACTGCAGGGAGGACACACAGCATTAGGGACACTGCAGGGAGGACACACAGCATTAGAGACACTGCAGGGAGGACACACAGCATTAGGGACACTGCAGGGAGTACACACAGCATTAGGGACACTGCAGGGAGTACACACAGCATTAGGGACACTGCAGGGAGTACACACACAGCATTAGGAACACTGCAGGGAGGACACAGCATTAGGGACACTGCAGGGAGGACACACAGCATTAGGGACACTGCAGGGAGGACACACAGCATTAGGGACACTGCAGGGAGGACACACAGCATTAGGGACACTGCAGGGAGTACACACAGCATTAGGGACACTGCAGGGAGGACACACTGCATTAGGGACACTGCAGGGAGGACACACAGCATTAGGGACACTGCAGGGAGGACACACAGCATTAGGGACACTGCAGGGAGTACACACAGCATTAGGGACACTGCAGGGAGTACACACAGCATTAGGGACACTGCAGGGAGTACACACAGCATTAGGGACACTGCAGGGAGTACACACAGCATTAGGGACACTGCAGGGAGGACACACAGCATTAGGGACACTGCAGGGAGTACACACAACATTAGGAACACTGCAGGGAGGACACACAGCATTAGTCACACTGCAGGGAGGACACACAGCATTAGGAACACTGCAGGGAGGACACACAGCATTAGGGACACTGCAGGGAGGACACACAGCATTAGGAACACTGCAGGGAGGACACACAGCATCAGGAACACTGCAGGGAGGACACAACATTAGGAACACTGCAGGGAGGACACACAGCATTAGGAACACTGCAGGGAGGACACACAGCATTAGGGACACTGCAGGGAGTACACACAACATTAGGGACACTGCAGGGAGGACACAGCATTAGGGACACTGCAGGGAGTACACACACAGCATTAGGAACACTGCAGGGAGGACACAGCATTAGGGACACTGCAGGGAGGACACACAGCATTAGGGACACTGCAGGGAGGACACACACAGCATTAGGAACACTGCAGGGAGGACACAGCATTAGGGACACTGCAGGGAGTACACACACAGCATTAGGGACACTGCAGGGAGGACACACAGCATTAGGGACACTGCAGGGAGGACACAGCATTAGGGACACTGCAGGGAGGACACACACAGCATTAGGAACACTGCAGGGAGGACACAGCATTAGGGACACTGCAGGGAGTACACACAACATAAGGGACACTGCAGGGAGGACACACAGCATTAGGGACACTGCAGGGAGTACACACAACATAAGGGACACTGCAGGGAGGACACACAGCATTAGGGACACTGCAGGGAGTACACACAACATAAGGGACACTGCAGGGAGGACACACAGCATTAGGGACACTGCAGGGAGTACACACAACATAAGGGACACTGCAGGGAGGACACACAGCATTAGAGACACTGCAGGGAGGACACAGCATTAGAGACACTGCAGGGAGGACACAGCATTAGAGACACTGCAGGGAGGACACACAGCATTAGGGACACTGCAGGGAGGACACACAACATTAGGGACACTGCAGGGAGTACACACAGCATTAGGGACACTGCAGGGAGGACACACAACATTAGGGACACTGCAGGGAGGACACACAGCATTAGGGACACTGCAGGGAGGACACACAGCATTAGGGACACTGCAGGGAGGACACACAACATTAGGGACACTGCAGGGAGGACACACAGCATTAGGGACACTGCAGGGAGGACACACAGCATTAGAGACACTGCAGGGAGGACACACAGCATTAGGGACACTGCAGGGAGTACACACAGCATTAGGGACACTGCAGGGAGTACACACAGCATTAGGGACACTGCAGGGAGTACACACACAGCATTAGGAACACTGCAGGGAGGACACAGCATTAGGGACACTGCAGGGAGGACACACAGCATTAGGGACACTGCAGGGAGGACACACAGCATTAGGGACACTGCAGGGAGGACACACAGCATTAGGGACACTGCAGGGAGTACACACAGCATTAGGGACACTGCAGGGAGTACACACAGCATTAGGGACACTGCAGGGAGTACACACAGCATTAGGGACACTGCAGGGAGTACACACAGCATTAGGGACACTGCAGGGAGGACACACAGCATTAGGGACACTGCAGGGAGTACACACAACATTAGGAACACTGCAGGGAGGACACACAGCATTAGTCACACTGCAGGGAGGACACACAGCATTAGGAACACTGCAGGGAGGACACACAGCATTAGGGACACTGCAGGGAGGACACACAGCATTAGGAACACTGCAGGGAGGACACACAGCATCAGGAACACTGCAGGGAGGACACAACATTAGGAACACTGCAGGGAGGACACACAGCATTAGGAACACTGCAGGGAGGACACACAGCATTAGGGACACTGCAGGGAGTACACACAACATTAGGGACACTGCAGGGAGGACACAGCATTAGGGACACTGCAGGGAGTACACACACAGCATTAGGAACACTGCAGGGAGGACACAGCATTAGGGACACTGCAGGGAGGACACACAGCATTAGGGACACTGCAGGGAGGACACACAGCATTAGGGACACTGCAGGGAGGACACACACAGCATTAGGAACACTGCAGGGAGGACACAGCATTAGGGACACTGCAGGGAGTACACACACAGCATTAGGGACACTGCAGGGAGGACACACAGCATTAGGGACACTGCAGGGAGGACACAGCATTAGGGACACTGCAGGGAGGACACACACAGCATTAGGAACACTGCAGGGAGGACACAGCATTAGGGACACTGCAGGGAGTACACACAACATAAGGGACACTGCAGGGAGGACACACAGCATTAGGGACACTGCAGGGAGTACACACAACATAAGGGACACTGCAGGGAGGACACACAGCATTAGGGACACTGCAGGGAGTACACACAACATAAGGGACACTGCAGGGAGGACACACAGCATTAGGGACACTGCAGGGAGTACACACAACATAAGGGACACTGCAGGGAGGACACACAGCATTAGAGACACTGCAGGGAGGACACAGCATTAGAGACACTGCAGGGAGGACACAGCATTAGAGACACTGCAGGGAGGACACACAGCATTAGGGACACTGCAGGGAGGACACACAACATTAGGGACACTGCAGGGAGTACACACAGCATTAGGGACACTGCAGGGAGGACACACAACATTAGGGACACTGCAGGGAGGACACACAGCATTAGGGACACTGCAGGGAGGACACACAGCATTAGGGACACTGCAGGGAGGACACACAACATTAGGGACACTGCAGGGAGGACACACAGCATTAGGGACACTGCAGGGAGGACACACAGCATTAGAGACACTGCAGGGAGGACACACAGCATTAGGGACACTGCAGGGAGTACACACAGCATTAGGGACACTGCAGGGAGGACACAGCATTAGGGACACTGCAGGGAGGACACAGCATTAGGGACACTGCAGGGAGTACACACAACATTAGGGACACTGCAGGGAGGACACACAACATTAGGGACACTGCAGGGAGGACACACAGCATTAGGGACACTGCAGGGAGTACACACAGCATTAGGGACACTGCAGGGAGGACACAGCATTAGGGACACTGCAGGGAGGACACAGCATTAGGGACACTGCAGGGAGGACACACAGCATTAGGTACACTGCAGGGAGGACACACAGCATTAGGGACACTGCAGGGAGTACACACAGCATTAGGGACACCGCAGGGAGGACACAGCATTAGGGACACTGCAGGGAGGACACAGCATTAGGGACACTGCAGGGAGTACACACAACATAAGGGACACTGCAGGGAGGACACACAGCATTAGGTACACTGCAGGGAGTACACACAGCATTAGGGACACTGCAGGGAGGACACACAGCATTAGGGACACTGCAGGGAGGACACACAGCATTAGGGACACTGCAGGGAGTACACACAGCATTAGGAACACTGCAGGGAGGACACAGCATTAGAGACACTGCAGGGAGGACACACAGCATTAGGGACACTGCAGGGAGGACACACAGCATTAGGGACACTGCAGGGAGGACACACAGCATTAGAGACACTGCAGGGAGGACACACAGCATTAGGGACACTGCAGGGAGGACACACAGCATTAGTCACACTGCAGGGAGGACACACAACATTAGAGACACTGCAGGGAGGACACAGCATTAGAGACACTGCAGGGAGGACACAGCATTAGGGACACTGCAGGGAGGACACACAGCATTAGGGACACTGCAGGGAGGACACACAGCATTAGGGACACTGCAGGGAGGACACACAGCATTAGGGACACTGCAGGGAGGACACAGCATTAGGGACACTGCAGGGAGGACACACACAGCATTAGGGACACTGCAGGGAGGACACACAGCATTAGGGACACTGCAGGGAGGACACATACAGCATTAGGGACACTGCAGGGAGGACACATACAGCATTAGGGACACTGCAGGGAGGACACACACAGCATTAGGGACACTGCAGGGAGGACACACAGCATTAGGGACACTGCAGGGAGGACACAACATTAGAGACACTGCAGGGAGGACACACAGCATTAGGTACACTGCAGGGAGGACACACAACATTAGAGACACTGCAGGGAGGACACACAGCATTAGGGACACTGCAGGGAGTACACACAACATAAGGGACACTGCAGGGAGTACACACAGCATTAGGGACACTGCAGGGAGGACACACAGCATTAGAGACACTGCAGGGAGGACACACAGCATTGGGTACACTGCAGGGAGGACACACAGCATTAGGGACACTGCAGGGAGGACACAGCATTAGGGACACTGCAGGGAGGACACACAGCATTAGGGACACTGCAGGGAGGACACACAACATTAGGGACACTGCAGGGAGTACACACAGCATTAGGGACACTGCAGGGAGGACACACAACATTAGGGACACTGCAGGGAGGACACACAGCATTAGGGACACTGCAGGGAGGACACACAGCATTAGGGACACTGCAGGGAGGACACACAACATTAGGGACACTGCAGGGAGGACACACAGCATTAGGGACACTGCAGGGAGGACACACAGCATTAGAGACACTGCAGGGAGGACACACAGCATTAGGGACACTGCAGGGAGTACACACAGCATTAGGGACACTGCAGGGAGTACACACAGCATTAGGGACACTGCAGGGAGTACACACACAGCATTAGGAACACTGCAGGGAGGACACAGCATTAGGGACACTGCAGGGAGGACACACAGCATTAGGGACACTGCAGGGAGGACACACAGCATTAGGGACACTGCAGGGAGGACACACAGCATTAGGGACACTGCAGGGAGTACACACAGCATTAGGGACACTGCAGGGAGTACACACAGCATTAGGGACACTGCAGGGAGTACACACAGCATTAGGGACACTGCAGGGAGTACACACAGCATTAGGGACACTGCAGGGAGGACACACAGCATTAGGGACACTGCAGGGAGTACACACAACATTAGGAACACTGCAGGGAGGACACACAGCATTAGTCACACTGCAGGGAGGACACACAGCATTAGGAACACTGCAGGGAGGACACACAGCATTAGGGACACTGCAGGGAGGACACACAGCATTAGGAACACTGCAGGGAGGACACACAGCATCAGGAACACTGCAGGGAGGACACAACATTAGGAACACTGCAGGGAGGACACACAGCATTAGGAACACTGCAGGGAGGACACACAGCATTAGGGACACTGCAGGGAGTACACACAACATTAGGGACACTGCAGGGAGGACACAGCATTAGGGACACTGCAGGGAGTACACACACAGCATTAGGAACACTGCAGGGAGGACACAGCATTAGGGACACTGCAGGGAGGACACACAGCATTAGGGACACTGCAGGGAGGACACACAGCATTAGGGACACTGCAGGGAGGACACACACAGCATTAGGAACACTGCAGGGAGGACACAGCATTAGGGACACTGCAGGGAGTACACACACAGCATTAGGGACACTGCAGGGAGGACACACAGCATTAGGGACACTGCAGGGAGGACACAGCATTAGGGACACTGCAGGGAGGACACACACAGCATTAGGAACACTGCAGGGAGGACACAGCATTAGGGACACTGCAGGGAGTACACACAACATAAGGGACACTGCAGGGAGGACACACAGCATTAGGGACACTGCAGGGAGTACACACAACATAAGGGACACTGCAGGGAGGACACACAGCATTAGGGACACTGCAGGGAGTACACACAACATAAGGGACACTGCAGGGAGGACACACAGCATTAGGGACACTGCAGGGAGTACACACAACATAAGGGACACTGCAGGGAGGACACACAGCATTAGAGACACTGCAGGGAGGACACAGCATTAGAGACACTGCAGGGAGGACACAGCATTAGAGACACTGCAGGGAGGACACACAGCATTAGGGACACTGCAGGGAGGACACACAACATTAGGGACACTGCAGGGAGTACACACAGCATTAGGGACACTGCAGGGAGGACACACAACATTAGGGACACTGCAGGGAGGACACACAGCATTAGGGACACTGCAGGGAGGACACACAGCATTAGGGACACTGCAGGGAGGACACACAACATTAGGGACACTGCAGGGAGGACACACAGCATTAGGGACACTGCAGGGAGGACACACAGCATTAGAGACACTGCAGGGAGGACACACAGCATTAGGGACACTGCAGGGAGTACACACAGCATTAGGGACACTGCAGGGAGGACACAGCATTAGGGACACTGCAGGGAGGACACAGCATTAGGGACACTGCAGGGAGTACACACAACATTAGGGACACTGCAGGGAGGACACACAACATTAGGGACACTGCAGGGAGGACACACAGCATTAGGGACACTGCAGGGAGTACACACAGCATTAGGGACACTGCAGGGAGGACACAGCATTAGGGACACTGCAGGGAGGACACAGCATTAGGGACACTGCAGGGAGGACACACAGCATTAGGTACACTGCAGGGAGGACACACAGCATTAGGGACACTGCAGGGAGTACACACAGCATTAGGGACACCGCAGGGAGGACACAGCATTAGGACACTGCAGGGAGGACACAGCATTAGGGACACTGCAGGGAGTACACACAACATAAGGGACACTGCAGGGAGGACACACAGCATTAGGTACACTGCAGGGAGTACACACAGCATTAGGGACACTGCAGGGAGGACACACAGCATTAGGGACACTGCAGGGAGGACACACAGCATTAGGGACACTGCAGGGAGTACACACAGCATTAGGAACACTGCAGGGAGGACACAGCATTAGAGACACTGCAGGGAGGACACACAGCATTAGGGACACTGCAGGGAGGACACACAGCATTAGGGACACTGCAGGGAGGACACACAGCATTAGAGACACTGCAGGGAGGACACACAGCATTAGGGACACTGCAGGGAGGACACACAGCATTAGTCACACTGCAGGGAGGACACACAACATTAGAGACACTGCAGGGAGGACACAGCATTAGAGACACTGCAGGGAGGACACAGCATTAGGGACACTGCAGGGAGGACACACAGCATTAGGGACACTGCAGGGAGGACACACAGCATTAGGGACACTGCAGGGAGGACACACAGCATTAGGGACACTGCAGGGAGGACACAGCATTAGGGACACTGCAGGGAGGACACACACAGCATTAGGGACACTGCAGGGAGGACACACAGCATTAGGGACACTGCAGGGAGGACACATACAGCATTAGGGACACTGCAGGGAGGACACATACAGCATTAGGGACACTGCAGGGAGGACACACACAGCATTAGGGACACTGCAGGGAGGACACACAGCATTAGGGACACTGCAGGGAGGACACAACATTAGAGACACTGCAGGGAGGACACACAGCATTAGGTACACTGCAGGGAGGACACACAACATTAGAGACACTGCAGGGAGGACACACAGCATTAGGGACACTGCAGGGAGTACACACAACATAAGGGACACTGCAGGGAGTACACACAGCATTAGGGACACTGCAGGGAGGACACACAGCATTAGAGACACTGCAGGGAGGACACACAGCATTGGGTACACTGCAGGGAGGACACACAGCATTAGGGACACTGCAGGGAGGACACAGCATTAGGGACACTGCAGGGAGGACACACAACATAAGGGACACTGCAGGGAGGACACACAGCATTGGGTACACTGCAGGGAGGACACACAACATTAGGGACACTGCAGGGAGGACACAGCATTAGGGACACTGCAGGGAGTACACACAACATAAGGGACACTGCAGGGAGGACACACAGCATTAGGGACACTGCAGGGATGACACACAGCATTAGGGACACTGCAGGGAGGACACACAGCATTAGAGACACTGCAGGGAGGACACACAACATTAGGGACACTGCAGGGAGGACACACAGCATTAGGGACACTGCAGGGAGGACACACAGCATTAGAGACACTGCAGGGAGGACACAGCATTAGGGACACTGCAGGGAGGACACACAGCATTAGGAACACCGCAGGGAGGACACACAACATTAGGGACACCGCAGGGAGGAGACAGCATTAGGGACACTGCAGGGAGGACACAGCATTAGGGACACTGCAGGGAGTACACACAACATAAGGGACACTGCAGGGAGGACACACAGCATTAGGTACACTGCAGGGAGGACACACAGCATTAGAGACACTGCAGGGAGGACACAGCATTAGAGACACTGCAGGGAGTACACACAACATCAGGGACACTGCAGGGAGGACACACAACATTAGGGACACTGCAGGGAGTACACACAGCATTAGGGACACTGCAGGGAGGACACACAGCATTAGGGACACTGCAGGGAGGACACACAGCATTAGAGACACTGCAGGGAGGACACACAGCATTAGGGACACTGCAGGGAGGACACACAGCATTAGGGACACTGCAGGGAGTACACACAGCATTAGGGACACTGCAGGGAGGACACACAGCATTAGAGACACTGCAGGGAGGACACACAGCATTAGGGACACTGCAGGGAGGACACACAGCATTAGGGACACTGCAGGGAGTACACACAACATAAGGGACACTGCAGGGAGTACACACAGCATTAGGGACACTGCAGGGAGGACACACAGCATTAGAGACACTGCAGGGAGGACACACAGCATTGGGTACACTGCAGGGAGGACACAGCATTAGGGACACTGCAGGGAGTACACACAACATTAGGGACACTGCAGGGAGGACACACAGCATTAGGAACACTGCAGGGAGGACACACAGCATTAGGGACACTGCAGGGAGGACACACAGCATTAGGGACACTGCAGGGAGGACACACAGCATTAGGGACACTGCAGGGAGGACACAGCATTAGGGACACTGCAGGGAGGACACACAACATTAGGAACACTGCAGGGAGGACACACAGCATTAGGGACACTGCAGGGAGGACACAGCATTAGGAACACTGCAGGGAGGACACACAGCATTAGAGACACTGCAGGGAGGACACAGCATTAGGGACACTGCAGGGAGGACACACAGCATTAGGGACACTGCAGGGAGGACACACAACATTAGGGACACTGCAGGGAGGACACAGCATTAGGGACACTGCAGGGAGGACACACAGCATTAGGAACACTGCAGGGAGTACACACAACATTAGGGACACTGCAGGGAGGACACACAACATTAGGGACACTGCAGGGAGGACACACAGCATTAGGGACACTGCAGGGAGGACACACAGCATTAGGGACACTGCAGGGAGGACACAGCATTAGGGACACTGCAGGGAGGACACACACAGCATTAGGGACACTGCAGGGAGGACACACAGCATTAGGGACACTGCAGGGAGGACACATACAGCATTAGGGACACTGCAGGGAGGACACATACAGCATTAGGGACACTGCAGGGAGGACACAGCATTAGAGACACTGCAGGGAGGACACACACAGCATTAGGGACACTGCAGGGAGGACACAGCATTAGGGACACTGCAGGGAGGACACAACATTAGAGACACTGCAGGGAGGACACAACATTAGAGACACTGCAGGGAGGACACACAGCATTAGGTACACTGCAGGGAGGACACACAACATTAGAGACACTGCAGGGAGGACACACAGCATTAGGGACACTGCAGGGAGTACACACAACATAAGGGACACTGCAGGGAGTACACACAGCATTAGGGACACTGCAGGGAGGACACACAGCATTAGAGACACTGCAGGGAGGACACACAGCATTGGGTACACTGCAGGGAGGACACACAGCATTAGGGACACTGCAGGGAGGACACAGCATTAGGGACACTGCAGGGAGTACACACAACATAAGGGACACTGCAGGGAGGACACACAGCATTAGAGACACTGCAGGGAGGACACACACAGCATTAGAGACACTGCAGGGAGGACACACAACATTAGGGACACTGCAGGGAGGACACACAGCATTAGGGACACTGCAGGGAGGACACACAGCATTAGAGACACTGCAGGGAGGACACACAGCATTAGGGACACTGCAGGGAGGACACACAGCATTAGAGACACTGCAGGGAGGGCACACACATCATTAGGGACACTGCAGGGAGGACACACACAGCATTAGGTACACTGCAGGGAGGACACAGCATTAGGGACACTGCAGGGAGGACACACAGCATTAGGGACACTGCAGGGAGTACACAGCATTAGGGACACTGCAGGGAGGACACACAGCATTAGGGACACTGCAGGGAGGACACACAGCATTAGAGACACTGCAGGGAGGACACACAGCATTAGAGACACTGCAGGGAGTACACACACAGCATTAGGGACACTGCAGGGAGGACACACAACATTAGAGACACTGCAGGGAGGACACACAACATTAGGGACACTGCAGGGAGGACACACAGCATTAGGGACACTGCAGGGAGGACACACAGCATTAGAGACACTGCAGGGAGTACACACAACATTAGGGACACTGCAGGGAGGACACACAGCATTAGGGACACTGCAGGGAGGACACAGCATTAGGGACACTGCAGGGAGGACACACAGCATTAGAGACACTGCAGGGAGGACACACACAACATTAGGTAAAGTGCAGGAAGGACACACAGTATTAGGGACACTGCAGGGAGGACACACAGCATTAGAGACACTGCAGGGAGGACACAGCATTAGGGACACTGCAGGGAGGACACACAGCATTAGAGACACTGCAGGGAGGACACAGCATTAGGAACACTGCAGGGAGGACACAGCATTAGGGACACTGCAGGGAGGACACACAGCATTAGGGACACTGCAGGGAGGACACACAGCATTAGGGACACTGCAGGGAGGACACACAGCATTAGGAACACTGCAGGGAGGACACAGCATTAGGGACACTGCAGGGAGGACACACAGCATTAGAGACACTGCAGGGAGGACACAGCATTAGGAACACTGCAGGGAGGACACAGCATTAGGGACACTGCAGGGAGGACACACACAGCATTAGGGACACTGCAGGGAGGACACACAGCATTAGAGACACTGCAGGGAGGACACAGCATTAGGGACACTGCAGGGAGGACACACAGCATTAGGGACACTGCAGGGAGGACACACAGCATTAGAGACACTGCAGGGAGGGCACACACATCATTAGGGACACTGCAGGGAGGACACACACAGCATTAGGTACACTGCAGGGAGGACACAGCATTAGGGACACTGCAGGGAGGACACACAGCATTAGGGACACTGCAGGGAGTACACAGCATTAGGGACACTGCAGGGAGGACACACAGCATTAGGGACACTGCAGGGAGGACACACAGCATTAGGGACACTGCAGGGAGGACACACAGCATTAGAGACACTGCAGGGAGGACACACAGCATTAGAGACACTGCAGGGAGTACACACACAGCATTAGGGACACTGCAGGGAGGACACACAACATTAGAGACACTGCAGGGAGGACACACAGCATTAGGGACACTGCAGGGAGTACACACACAGCATTAGGGACACTGCAGGGAGGACACACAACATTAGGGACACTGCAGGGAGGACACACAGCATTAGGGACACTGCAGGGAGGACACACAGCATTAGAGACACTGCAGGGAGTACACACAACATTAGGGACACTGCAGGGAGGACACACAGCATTAGGGACACTGCAGGGAGGACACAGCATTAGGGACACTGCAGGGAGGACACACAGCATTAGAGACACTGCAGGGAGGACACACACAACATTAGGTAAAGTGCAGGAAGGACACACAGTATTAGGGACACTGCAGGGAGGACACACAGCATTAGGGACACTGCAGGGAGGACACACACAGCATTAGGGACACTGCAGGGAGGACACACAGCATTAGAGACACTGCAGGGAGGACACAGCATTAGGGACACTGCAGGGAGGACACACACAGCATTAGGGACACTGCAGGGAGGACACAGACAGCATTGGGTACACTGCAGGGAGGACACAGCATTAGAGACACTGCAGGGAGGACACACAGCATTAGAGACACTGCAGGGAGGACACACAACATTAGGGACACTGCAGGGAGGACACACAGCATTAGGGACACTGCAGGGAGGACACACAACATTAGGTACAATGCAGGGAGGACACACAGCATTAGGGACACTGCAGGGAGGGCACACAGCATTAGGAACACTGCAGGGAGGACACAACATTAGGGACACTGCAGGGAGTACACACAACATTAGGGACACTGCAGGGAGGACACAGCATTAGGGACACTGCAGGGAGGACACAGCATTAGGGACACTGCAGGGAGGACACACACAGCATTAGGAACACTGCAGGGAGTACACACACAGCATTAAGAAACCTGGAGTGGGTTGGAGGAAAGGGCAGATGACTACCCACTTTTGACAGAATATAGGTACACTGCCCTTGGGTGTACTGAAGAAATGTCCATAAAAATAATGGTGAACTGTCCATATAAGTGTAATGCAGTGATTCTCAGACTGTGTTCTGTAGAACCCTAGGGCTCCCTAAAAATGCACAAGGGGGTCTGCAGGGGAAATACAGGCACCGAAAGTGGAACAATTTCAGTTGTGTTTTCTGTTAGATTTCCCTCATTGATATCTATAAACTGACCTCTATGAGAATAATATGATCGGATACTATTACTTCATCTGTTATAAAATACATTTAAGTAATACTTTAGAATTAAAGGGACAGTAATGTTTCATAATAATGTTTCAGGAAAAGCTTATGAAAATTTAGTTCTGCAGCGGGACCCTGTAATGTGTGTTTTTTACAATCACACCAAATGTAAATAGATATGTGGTCACCTTAAAGGGATAGTAATACTTAAAATGTAAAAAAAAATATATGTTGTAGGGTTTATACCCCCCGTGCAAAAGATGAAAGGTGTTTTATTCATAAGTTATTACAGCTCAAAGTTGAATTTTTTTAGATGCAATATCACAGTGGCCTGAAATTGTACAGTGGCGCTGTTGCTACACAATCCTATGGACAGCTCTGGTCCCGGGACCATAAATCTCCATAGAATGGTGTAGCAACAGCGCCACTGTAAATCTTCAAGCCACTGTGATATTGCACCTAAAAAATTCAAGTTTGAGCTGTTATAATTGTTTAATAAAATATCTCTCAGCAGTGGGAGTACCCTTGTTTTACTCAGGGGGATAAACCCTGCAACATATATATATTTTTTTTTTTACATTTTAAGTATTACTACCGTAAATTCTCAGGTATAATACGCACAATTTTACCCCACTTCACCTTATGTGAGAGAATTTTTTTTTTTTTGGTAAAAAAATATTTTCGGCAGATACATTCCCTCCTGCCCCCGGTGCAATCCACACACTAAATCAGACTTACTATGCTGAATTTAAGTCCCCACCGAAGTCTCCATTGAAGGCAAAATCCAAACTACTGGTATGTGAAACTTCCCTTGTGGGCGGCATGCTTCCAATCGCTACTCGCTTCCTTCAGTGGGCTTTCAGGACCTTCCTCCTCCAGCCAATGGTAATGCTGTGTGAGGATCTCAAGGTCCTTACAGGGCAATACAATAGGCAGAAGGTCCTGACAGCACATTGAGTGCCTTCTCTTCAATGGAGACTTCAGTGGGGACTTAAATTGAGCATAGTAGTCTGATTTAGGGAGGGTCTGACAGCCTTCAAAATTTTTTTCAGTAAGGGAGAAAACAAGGGTGAGTATTATACATAGGCACTCTTGTTTTCCCCTAAATCTTGCGTATTATACACAGATGCATATTATACCTGAGATTTTACGGTATTCCTTTAAAGGGATAGTAATACTTCGTTTTAACTTTATTTTATTTTGTAGGCATTAAAAAAACATGAAGAATGATATAAGTCTTATCTCTCAAACCTTTATGGTTTGAGAGATATTCACAAGCAAAGTTCCCCCTCCCGCCCCTTTTACCTAGTGTAAGCCATCTCTTCTCAGATGTGGAATGCAGTCCATAGACCAGACAGATAACAGAAGGGGACACTCTTATTCCTATGAAAACAATAAAATCCCTGCCCCCCTTGACAAGCTTTTCAGGTTTTTCCCTTATCTTAATTGAAGATTGTCCCTCTCTGTAGTCTACCTGGCCACCTCCCTTCTGATCTGGCTGAACAGTGTTACATCAGTAAAAGGGGTGGGAGGGGGAAACTTTGCTTGTGAATATCTCTTAAACCATAAAGGTTTGAGAGATAAGACTTATATCGTTCTTCATGCTTTTTTAATGCCTACAAAATAAAATAAAGTTAAAATGAAGTATTACTATCCCTTTAAGGTTAGTAATGTGAAGCCTTGTACAGACAATAAGGCAAGGACTTGTACAGACAATACAGCGAGACCAAGTGGAATTAAATGATCACGCTTGTTTCTTTATTTCACATTCTACTGGAATTTGAGCCACACAATCTAATATTTGCTAAGCCGGAAAAGTGGGGTTATTATGTTACATAAAATGGACCAAAAGAAGTTCTTATATGACAACGTTTCTTTGTCTGTTGCTGCATTATTCTTGTATATATATAAAAATATGTATATATCTATATCCAAGGTAGAAGGGACTCAGGCCTTACACAACTGTGTACATAGACTGCACAGAGGCTTGTGTACATGGGACTGCTGATGTAACAGGCAGACAAAATGTCAACAAATAACTATTAAACAGAAGATAAGATTAACAGGACATCACTGAGTGTCTGATTAGGTCTCATCTCGGTCACACAATAGTGAATTTAAAGGGATAGTAATGTTTCATAATAAAAACAGCTCTAATTAATCATCATAGTATTTGGACTTTGGAGAGTGTTACTTCAATTCTGTCAGAGTTGTAGTACAAGAGTAATTCAATGACAAAGTATCCCCCTCCCGCCCCTTTTACTGATGTAACATTGCTCAGCCAGAGCAGAAGGGAGGTGCACAGGTAGACTGCAGAGAGGGACAATCATCAATTAAGATAAGGGAAAAACCTGAAAAGCTTGTCAAGGGGGGAAGGGATTTCATTGTTCTCATAGGAAGAAGATTGTCCCCTGCTGTTATCTGTCTGGACTATGGACTGCATTCCACATCTGAGGGGAGGTGTCTTACACTAGGTAAAAGGGGCAGGAAGGGAAACTTTGCTTGTGAATATCTCTCAAACTATAAAGGTTTGAGAGATAAGACATATCATTCTTCATGTTTTTTTAATGCCTACAAAATAAAATAAAGTTAAAACGAAGTATTACTATCCCTTTAATACACATTGTACGTATGTTGCACACATTTGCTGACCCCACTAGGGATTAATATAAGTTGACACTCGTGTCTCATCACACGTGGGTGTCGATCCGCTCAGCCCAAGTCTAGAACATTCCAAACACATGAGAGCCCCCATTTCTTTGGGAGGTCTTCCTCCTCAAAGATATCAGATGTAGTAAAACATGATAATTACCATTAAAAATATAAACTTTAATCCAGATAATAAAAAGGTGTCACCAAGTAGAAAAATGATCATATCTTTGCATGCTCATAGGGTTGGAAATATGTTTACCCGGGGATCGTTAATTCCAGTAATTCTTTCCTCCGGCCTGTCCAACACCAAGAAGGCAGCCAGGTTAGCAGTGTAGGAAGCTACAATGATCATAGCGAATCCAGCCCAAACCATCCCAAGGATCCGAGCGGAAAAACTTCTTGGGGCCCCTGTAAGATACGAATGATCATTAATGAGCAGCGTATGACCCTTATAATCTACTTTACAATGCAATATTAAGCTAGAAATGGCGTAGGCAGGTTTTAGCTCTCTTGCTGTACAAGCCTCATTTAAATCAGTGGGATTTTTTTTTTCTTTTCTGTCTGGTTCGGTTTATTTGCTGTAGAATTTCTCTCCTTTTGTTTTGTACATACGGCCCCATGAAGGATAATCTCACCTTCTCCAATACCGGAGTTCAGGAGCACTCCCCAGGAGAACCACATGGCTGAGGACAATGTCAGGGCATCTTCCTCTTCCTCTTCACTATTCACTTTGAATCGTCCAAACGGACTGAAATACAAGACAAATATAACAGCTAATGTTCATACTGGAGTGTTATAAACGGACTGAAATACAAGACACATATAACCGCTAATGTTCATACTGGAGTGTTATAAACGGACTGAAATACAAGACAAATATAACAGCTAATGTTCATACTGGAGTGTTATAAACAGACTGAAATACAAGACAAATATAACCGCTAATGTTCACACTGGAGTGTTATAAACGGACTGAAATACAAGACAAATATAACCGCTAATGTTCATACTGGAGTGTTATAAATGGAATTTCCAAAGATGACAGCGGTTGAAAGAAAATTAGATCCTGCAAAGTTAATTAAAAATCTTCTTGATATAATTTATTTTCTGATAATCTAGTGCAGGTGTTGTCAAACAGGATTCCTTGAGTAACTACAAGGGGTTCCATGAAACAATTTTAATCAATGATGGACAGTGGAACAAGGTTGGGGTGTCAGACAGTGTATGTGTGGGTCTGTGGCTACCAGTGGACAGTGGAACAAGGTTGGGGTGTCAGACAGTGTATGTGTGGGTCTGTGACTACCAGTGGAACAAGGTTGGGGTGTCAGACAGTGTATGTATGGGTCTGTGACTATCAGTGGACTGTGGAACAAGGCTGATATGTCAGACAGTGTATGTGTGGGTCTGTGACTACCAGTGGTACAAGGTTGGGGTGTCAGACAGTGTATGTGAGGGTCTGTGACTACCAGTGGACATTGGAACAAGGCTGGGATGTCAGACAGTGTATGTGTGGGTCTGAGAGTACCAGTGTAACAAGGCTGATGTGTCAGACAGTTTATGTGTGGGTCTGTACACTATATTCGCCTCCTGAATTTCTACGACTAACACGGTACCAACTCTCATCTGTTATGTGGTTCTGTGACTCCCCGTTGAACAAGTTTGGGTGTCAGACAGTGTATGTGTGGTTCTGTGACTACCAGTAGAAAAAAACTGCAGTGTGAAACAGTGTATGTGTGGTTCTGTGACTACCAGTGGAACAAGTTTAGGGTGTCAGACAGTGTATCAGTGTTCCTGTGACTCCCAGTGAACAGTGGAACAAGGCTGAGGTGTCAGACAGAATATGTGTGGGTCTGTGACTACCAATTGAACACAATTAGGGAGCCAGACATTGTATTCCTGTGACTCCCAGTGAACATGAGGAAGAATGGAACAGTTCACACGGTGCAATTCTGTTTTAATGATTCAGATGAACTGACTGACCTGAATCGATCTAGTAGATATAACATCACTGCCACAACATGGACCGAGAGTCCAACTAGAAGCCACAATGTGCTCTGAAAGGGCTGCATGAATGAGTCCAGAGTGCTTCTGGGAATTTCCTGAGAGACAAGAAATGTTGATAAGGACTGTGAACCCCAAACAGACGTCAGATGAATCGGACTCCTGAACTGACAGACCCATAGCGGAATATCTCACAGTGTGGAGCAGGAAGGCAAAACAGAGAGGCCAATCTCCAAGATTATTCCTCTTATCCCTACCCCTATCACCTTGCACCACCAGATGCAGATTAACCCTTTGAGTGCCAGAGAGACATCCAATGCATTGTGCTGAGATCTGTTGAATACCTCTCTGGCACTCAGAGAGTTAAAGGGATAGTAATACTTAAAATGTAAAAAAAAAAATGTTGTAGGGTTTATCCCCCTGAGTAAAACAAGAGTACTCCCACTGCTGAAAGGTGTTTCATTCAAAAGTTATTAATTTTCAAAGTTGAATTTTTTAGGTGCAATATCACAGTGGCCTGAAATTGTACAGTGGCGCTGTTGCTACACGATCCTATGGAGATTTATGGTCAACTGACCAGAGCTGTCCATAGGATTGTGTAGCAACAGCGCCACTGTACAATTTCAGGCCACTGTGATATTGCACCTAAAAAATTCAACTTTGAAAATTAATAACTTTTGAATGAAACACCTTTCAGCAGTGGAAGTACTCTTGTTTTACTCAGGGGGATAAACCCTACAACATTTTTTTTTACATTTTAAGTATTACTATCCCTTTAAGGTCTGTGCTACACGGAGACTTTAATTACCATAAGATGGCGCACTCATAGAGATCACAATCCAGGAATATCGGTATTAATAGCCCCTACACAATCCATCTGCTGGACGTTTGGATGACGTTATAAATAGGCAATTTTAAAAGAAGCTTACAAATATGCAAACTTAATTAGTGATGACAGGTCCACAATAACCCTTTAAAGGGATAGTAATGTGTCACAATAAAATCAATTCGAATTAATCATCATAGTATTTGGACTTTGGAGAGTGTTATATCAATACTGTCAGAGTTGTAGTACAAGAGTAATTGAATGATAAAGTATCCCCCTCCCGCCCCTTTTACTGATGTAACACTGCTCACCTCAGAGTCGCAAGACTGTCCGGATAGATCACAGAGAGGGACAATGTTCAGTGATCATAAGGAAAACCTGAAAAACCTGTCAAGGGGGGCAGGGATTTCATTGTTCTCATAGGAAGAAGATTGTCCCTTGCTGTGACCTGTCCGGTCAAGCAACCAAATTCCACATCTGAGGTGAGCAGTGTTACATCAGTAAAAGGGGTGGGAGGGGGATACTTTATCATTCAATTACTCTTGTACTACAACTCTGACAGAATTGAAATAACACTCTGCAAAGTCCAAATACTATGAAGATTAACTGGAGCTGCTGGTTTTGTGAAACATTACTATCCCTTTAAGGAACAAGGGGGTGCACAACGTATTGCAAAGCAATGCACTGCACACCCTTCTGGTTCTTAAAGGAAAAACAACCCTTTATTTTGACTATATAATCTGCGCGTACATAATATGTACATTGTATTCGATATGCTATTTTTTTTTTTATCTTGATGTTCTCCAATACATTGCTAAGAAATGTGTCGAGATCTTTCAAGCATTGAAGGGATAAAAGTCCCATTTAAATCAATAGTAAATTTAGGAATCATCATTTCTCCCCTACGGTACTGATGGTTTGTGCAGTTTGCCTGATACAAAAGGCCCTTCGTCTTTATGCACAAGGATCGGTATATCACATTTAAGAGAAGATTAGATACATTTCTTGCAAAAGGGAACACACTGAATATTAGTAGGCAGATCAGGAAGGTCTGATAAATGACTAACTTATTTGGTAGCAGGAAAGCTATACAATTCTCATGTCACTAGGGTATGAGGCAAAGATTGAACTTAAAGGAGCAGTAAACTTTTTTTTTATGAAAAAATATATATTGTAGGGATTTTCCTATTGAGTAAAATAAGGGTACTCCCACTGCCTAGAGATTTATATTTCCAGAGTTATTACAGTTTAAACCCATGGTTTTTTACATTAGCAGTGCCCTCTAGTGGTCAAATTCTAATTAGATTTCCTGTTAGATTCTAATGGAGAGGAAAGTCAGAAAAGTTAGAGACATACAGTTCTCCATAGAATGTGATAGAAACTGCTGAATCACTTCCTGTCAGTTAGAACTATCAGGAAGTAAACACAGTAAATTCACTTCCTGTCAGTTAGAACTATCAGGAAGTAAACACAGTAAAGTCACTTCCTGTCAGAACTATCAGGAAGTAAACACAGTAAAGTCACTTCCTGTCAGTTAGAACTATCAGGAAGTAAACACAGTAAACTCACTTCCTGTCAGTTAGCACTATCAGGAAGTAAACACAGTAAACTCACTTCCTGTCAATTAGAACTATCAGGAAGTAAACACAGTAAACTCACTTCCTGCCAGTTAGAACTATCAGGAAGTAAACACAGTAAATTCACTTCCTGATTATGTAAACTGCTATAAATTTTGAATAAAACATCTGACAGCGATGGGAGTGACTTTTTTTGTGTAAAATATGTGTTTTCATTAAAAAAGTTTACTGCTCCTTTAATGGACTTGTGTCTTTATTCAACCTAATATACTATGTTACATGGGTGCACCTTTTTCACGAGAATGGTGAGTCCCTGGTACTTGAATGGTTTGGAGAACTCAATGTACTGAGCACGTTCATTGTTGATAGTGAGCGGAGCGACTATCATATCCGCCTGTCCGCTCAGAAGCTCTCCCATCATGCCGTTCCACTCCTTCTTGTTGCTGTTATTGACCTGGAAAGATCACGGTGTAAATGTAGGTGAAAGTATTTAGCGCCGCCCCCCTCCAATCATCTTCCTAGACTCTCTAGGGCTTTTCCAAAGTATGTTTGTATGAGCTTAATATAAGAGGATTATGTGTGTAAGTCAAGTTTGAAACACTGGGAACATCTGCTGGACGTGGCTACAACGATGTGTAATATTATAGAAACACGAGTACGAATGATCCATAAGCTTCTGGTCTTTATAGTACAAACTGCAGGAACCTGGGACACTACAGATCATGACTTTATTACCAGGGCTGTGTATAAAGCAGTCACAGGCAACCAGGTACACCCCAGTGGGCATTTATCTGTCCCTTAAGTCCGCCATAGGATTTACCCTTTGAGTGCCAGAGGGGGCACCCCTCTGACAGTCAAAGGGTTAAAAATTCTATAGTAGATTAACCCCTGGGATGCCATAGAGATATCCACTGTATTGCTTCACAAAGCAACAGGTTAAAAAGCTCTATCCAAGCGCACAGGAATTTAGTAATGTTTGTGTGTCCCCTATGGTGCAGTTTGTTTACTCCAGAATAACGTTTTTATAAACATGGGACAAAGTGACTGAGAAGCACCGGGGTGGAGGGGGACCACCCCCAAGAGATATACTACTGTTTTATTCGCTTCCAGTGTGTGCTAGCAGCTGGAGGGCCTCATGTTGCCCATCCCTGCGTGCCCCCACAAGAACGTCCTGCAGGCCACAATTTAATCTCAGGAGCATTCATCAGTTCCTCCTCCTTGTTTGATATCCCACCTGTGCTAAAGGTGTGAAATCCTTAAATCCTGGCCCGTTTGTGGCTGTGGCGGATAAATTTGGTCCCCCTGCTAATGTAGTTAAAGTTCCTTTTTATATAAAATTCCTGTGTCTGTCTGTCAGCAGAATCTGTTGGATGTTCAAGGGTCAGAGATATATAACGGCGCTCACCCGCTCCTGAGTCCCGAATTTACCATCGGCCACTAGATGGACCTCATACGTGAAATTCATTTCCCTCGCCAGTTTGATCAGCAAGTCAATGCAGAAGCCGTAGCAGCACTGAGGGACAGTCGGACG
This sequence comes from Rhinophrynus dorsalis, assembly GCA_037306005.1. Classification (NCBI taxonomy): domain Eukaryota; kingdom Metazoa; phylum Chordata; class Amphibia; order Anura; family Rhinophrynidae; genus Rhinophrynus; species Rhinophrynus dorsalis. Next base: position 4,565,358 of record CM074726.1, read on the forward strand.
CCCTGGCAAAACAAAGAGCGTCATCATAGGAACGAAGACGGGAGATTTCCTAAAACACAGGGAGTCAGTTAGTGGCTCTCCAGCTTGAGATTCAACAACTGACTTCCACTCTTTCAAAGGAGAGGAAACACCTCCTGATATTAACCCACACACACTTACCTTGGAATGACCAGAAAATTAAAATGGCCCCTATGAATTTTGCCCTTTTTAATGAACCCTTTGAATGCCAAAGACGTATCCAATGCATTGCAACGCAATGCAATAGATACTTTTCTGGCACTGAAAGGGTTACGAGATGACAAATTCAGGTCCATGGAGGTGGACATGATAGTAGTGGTCAGATTTGTTTTTAAATTGAAGTAGTGCATTAACCTACTTAACTCTAAGTGCCAGAGAGGTACCCAATGCATTGGATACCTCTCTGGCACTCAAAGGGTTAACCCTTTAAGAACCGGGGGGGGGCACAACTCATTGCAGAGCACCGAGCTGCACACCATTCGTGTCCTTAAAGGGTTAAGATTATCTTGCACAGTGAGTAGAGTTTAAGGTCCCGGGGGTTCTGCTTTCAAGTGTCATGTCCGCCTCCATCGACATAACATACAGATGTTATTTCTTGAATCGAATTCGTAAGGGCCATTAGGGCATTCTTGGCTATAATAAGGTAAGATGGTGGTTATTAGTAAAAGGTGCTGTTTCTCATTAAAATTATTCGGTCCCTCTTAGCGTAACAAGCTCCTTCTAGGAATAGCGAAGTCACTCCGTTCTCCTACCTGGGATGGTCTCGTTCGGCCCGTTACAAATGACTTTCTTAATGGGATCCCCGATGATCGTGTATTCTTCCTTACAGGTCCCATCGGGCATGGTGGCCTTCACATACACAAACGGCTCTTGGTGGATTGTAACGATCTGTAGATAAAAAAAGGAAATAAAAGTGGCAGCAAACCCTAAATTATGACTCTCACTGGCGTAACAATAGGGGTCGCTCTCGACCGGCACCAGAAGCAAGTAGGTCTGTGCCTTCTTTGGCACTGACCATAACAGCTGATCTCCCTCTCCGGCGCTCTAGTAATGACATCATCTCCCAGCATGCTGCATTACTGAAAAGAGAACCGTGCGGGAGCTCCAGCTTCTGAGGTCTGTGCAGAAGGAGGCACAGACCTCCCCTGGCACACCGCTAGACCACCAGGGAGGTAGGAGATGGACACGGGGGGTAAGTAGGGGTAATGTGGAGATTGGGGGGAAAGTGTTGGCAGTGTGGAGATTGGGGGCCAATGTGGTGGCCATGTGGAGATTGGGAGGGCAATGTGAAGATTGGGAGGGCAATGTGAAGATTGGGAGGGCAATGTGGAGATTGGGGCCAATGTGGAGGTGTGGTGGCCATGTGGAGATTGGGAGGGCAATGTGTTAGCAGTGTGGAGATTGGGGGGCAATGAGGAGATATGGTGGCAATGTGGAGATTGGGGGATTTGTGGAGATTGGGGGCAATGTGTTAGCAGTGTTGAGATTGGGGGGGCAATGTGGAGATTGGAGGGCAATGTGGAGATTGGGGGGACATTGTGAATATGTGGTGGCAATGAGGAGATTGGGAGGGTAATGTGGAGATTGGGAGCAATGCGGAGACTGGGGAGCGATGTGGAGATTGGGAGAAATGGGGGGCAATGTGGTCGAGGGGGGGCCCATGGCAATTTCTGCACCAGGACTCGGTGGCTTCTAGTTATGCCACTGATGTCTCCTGTCCCTCAGCTATTGCCTCATCCATTTAACGATACATCACACAGCTTGCCTTATGCCATTTTATTCCTTAACATTGTCCTACCACCACTTTTATATACCCCCCCCCCACCGTGCTGTCCCAATAAGCATGCACTGCGCGTTCCTTACCTTGAGTCTAGTGGACATCTGGTAGCCCTGCGGTCTCTGCGTCTCTCCTCCCGGCCAGATTATCTTCCGGTCATTTTGTAAAATCTACAGGAAACAAGGCTGCTCGTTACAACTAGAAACTACAAAAAGAGATGTAAACTGTTTTTATGAGCAAATATAGCCTACTGGCCGGGATTTTCTCCTACACGTACATTGCAGATGTGGAAAACCAAGGTTCTGTACAGAGCTAACCGGTGGCCAAAATGCATTTTTTTATTATAATGAACTCTATGGGAGAGCCTGAGTCACTGACTCTGCATGAGGGGTGATAGGAACAAGCACAGAAAACTTTTAAAAGCCAAATCTTCCACCAGTGGGAGGACCTTTGTTTTATTTTTGTTTGTTTTCAGCATAATAAGCAATACAACTTTTCTATATTTACTGTGTCTATAAATTCTCTGTAGTCCCTAGTGTCTAAGGCTGGAAGGAGTAGTAAGCGCTAACTGCAGTACTTGGCTCCATAAGCAACAATGCCATATGGTTGCACCTAGCATTAAACAGAATGTGACATTTGTATATAAGAAAACATCTTGAATGCTAGAGGGGTTTCCTAATACACTGCAAAGCAATGCATTGAGAGACTTCTCTAGAATCTGTGGTGCTGAAATCTCTATTTAAAGGAATAGTAATACCTTGTTTTATCTTTTTTTTATTTTGTAGGCATTAAAAAAACATGAAGAACAATATAAGTCTTATCTCTCAAACCTTTATGGTTTGAGAGATATTCACAAGCAAAGTTAACCCTCACTGACCAAAACGGTCAAGTCTCCCATCTAGCTGTCAGATTTTGAATCCGGTCCACAGATCAACCGGTGGCTCTTCAGCAGAGCCAAGATCGCAAGATATAAAAATAACCATTTCATTGGAAGGGTCTAAAAGTGTGCTTGCAAACCAGGCACACTTTGCAGACTATTTGCATTGAAGTAGTTCTTCTTATATCTCACGATCTCGGCTCTGCTGTAGAGCCACGGCCAGTCTGCGGACTGGATTCCAAATCTGACAGCTAGATGGCAGACTTGACCCATTTTGGTCAGTGAGGGGAAACTTTGCTTGTGAATATCTCTCAAACCATAAAGGTTTGAGAGATAAGACTTATATCATTCTTCATGTTTTTTTAATGCCTACAAAATAAAATAAAGACAAAACGAAGTATTATTATCCCTTTAAGTGAGTGGGAATTTCATTTGTTACCTATGGTATAGTTGTTTGGTGCAGAATTCCTCAGCTTTAGTTCTTATATATTTAGCCCAGTAAATCTGACCCAGAGCTTAGTCCAGTACTTACATGGCTTCCATTGAAGGTCCCGACCTGAACCAGTTTGCGGTTCTGCAGGTTCATGATGCTGTAATTGGCAAATTTCCTGTCTCCATCCTCATTGAACTCTACTCTTCCTGTCACCCCCTCGGGGTACTTGGAGGACATGAGAACCCTACATGGGCAGAAAGTGTAAAACATGGGGCTGTTACTTCTGCGCTCCGCTTAGTGATGAACAGGAAGGTTAATTTCTGTCATTCTGATTGGGAGACTCAAAACCATATAGACAAGTGCAAAGGTAGAAAAGTGTCAAGTACTCTTATAAGAATAAAAAACATAATGTAACGTAAACGTTTATTTTTTTAATTAAGAGGTACAGCCATTTTTAAAGTGATAGGTATTCTTTAATTAAACTGACAGATCAAAGTCAATGCTTAATTATTCGTTTTATTGAATGAAACTGCACTAATGTTGAACTGCACACCTTTTAAAGAGTGGCCCCGTTTTCCAGATGTTGGTGTTCCCTACACAACCTCTTGGTGGGTCAGTAATATTTTCCTTTTCAAACATATCATGGATTGCTTGAGCTGTCACAGCAACAGCATCACTTATATGAGCGGATTCATTTTTACCATTAATCAGCTGGAGACCAATGATACCTAAAAGGGAAAGAGACAAAGGTTTGTAATCACGACCATGGGAATACAGCCTTGCTACCCTGATTGTCATGCATGTCTTCGTTATTACGTCCATAAATACTTGCTGAGACTTAGGATTTGATTTTATCACACAGATGGAAACATATTCCCTCTTTCTGTAACATCCTGACTTTTCATAATTCAAACATTAGGTCATAACGGCCTATATAGAGTTTAAATACTTCTGGTTCATCTTGATTGAAAAAATGTAATACTTCCAGTTTCATAAATATCTTTTATTATTATAATGAATCCATTGATGTCATACAATAATGTTTAATATAGCGACAGTTAGGGTTAAGGCACAATACAGACATTTAGAATGTCAATATTGTATTGTTTGGACCAAATTCCAGATAATTTTAGGAATAAACCAATCATGAAGGGAGGAGGGGTATTTAAATGTTGTTTGAATGGTGCTGCATTGTCTTATCTGTTTTTGGCTGAGCTATATCTGAAGAAGTGGTCAGGTGACCACTAAACGTCGTTAATTTCTATATACGGCTAGCCTTGCTTTTAGCATATTTTTAATACTATTATTTTGTATTTTGTAATATGAATATTATTTTTTTATGAAATAAGTAGTTGAACAGCCCGTGTACACGGGCCACAGTGGCAGGCAGCAACAGTCTCGCACAGCAGAGACTGCCCACGCCATGGCTGATAACGGAGTGGGTCGCTGCGAATTCAGACCATAGTCCTCTCTGCACACCTTAGGTGTGCGTAGAGGACTACGGTCTGAATTCGGAGCGCCCCGCTCGGTTATCAGCCATGGCGTGGGCAGTCTCTATTGTGCATGATTGTAGCGCACGCAGCCGTCTGTACTGCGCATGACAGCTTCTGACAAACATACAATAGGGGATTATTATGTCGGATTCTGAAGACAAGAAGCAGCACCAGTGTGGATTTTCTCACCTCTAAAGCCGTGGATCCCTGAGCAGGGGCAGGTGAATAACTCTGCGAGCTTGAATTGTTGTTGTAGGGTATAAGCCCTTCCACAACTGCTACTTAAATGAGTACTGCACATTTCTTTTTGTTGTGAATCTGTTATAGAGATAACGGGCACTATGGGGCACCCTCTTTGTTGTTGACTTTCTGCATGTTACACACTCCGGGAGAGTTGTATCGAGGAGCAGCCCAGCTGAATCGTCCTAATGAAACGTACGACAGTTGTAGGGACGGATATAATATCCCCTATGCTTAGCCTTCAACTAACACTTAAGTGTTGAACTGAACAATCCTTTTGTGAGCTTGGGCGGATTGTCCTATCGGGGGATCAGGCATCCCCCGGTGGGCCGCTAGATCACGGGCCGGTGGGGGAGATCAGAGGATCTCACTTCACCGCCCCACGATATTTTGAAGGAGAAGTCTGTGTTGCCACCGGCACAGGCACTCTCTGTGACAGCCTTCGCATTCCTTGTTAACCCTTTGAGTGCCAGAGGGGTACGCAACGGATTGCAAAGCAATGCGTTGTGTACCCCTCTGGCACTCAAAGGCTTAATGCAGAGCGCCAGAATATGACATAATATCCTAGCGCCTGCTCTCCCATGCTGAACAGGGACCACAAGGGGGCGTCGATAGGGACGTCGGTGCAGCTAGTGGGCTGCTTAAAAAAAAAAAAAAAATGCCCGGGCTGGTATTCCCCTACAATCCGCCCCTGTTTGTGAGTATGTTTCTTTAAGAGGCGACGGTTTGGTGAAAAAAATACTCCACACAAACGTTATTACACTAGAATCGCCTTCTTTTCTGTTTTTCTTCTAGTTTTTCACACGGATACCAGGGGTGGCTCTACGGTTTTTTGGGGCCCTAAGCAAAAAATTCACAACTCCCCCACATTGAAATCCTATATTATAATTTGCTAAGGTTGTTTGTCAGAAGCCGTCACGCGCAGTAGAGACGCCTGCATGCACTGTAGTCATGCGCAGTACAGACTGCCCGCGCCGCGGCTGATACGGGGTGTAGAGAGGACTCAGGTCTGTATTCATAGTTCCCAGCTCTGTATCAGCCGCAGAGCGAGCAGTCTGTACTGTGCATGACTGCAGAGCCGCCAGTGTTGGCCCGTGTACACAGGATTTAAAACTAGTCTAGAGATAAGAAGAACAATGATTGCACGCAGTAATCCTCCCCTTCTTGGGTTTATGGAAATGAACTGTATAGAAAATAGAGAGGAACTGTGTGCAATAGGTGGGCGAGGGTACAATAGAGGGGTCAGGGTACAATAGAGGGGTCAGGGTACAATAGAGGGGTCAGTGTACAATGAAAGGGTCAGTGTACAATGGAAGGGTCAGGGTACAACGGAAGGGTCACTGTAGGAAAGTAGGTGAGAAGCAGATAAAGCAGACGCAATATAGATTTCCTGTTAATTCTCCAGAAATACACAAATTACATGTAAATATAGGTGAAGTGCTGTCCCAGGCGGAGGTGCGCAGTGCCGCGTTGGACATCTTTTATTTCCCCGGTCCATGATCCTTTACAGCATAAAGCAACACACCTTATAAAACACAACTTACTTTGGACAGAGCACCATAGGGGACAAATATAAATTCCCATTGATTTAAACCAGGTTGTTTTTATCCCCGCTGAAATCTAATGAGGGCTCCAGTGCATTGTGAGGCAGTCCATTAGAGACCTCTCTAGCATTCAGTGGGTCACTTGGTTCGTTCTGTTTCCTCTTATTAATTCAGCCTGATAGGAGTAACATTCTCATCTGTATAGGGACATTTAAGATGATGCCTGTTAACCCCTTAAAGGGATAGTAATACTTCGTTTTAACTTTATTTTATTTTGTAGGCATTAAAAAAACATGAAGAACGCTATAAGTCTTATCTCTCAAACCTTTATGGTTTATGAGATATTCACAAACAAAGTTCCCCTCCCGCCCCTTTTACCTAGTGTAAGCCATCACTTCTCAGATGTGGAATCCAGTCCATAGACCAGACAGATAACAGCAGGGGACAATCTTCTTCCTATGAGAACAATGAAAGCCCTGCCCCCCTTTTACCTAGTGTAAGCCATCTCTTCTCAGATGTGGAATCCAGTCCATAGACCAGACAGATAACAGCAGGGGACAATCTTCTTCCTATGAGAACAATGAAAGCCCTGCCCCCCTTTTACCTAGTGTAAGCCATCTCTTCTCAGATGTGGAATCCAGTCCATAGACCAGACAGATAACAGAAGGGACAATCTTCTTCCTATGAGAACAATGAAAGCCCTGCCCCCCTTTTACCTAGTGTAAGCCATCTCTTCTCAGATGTGGAATCCAGTCCATAGACCAGACAGATAACAGAAGGGGACAATCTTCTTCCTATGAGAACAATGAAAGCCCTGCCCCCCTTTTACCTAGTGTAAGCCATCTCTTCTCAGATGTGGAATCCAGTCCATAGACCAGACAGATAACAGAAGGGGACAATCTTCTTCCTGTGAGAACAATGAAAGCCCTGCCCCCCTTGACAAGCTTTTCAGGTTTTTCCCTTATCTTAACTGAAGATTGTCCCTCTCTGCAGTCTACCTGGGCAGCTCCCTTCTGATCTGGTTGAACGGGGGGGGAACTTTGTTTGTGAATATCTCATAAACCATAAAGGTTTGAGAGATAAGACTTATATCATTCTTCATGTTTTTTTAATGCCTACAAAATAAAATAAAGTTAAAACGAAGTATTACTATCCCTTTAAGGACCAGTGCGCACACTTGACGTCCACGGGGCTTTTTTTTTTTTTTTTTTTACTTTCAGTTCAGGGCTTCCGGAGCGGCTTGCAGCCATGCCAGGAGCCCTGAACTCCATGACGTGCCAGGACCTTCACTGGTCCTTAAGTGCCGGACTGCCGTGACAGTCCTGGCATGTCCGTGGTCACGAAGGGGTTACTAATCAATTGGGGGAATCAATTTTCCTTTGCACTCTTCACTTTCTGTCAAGAGGCTACTTAAGGCATGACAGGAAGTGAGGTGTGCAGAGGAAAACTCTTCCTCTGGCGTGCCAAATACTAACTCCATACATTTCGTTTTATTACGTAACTAGTTGAAGAGCTGCATACACGGGCCACAGTGCCACCCAGCATTGGCCGCGGTGAAGTCTTGCACAGTAGAGACTGCCCGTGTCGCGGCTCGCTCCAAATTCAGACCGTCGGTGCGCAGAGAGGACTACTGAATTCGGAGCCCCGCTCCGTTGTCGGCCACGGTGCGGGCGGTCTGTACTGCGGATGACTGCAGCGCCACCAGCGTTGGCCTGTGCACACGGGCTTAAAAACTAGTCTCTAGTAAGACATTACCATCTGATTTTGTTTACGTGTGGTGGAGCTACTGTATAAATACTGTGGGGCTCGCTGACCAAGTGGGAGAACGAATCAGCTGCTTATCATTATATTGTAGCGCCAAAGTGTTACAACTCCCATCACCCTGAACCAGCCAACAGCCCCACCAGCTGCTGATCCAGTAATGGACTCCTGACTCAGACCGTCTAAACCCGAGTGTAAAGGTGACAGTATTTCACCGTCCCTAAGATGAACGGAAAGGTGGAAAAGCGTCATTGATATCACAGTACCGTCCGGGGCGAACCGCAAGGCATTTCCCGATATCTCCCGTTCTCCCACCAACCAGACGTAGCCGGCTCCTGTCATGTCGAGTGCCGCTGCGGATTTGTACACAGTTGTTGCATCCTCCTCGCTACAACACACAGAAGATGCACAATAAATATAAAGGGTTAAGTCAGGTTATTATAAGTCCAAAGGCTGCAATGATCAGAAAGTAACCCTTCCTAAGAATAACCATCCCCCACTTATCTTAGTATGGACAGAAAATTCAAAATTCATAGGGGCCATTAGGATTTCCTGGCCATTGTAAAGCAAGTTGGAGGTTATTGTTAGGTGGGGTAAGTTCCCATTTAAATGCAATAAAATCAAGAGTCTCAGTATTCAGAGGATATGACAGCAGGATCATGCATTGACTAGTCATGGGAAATATGTATTTTCTATAGGAAAAAATATTTTATACTGTATGGTCTTCCGCAGAAAGCAAGATATATTAGGATTCCATACCTCCCAAGTGTCCCTCTCTATAGGAGATATTAGGATTCCACACCTCCCAAGTGTCCCTCTCTATAGGAGATATTAGGGGTCCATACTTCCCAAGTGTCCCTCTTTATAGGAGATATTAGGGGTCCGTACCTCCCAAGTGTCTCTCTTTATAGGAGATATTAGGGGTCCATACCTCCCAAGTGTCTCTCTTTATAGGAGATATTAGGGGTCTATACCTCCCAAGTGTCCCTCTTTATAGGAGATATTAGGGGTCCATACCTCCCAAGTGTCCCTCTTTATAGGAGATATTAGGGGTCTGTACCTCCCAAGTGTCCCTCTCTATAGGAGATATTAGGGGACTGTACCTCCCAAGTGTCCCTATTTATAGGAGATATTAGGGGTCTGTACCTCCCAAGTGTCCCTCTTTATAGGAGATATTAGGGGTCTGTACCTCCCAAGTGTCCCTCTCTATAGGAGATATTAGGATTCCACACCTCCCAAGTGTCCCTCTTTATAGGAGATATTAGGGGTCTGTACCTCCCAAGTGTACCTCTTTATAGGAAATATTAGGGGTCCATACCTCCCAAGTGTCCCTCTTTATAGGAGATATTAGGGGTCCGTACCTCCCAAGTGTGTCTCTTTATAGGAGATATTAGGGGTCTATACCTCCCAAGTGTCCCTCTTTATAGGAGATATTAGTGGTCCATACCTCCCAAGTGTCCCTCTTTATAGGAAATATTAGGGGTCCATACCTCCCAAGTGTCCCTCTTTATAGGAGATATTAGGGGTCTGTACCTCTCAAGTGTCGCCTCTTTATAGTAGATATTAGGGGTCAGTACGTCCCAAGTGTCCCTCTTTATAGGAGATATCAGGGGTCTGTACCTCTCAAGTATCCCCTCTTTATAGGAGATATTAGGGGTCAGTACCTCCCAAGTGTCCCTCTTTATAGGAGATATTAGAGGTCTGTACCTCTCAAGTGTCCCTCTTTATAGGAGATATTAGGGGTCCATACCTCCCAAGTGTCCCTCATTACAGGCGATATCAGGGGTCCATACCTCCCAAATGTCCCTCTTTATAGAAAATATCAGGGGTCTGTACTTCCAGTGTCCCTCTTTATAGGATATATTAAGAGACTATACCTCCCAAGTGTCCCTCTTTATAGGAGATATTAGGGGTCCATACCTCCCAAGTGTCCCTCTTTATAGGAGATATTAGGGGTCTGTCCCTCCCAAGTGTCCCTCTTTATAGGAGATATTAGGGGTCTGTACCTCCCACGTGCCCCTCTTTATAGGAGATATTAGGGGTCTGTACCTCCCAAGTGTCCCTCTTTATAGGAGATATTAGGGGTCTGTCCCTCCCAAGTGTCCCTCTTTATAGGAGATATTAGGGGTCTGTCCCTCCCAAGTGTCCCTCTTTATAGGAGATATTAGGGGTCTGTACCTTCCAAGTGTCCCTCTTTATAGGAGATATTAGGGGTCAGTATCTCCCAAGTGTCCCTCTTTATAGAAGATATTATGGGTCCGTACCTCCTAAATGTCCCTCTTTATAGGAGATATCAGGGGTCTGTACCTCCAAGTGTCCCTCTTTATAGGAGATATTAGGGGTCAGTATCTCCCAAGTGTCCCTCTTTATAGGAGATATTAGGGGTCTGTACCTCCAAGTGTCCCTCTTTATAGGAGATATTAGGGGTCTGTACCTCCCAAGTGTCCCTCTTTATAGGAGATATCATATCATATACCAACCAAATAAGAAAATAAACTGGGCATTACAGCAATAAATACACTGGTAAATATACCAACCAAACAAGAATATAAAATGGACATAACAACAACGCATAAACTGGCAAATATACAGACCACATTAGAATATAAACTGGGCATTACAGCAATATATACACTGGTAAATATACCGCACAAATAAGAATATAAACTGGGCATTACAGCAATATATACACTGGTAAATATACCAAACAAATAAGAATATAAACTGGGCATTACAGCAATATATACACTGGTAAATATACCGAACAAATAAGAATATAAACTGGGCATTACAGCAATATATACACTGGTAAATATACCGAACAAATAAGAATATAAACTGGGAATTACAGCAATATATACACTGGTAAATATATCGAACAAATAAGAATATAAACTGGGCATTACAGCAATATATACACTGGTAAATATACCGAACAAATAAGAATATAAACTGGGCATTACAGCAATATATACACTGGTAAATATACCGAACAAATAAGAATATAAACTGGGAATTACAGCAATATATACACTGGTAAATATATCGAACAAATAAGAATATAAACTGGGCATTACAGCAATATATAAACTGGTAAATATACCAAACAAATAAGAATATAAACTGGGCATTACAGCAATATATACACTGGTAAATATACAGACCAAATAAGAATATAAACTGGGCATTAGATCAATATATAAACTGGTAAATATACCGACCAAATAAGAATATAAACTGGGCATTACAGCAATATATACGCTGGTAAATATACCGAACAAATAAGAATATAAACTGGGCATTACAGCAATATATACACTGGTAAATATACCGACCAAATAAGAATATAAACTGGGCATTACAGCAATATATACGCTGGTAAATATACCGAACAAATTAGAATATAAACTGGGCATTACAGCTATATATACACTGGTAAATATACCGACCAAATAAGACTATAAACTGGACAACAATACATAAACTGGTAAATATACCGACCAAACAAGAATATAAACTGGACAACAATACATAAACTGGTAAATATACCGACCAAACAAGAATATAAACTGGACAACAATACATAAACTGGTAAATATACCGACCAAACAAGAATATAAACTGGGCATTACAGCAATATATATACTGGTAAATAAACTGACCAAACAAGAATATAAACTGGACATGACAACAATATATAAACTGGTAAATATACCGACCAAACAAGAATATAAACTGGGTATTATAGCAATATATACGCTTGTAAATACACTGGCCAAATTGGTATATAAAATGGTAAATAAGCTGGCTAGATCAGTATATAAACTGGGTATTATTGCAATATATAAACTTGTAAATTAACTGTCTACAATAGCATATAAACTGGGAATTACAACAATATATCAACTGGTAGAATAACTTCCAAAGTCAGTCTGTATAAACTGGACATGACAACAGTATATAAACTGGTTAATAAACCAAATTAGTGTATAAAATGGAGATTTCATAAATATATAAACCGATAAGTCAAGTGGCCGTTACATTACAGCAATATATACTTATACAGTGTCTAGATTAGTATATAAACTGGATATTACAGCAATATCTCAATACCTCAATTTACTGAAAAAATTAAACATTTTCGGTTTTCAATATTTAAAGAGCCCCTAATGCTGCCGGGTTCTGGTGCGTTTCTCGTGCTGCCTCACAGGTAGCTGTGCCTCTGCATGACTGAATACATTAATATTATATTAATATAAGCTGTTTTTTTACAGTTTTAGGGCTCAGACAATACAGGATAACTCAGGGCCTTTAGAGAGTGAAACACACAGTCGGTTCGGTTACTGCGCTACAATGTAAAGTCTGAAATAAATAAGGGAGACATACAGAACAGCTTTGATCTATGTGACCCTTACAGGGTGTGTGTGTACACAGGGCCGGATTTTCCATAAGGCAAAGTAGGCACCTGCCTACAGGCGCACGCCACCGAGGGGCGCCAGCCACCTCGCTGGCTGCGCCGGCGCCCACTCCATGTCGCCCTCACATTGCACCCCCCCCCCCCGTTGTCTATTTCCTACCTCCCTGGCAGGAGATCTGTTGTCTGTGCCTCCTTTGGTACAGTCCTGTAAGTGCTGAGCTCCCTCGTTGGCTCTGTAGGAGTGCAGAGCGCTGGGATATGACATCATCTCCCAGCGATCTGCATTCCTGAACAGGAGGCCACGCGGGAGCTCTAGCAGCTACAGGACTGTGCTAAAGGAGGCACAGACGACAGATCTCCTGCCAGGGAGGTAGGAAATGGACAATGGGAGGGAGGTAATGTGTGGGCAACATGGAGATGGTGGGGGCAGTGTGGACCTGGTGGGGGGCAATAAGAAGTTGAATGGGGCAATGTTGAGATGACGGGGCAATATGAGGGAAATATGGAGATGATGGGGTCAATGTGGAGCTGATGGGGGCAATGTGAGGACAATGTTGAGATGATGAGGTCAATGTGGAGCTGATGGAGGCAATGTAAAGGCAATATGGCATTGAATGGGGCAATGTTGAGATGATGGGGCAATATGAGGGCAATGTGGAGCTGATGAGGTCAATGTGGAGCTGATGGAGGCAATGTAAGGGCAATATGGCGTTGAATGGGGCAATGTTGAGATGATGGGACAATATGAGGGCAATGTGGAGCTGATGGGGTGCAATGTGAAGGTGTTGGGGGGCAATGTGAGGGCAATATGGAGATTTGGAGCATTGTGGAGATGGCTGGGGGGGGGGGCGCTTCAGATATCTGTGCCTACAGGCTCCTGAGATGTAAATCTGGCCCTGCTTCAGATATCTGTGCCTACAGGCTCCTGAGATGTAAATCTGGCCCTGTGTGTACACCAATACTTTCACATAATAATAAATTCTTGGCACACCATGAAGTCCACTCATCCGCTTCTTAAATGGATAGTAATGTTTTAAAAGAATAAGAAGTAATATTGAAGATAATGCAAAAAGAAATCGATCAGTTCAAGTCCTCTCTCTCATTATGGTTTGAGAGATAGCACATTTTAAAGTCCCCCTTCTCCTGATAACAGCTGTAAAGCTGATAGCAGGAGATTCGACATGAAGCGGCTCTTCAGCAGAGCCCTGATACCAAAATCTAAAAATAAATAATTCATTAGAACGGTCTACAATGTGTGATTGCAAACTAGGCACCAGACTTGACAGCTGACAGCAGGAGATTGGACTCGAAGTGGTTCTTCAGCAGAGCCCGATACCGACATCTAAAATGAAATACTTCATTGGAACGGTCTACAAAGTGGGCGTGCAAACCAGGCACCTGACTTTACAGCTGACAGCAGGGAGAGAAGAACTTTCTATCTCTCAAACCATAAAGGTCTGAGAGACAGGACTTGCACCAATCTATTTCTTTTTGCATTATCTACAATATTACTTCTTGCTCTTTTAAGACATTACTATCCCTTTCACCATAACCTGCTTTTGTTTTAAACCCCCCGGATGCCAGAGGCATCTCCAAAGCAATTTGTTTGAGATCTATCTGGCTTCCAAGAGGTTAACAGCCATCACGTGACGTTGCCATGCCACAGAAACTGTATTCAAACACAGTCTGCAGTCAACACAGTTTAAACTGTGAAATTGGAAACGTGACGTTATGTGCAACTTAACAAGGTCAACATTTCCTGCAGCAGTTAAATATTATCAATCAGATCAAAGCAGCCGACTGCAGACAGACCTGGTGTGGCGCACGTACATCGTATAAGCTAACAATCGTTCTAGCATAAGTTAAAAAGATGAAGAAAACCCAAAAGACTGAAAATATATTTCTCTAGCATTAGCTTAGGTTATTTAAAGGAACGCTAATCATATACGGCAAGTCCTCCTTAGTAAAGATTTACTCTGGGGAAAAAAATATATATATTGTAGGACTTTTCGTGCCATGTAAATCAAAGGTACCCATTGCTGTGTGATACCTTTTTCCAAAAATGAAAACAGCTGAAAGCGTCATGCAGTGGTGCAGCTGTTACATCACATTCTAAGGGGAAATGTTCCATAGTCAGTGACTCGTCCCTCCTGTACAGTGCAATGGAATAACTCTCTAGACATCAAGTGAACTGTAGGTGGACTGCCTGTACACCAGATGGGACTATTAATATAATAATATAACTGTTTGAACTGTAATCATTTTGAAACAATGTACCTCCATCAGTGTAAGTAGTCTTGGATTACTGAACAAATAAAACCCTATAATTTATGTCTGTGTTTTTTTTTGTTTTTTTAAAATAACAAAGGTTTACTACTATTTTACATGAAAGAACATGTTATTAAACTCAGAGACGTGTCTTAAAGGGATAGTAATACTTAACATGTAAAAAAATATATGTTGTAGGGCTTATGTCCCAGAATAAAACAAGGGTACTCCCACCGCTGAGAGATATTTTATTTAAAAAATGATAACAGCTCAAACTTGAATTTTGTAGGTGCAATATCACAGTGGCGCTGTTGCTACACCATCCTATGGAGATTTATGGTCTACAGACCAGAGCAGTCCATAAGATGGTGTAACAACAGCGCCATTGTAAATTTTCAGGCCACTGTGATATTGCACCTAAAAAATTCAAGTTTGAGATGTTATAATTTTATAATAAAATATCTCTCAGCAGTTTTACTCAGGGGGATAAACCCTACAACATATATTTTTTTTACATTTTAAGTATTACTATCCCTTTAAGGCTCAGGAAGATGAGCTCTGTTGTATACGGCAGAATAGGAAGTGAGGAGAGAAATGGAAAATGTCTCCCCGTAACCTGCAGAGAACAGCACCTGCCATATTGTATACGTTAAGTTCTATCAAAGCATGAAACTATATATTTCTCAGTGAATGTCACAATAGAATTTTTGATGTAATATTAACTTGGTTTGCTGTTCCTTAGCGTTAATACACTACCGTGTCATTACCAAAATCTTTCCTACAGCCTGGGATTTAAGATTCCTGAACCTCCCGGAAAGATGGAACCCTTATTTACAGGCTAAAATGTCATCATCCAAACAAAACTAGACACTGCTAAGGAAAGAACGGCTTTAGGACAAAAATCAAGTGCGTCACCAGCAGGAATTATACTTACAGTGAATGTTCCCTCGTTCTCCTTTAAATCTTGTTTGTGAAGAAATAATTTAGATTTTGATTTGTTAGTGACAATAATGCAGGAGAAACCAAATATGTTAAAGTACATTTCCCTCATCATTACAGAGACAAATCTTTCATGACTGTTTCAGCTGTCTCTGAATATACATATATATATTTATATATACACACACATATTTTCTACTCCTTGTAATAATTTGAACACATATCTGACACTCAGAGGGTTAACCCTTTAGGGAAAAGAGATGTGTGGAATGCACTGGTTAAATTAGAGGAGATCATGATGAGTGTGGATTGTGATGATGATGATTTTATCAAAAGCAATCATGAATAACACGCGATCCCCTCTGTTCATAGGAACATCAAAACTGACTGCATCATAACGGGGAAATATTCCAAATTTCATATTGATTCATGTGGGGCTTTTATCGTCTTGAATGCTAAAGAGGCCTCAAGTATATCATGTCCATGGGGATGGATAGGATTTAGTTTTGCCTTCTTGCTAAGAACACAGTAACTTAATAACATGGCTGAGGAGGGTGATAAAAGACGTGTCTGTGACATATCACCCCTGTTGATCCAGTGGAAGGAAAGAAAAACATGGAAGTGGATAAAAAATTATTTCCTGACTCTAAATGACAGTCAGACATTTCCCTGGATCAGTAGCCTATCTGGTTTGTAACCCACATTCATGAATCTCAGTATTTTTCTGAAGTAAACTAAAATATATCATTACTATTTTTAAAGCAATTACAGTATCTGCAAGCACAGGATACCAAGGCAAGGAATTCTACAACTTTACTGTCCTTAATGCGAAAGATCCTTGCATTTTAGTCGAAAGCATCTTTCCTGTTACTGTGTTAGCACCTTGGATGCTATGGAGGGGTATGATGCATTCTAACCAAAGATTAACTCTTCGAAAGCCAGAAAGGTTTGCAATGCATTGAATAAATTTCTGGCACTTAAAGGGTTAAGCATAGTCTGGGGGACCTTTTGAGAACTCCAGAGCCACACAACGAACTGGAGGTGAAACTGTTTGCCCATCACTTCAGTGGAAGGAGTCTGCCAAAAATTAATCTTGTCCACATCCAATGGAAAGTATGTTCAGTACTGACTAAAAATTAATTTGGGGGACTCAATATGCTCAGAATGAATTCATAATGGTCATTAGGATTTTTCGTCCAGATGTCTCATATTATAGCTCTAATTTAAAGCTGAAAATATTTCTGACACATTTCTAAAGCCAGCAATATTTAAACTTTTCTTCCATAATTTTAATTTCATTTCAAAATCAAATCTGAAATTTCTTGCTCAATTTCTTTTTTTAAAACAGATATGAGACTAGAGGAAAGGAGGTTTAGACTTCAGCAGAGGAAGGTTTTTTTTACGGTAAGGTCTGTTAAATTGTGGAATTCATTGCCCAGGGAGGTGGTTATGGCAGATACAATGGATACATTTAAGAGAAGATTAGATATATTTCTTTCCAAAGGGAACATACAGGATTATACTGTTTATTAGTAGGCAGATCAGGAAGGTCTGATAAAGACTAAATTATTTCGTAGCCGGAAAGCTATAAAATTCTCAGTCACTGGGGTATGAGGAGAAGGTTGAACTTGATGGACTTGTGTCTTTATTCCCCCTAATCTATTATGTTACTATGTATATATTCTCACTCTAGAACGTCACAGTAATTTTCAATCAAATAATTTGTGACACATCTCAGCAAACTGTGACCCCCCCGGTTGGGAATCTCAGAAATGCATCTAATCTTCTCTTAAACGTATCCACTGTATCTGCCATAACCACCTCCTTGGGCAAAGAATTCCACAATTTAACAGGCCTTACTGTAAAAAAACCCTTCCTCTGCTGAAGTCTAAACCTCTTTTCCTCTAGTCTCATCTCTGTTTAAAAAAAAAAAAAAAAGAAATTAGCAAGAAATTTCAGATTTGATTTTTAAATGAAATTAAAACTATGGAAGACAAGTTTAAATATTGCTGGCTTAAGAAATGTGTCAGAAATATTTTCAACTTTAAATGAGAGTTGCTTTTCTTTTCAAGAAACTTGAAGCCAGTCACGTGCTCATACATGTAGTGTCCATAAGTAAATCTCTTATACAGAGTTTAACACTTAAAGGAACAAAAAGAGCAACACACTGCAAATCAATGCGTTGTGTACTCATCGGGTCCATAAAATTTTGAAGGTTTTGGAAACCCACACATTCAATATATTTGTCTAATAGAGGCAATTAACAAACAATTCCATTTACAGTTTGCTTAACTCGTTAATGTGTAATACATTTATTACAACGCTGCAAAAGAGCTTATTCACACAGTTTAACATTTTTCAAGCCATATTATATTTTACCTGTATTTAGTCAACAGTGATGTAATACGTAGGTGTGTCCAGAATTGCAGCTCCACTGCACTACCTAATAAAGTTGTATTTGTTTGCCCTTGGGATATACAGATTTTCTTTTACACAAACATTCCTTGTTATGATCACACTTTTTATTATTAACAAGCAAACTTCTCATCACAATTTCTTGGTGAAGAATACTATTAAACCTTGGGGTTATGCACTAAGGTGTGATAAAGAGGTGATAAAGAGGAGATAACTTCTCCAGTGATATCACTTCTCCAGTTCCTATGTTATTATATGAATCCCATGCACTAAGGTGTGATAAAGATGTGATAAAGAGGAGACAACTTCTCCAGTGATATCACTTCTCCAGTTCCTATGTTATTCTATGGATCCCATGCACTAAGGAGTGTTAAAGAGGAGATAACTTCTCCAGTGATATCACTTCTCCAATTCCTATGTTATTCTATGGATCCCATGCACTAAGGAGTGATAAAGAGGTGATAACTTCTCCACTGATATCACTTCTCCAGTTCCTATGTTATTCTATGGATCCCATGCACTAAGGCGTGTTAAAGAGGAGATGACTTCTCCAGTGATATCACTTCTCCAGTTCCTATGTTATTCTATGGATCCCATACACTAAGGTGTGATAAAGTGGTGATAAAGAGGAGATAACTTCTCCACTGATATCACTTCTCCAATTCCTATGTTATTCCATAGCACATATGCACCAAAATCTCCAAAGCTAGAGAAATCTTAGCACACCTTCCAACATTTCAAATTGCCAAAGAGGGACACCTGTGTTTTAGGGGGTGTTGCTGGGGCTGAGCTGGTGGGCGGGGCATTACCGATCATTTTTAGGCTATTTCATGACCTATTGACACCTCCTTGCGTAACCTAATAAATGACTTATAACAAGACCAAAGTATTTTATTTACACATACTAATTTATAAACACATATATTGACATTTAAACAAACAATAATGTGGGTTTTATAGCTGTGGAGCAATGTGATACACTTATATACACATCACACAATCTGATATCCTAAAAAGAGGGACATCAGGGTGGGAAAGAGGGACAGAGGGATTTGGGTCTAAAAGAGGGACACTTGGGAGGTATGATCTTAGTACATTGGCTCCATAGAAGAACATAGGAAATGGAGAAGTGATCTCCACTTCATCACGTGTTTATCACACCTTAGTGCAAAACCACTTCAACTTAACAGTGATGAATGAATAGGATTACTTATTTAGCAGCTAATTTATTACAGTAATAGTGTCCTTTGTGTGGACTGTCATCAATGCACCTTACACACACATTTCTATTCTAGGAGTAGACACTCTGTACTGGAAAATATTCTTTCAACATTCTAGTTTTGCAGCTTCAGACAACATGCTTAAGGAACAGTGACCGTGTTTAAGCAAGCTTACCTTGCAGAAAGGATGATAACTCTGGCTTCCAGTTCTTTTGCTTCAAGCAGAAGAGCGGTCACATTTTTGGTACCAGGGTCAAACTGTAGAACCTTTTCTGCCTGTGATTAGTGTGAGCAAATGGCATTAGCACGTGCCCTACATACCTTACACAGAGAGAGCCATGCTATCTACAAAAAAAGAAGGTTAAAAATTTTTTACACAAAAAAATAGACATTTTTATACGTCCGATATATATATATTTTTTTATTCCTCCTTTCCTCACTTTGATTTTGCACTCTGCATGCAAACTGAAGTCTGTCAAGACTCAAAAAGAAAAACAAAAAACAAAAAAACACGTGCATTTTATAGATAGTAGAAAAAAAAGCCTGGAAATGCAATTAAAAAGTTCAATGAGTGTCCTCTTCCCAAAATCAAAAAACAAAAAGAATATCACAAATCAAAAAAAAGAAAAATGTTTTTTTTTTTTTTCAGAGGATTTACCTTGAAGACTGTAGAATTAATCTTCTTTAAAAGAAATAAAAAAAGTAAAAAGGCTTGCAGGTTAATTCACTGGTTCACATGCACTCCTACCTAGCTTTAGTTGCTGGAGGGTACCAACAATGTGTATCGCTGCAATGTTTGATGGCCCCCTCCAGCATGAAAGGGTCAACAAAGTTTACTGCAGGGACAGACTGATGACTTACATTTTCCATTTTCTTGTACAATCCATTACCGGATTGCACAGAATCTACAGCAGACAGTCACGGGCCACCCAATTTAGGTGGGGGGAATTTAGATTGTATCATTTTTGGTTTTGGGGTGTTGTGGCTAGCTGTCATTGGCTAGTTAGAATTGGTGGGCTACGTGCATTTCCATGCATATATACCTTGGGTCCACGCTTGTTGTCATAGGAAAGTTGTTCGAGGTTTTCATAGTTCCTTTTTTTAGTCTGATGAATAATGTGCACAGAGAAAATATGTAGACACAGAAGAATATTATAAACAGTTGAAAATGGCGTGTAGTAAAGCAATCCAACATCCACCTCCTCTCTCCACCTCTGCTAAAGGGTGATATAACACTGGAGCTTGCAAAAAACCATATGATATGTTAGTGAATGTTTAGTGCATTTTTACGCAACACAGGGAAATTCAGTTACTGGAAAGCAGAAAATAATTATGATTGCTCTGTATTTATGGCAAAATGTGAAATATGTTTATCTGGTGTTTAAAATGCAAAAAAGATGGAAGCTGTGTCGGGAAGTTCTGTCGTTAACCTCTAAAGCGCATGCAATGAATCGTTTTAGATAACTTCAATACAATTTATTTCCTTGGGTCAATGACATGGATTTATTGATGATATACTGATGGTTTATTGATGATGTTCTGTTAACACTTACGCTATTTATTTAATAAACTATTTAATATAATGCTGTGATGTAAAATTATCAATTTTATGTTGATATCAAATCTAAAAAAGATTATATTTTTACAGTCATATGATATTATATAATATAGTTGCTTAAGGCATTCAGGGTTAAATGTAATTAATTCCATAAATAGAACTAAATTGAAACAGACTATTGTTAATTTAAGTAGTATAATGCAGTGGATTCACTCCACCCTGATACTGTAATTTTATAGGTCTGTTTTTTGTTTGTTTTTTTAAATGTCTACCCTTAAAGGGATAGTAATACTTCGTTTTATCTTTATTTTATTCTGTAGGCATTAAAAAAACATGAAGAACAATATAAGTCTTATCTCTGAAACCTTTATGGTTTGAGAGATATTCACAAGCAAAGTTTCCCCTCCCGCCCCTTTTACCTAGTGTAAGCCATCTCTTCTCAGATGTGGAATACAGTCCATAGACCAGACAGATAACAGCATGGGACAATCTTCTTCCTATGAGAACAATGAAGGCCCTTCCCCCATTGACAAGTTTGTAAGGTTTTTCCCTTATCTTAATTGAAGATTGTCCCTCTCTGCAGTCTACCTGGGCACCTCCCTTCTGCTCTGGCTGAGCAGTGTTACATCAGTAAAAAGGGCGGGAGGGGGATACTTTGTCATTGAATTACTCTTGAACTACAACTCTGACAGAATTGATATAAACCTCTCCAAAGTCCAAATACTATGATGATTAATTAGAGCTGCTTTTAATATGAAATATTACTATCCCTTTAAGTAGTATAATGCAGTGGATTCACGCCACCTGATACTGTAATTTTATAGGTCTGGTTTTTTTTTGTTTTTTTTTTTAAAACGTCTACCCTTAATGTGGGTATGGGCAATCAACAAAGTCACTGGTCTATGCAAGGCTTCCCTCAGGGAGCAAAAGGTTTATATTTGCATTTAATAAAGTGGATGTAAATGATTTATTTATAGTAATGTCCATTTAAGATAAATTAAAGCTAATTTGCGGCATATATACATTTAGATCCAGTAATAGAAGATATTTCAATGTGACAGCCAGCCAAGGCAGTGGAAATCAGCATCTTACCTACTGGCGTCACACTACAACAACCAGCATAATGGTTGCCTGGAGTTTTAATTCAACAAAAGCTTTAAGTCATAGATTTCTGACCCTTGTCCTAAGGGGACTTTGGACACAATATGAGGCAGCTCCGATGCACACTCTCTGGTTATCTGCGTCATATTAAGGTCACATTAGACACCCTATTTTCAAAAGGGAAAATCATATTACATTATAGTTAGTGTTTAAATAAGTTACTGTTGTTGAACATCAATTTTCATTAAGTATCCGTGCTTCAAAACATTAAGATCATGTTAGAATTGGAAAACATTCTGATTTTAAGAAATGTAAGTGTTTTTTTGTTAACCTCAATAAGTATTTTATGTTTAAATAAATTACATTCTTAAAATAAAAATCATAAAAATTCTGATATTAAGGTGAATGTATAAATAGCATAGTTAGATGTATGTTATATACTTAAAAAAAAAAGTTTATTTTCTGTCGTTTTCTAACAAATATCATTGCCAATATGGACTTATTAACACAGGTGACTATTTTTGTATAAAAAATAAGTTCAGTTTCCAAATAATATATATATTTTTTTTTACATAAAACACTAAGCCTCCTGTACATGGTTTTTCAGTGTCAGATTACTGCCTTCATTGAGAATTTAGGAACAAGAAAAAAAAACATCTAGTTGCAAATTAAGGTTGTACAATGATTGTATTTAAGTAGGTCTATTACAATTAAAATGTCCTTCAACCAAATGGGTACGTTTCAGGAAGAGGGGCTGGTAGTGGTGTACTGAAAAACTAATATTTCTCACATTATCTACTAAATTAATGTATCATAACTTATTCAGAGAGTGGTCTTATTCAAGTTATGTAAAGCTAACAATATTGAACAAAACAAGACATTCTAGTGAGATAGTAAAACAATTTGCTTTAATAATCTGACTCAAATAGATTAAATACCCACAGTGTTAGCATAGATTAAGAAATGTGTACTTATAAAACAAAGTTGTGAGTTATTGATATATATACATTTATTGAATGTGCCCTAATGAAGCAAAACCCTTCATACGTTCTAATAGCCTGTTGTGTGGTTATATTTTTTTGTATTAATATGGTTTATTTTATCTTGCACATGTTTAATACATTTTATTTATTAGTAGTTCTACATGCTTTAATTTTTGTTATTGAATAACAAAGTTATGTTTGACATCTTTTGGCTCGTTGGTTACTGTAAAGTTCACTTATTGCATGAGACGTTCAGCACATTGAGAAGCAATCGGTTGGACATCCTTCCAGCAGTCAAAAGATTAACCCTTTTGAGTGCCAAAGGGGTACGCAACGCATTTCTTTGCATTGTGTTGCATAACCCTCTGGCACTCAAAGCCTTAAACAATCCATAAATGCCATCAGCACCTGACTGAACAAAGTCAATATATCATTTCTTATCAGACTAAACAACGGACACAATGCACAATGCATTACAAAGCAATATATTGCACACCATTCTGGTTCATAAAAAGTTAAACTTCTGAATTCTAAAGTTCTCAACATATTGCAGAGGAATTGAAAAATAATGTCACATCATTGGCAATAACACCTCTTTACAGATCCAGTACTAACCAAGCTTGTTGGAGCATATAAATTGTCATTTTAACTTCAACAGGTTTGGAAACTATTATTACTTTTGTATATTTACAATAAATACCATTTTAAAATCAAGAAGAATTCAAAGGCCAGACTGACATTGCACGTGAAATCTCATATCGCCACCATGTAGCAGACATTCCTAACCATTCTGATAAAAACTCTTACACAAACATCATAACTCAGAGTTTAGTGACTCAGTTCACAGTGTACCTACAACCCTCCCAGAACTAAATAACCAAAAACCTATGACATAACTCAGATCAGCCAATCATAATACCAGTTCTCTAATGACTCTCCCAGAGCACCTGAAGTAACAGTCAAGGATACCAATTGTCAGAGCATGTATTCAGTTAATACAATAAAATATTGGTTGCCAAATACAGTATACTTATCCATTTCCCTCACCAGATAAACAGTATTATTTTTGCCACGTTTCCAGAACTATACCATGCCATCTTTCACAGTTTATACATATAGGAAATATCCTATATTAAGTTACGTCTCTGAATACCCAAGGGTAATAAGTGTATGTGTACATCCATATATAGATAAAAATGGTATTTATCTGGACAATGTCAGAGTTGGCTCAACATAACATTACTGAAAACTAAATACTTTATTTGCAGTAAAGCTTAGTCAAATGATTGGCCAGAGTTACATTTCTCATAAAAATGATTTTTTGGGGGCATTTTAGCATTTATTTTAAAAAGTTTACATTAAAAAAAACTATATATAAAATACAAAATGAGTAAATGAGATCATTGACTTTAAAAATACAATTTTGGTCACTACTAAATTTCTTGGCAAAACAATGCTTGTGTTTCATTTTAGACTTTATTTTTCTACAATTACTTTTTGTAATTTTAAATATTTAGAAGTTAACTCTATATAGGTACAGTTGATAATTTGTTTTTCATTTTATTTTTGCCACACAAAAAAAATAATTTTAAAAATACAAACCAGAACAAAGTGCCATTTTAGTCTGGAAAAAAAAGAACTGTTTTTGCCATTTTAGGTTTTATTTTAAAAAATGTTTTATATTCTATTTGAAATATAAATTGTTTTAATTTACAAATGAAAATACAACACTGCTTCCTAGACAGAATTTTTATATCTACAAAACCCATTCTTTAACAAATCTGTAATTTAAAACTACTTATAAAACACTTTGAAAAATACTACTTTCTTTAAATGTAAAACATTTTTCTAAAATGTTTTTCATCTGTACGACTCAAAAAAATCGAGATCCAACCAACACACCAAAAGAATAGCACTCCAAATTTATACATTAATTGTAACACACACACATTATATATATATATATATATATATATATATATATATATATATATATATATATATATATATATTTATTAAAAAGCTTTAAACCACTCCCTTTTTCTATCTTCATGCAGATTATATAGAAGTTTACTGGCCTCAGAACTACAGCACGTTTTTTCCCCCTAATGAGGTGTAATTTGTAAATATTAAACAAATCATCTTATAAATAAAACATGCATTTTTTAGTTTAATTGTAGTGGCAGTTACACAAACATTGGGCAGCTTATAACAGTGGGAATGTACTTGTTTGGTAAAATTATTTAGGTAAACCATGTCACAGCAATAATGATATTTCAGTGTTAGTGGGCATGTAAGAAGCAGTACACCTTTTTATTAAAAAAATATGTTATGGTGCTATTCTTGGTGAGTAAAACAAGAGTATTCCCAGTTCTGTAAGAATTTTCATATATAAGCTATCAAACTTGATAATACATTAAACTGCAGAATTCTATAGTGGCCACCAGGTGGTACCGTTTCTATCACTTACAACAGAGACCTGTAGTCAGTGACTCAAGCTCTCAGAGTGAATTATAAAAAATGCCCTTTGGACACTAGTTGGTGCTGTTAACAGTTTGTTGTAAAAGAGAAATTTTAAGGTCTAATAACTTTTGAATGGAAAATCTCCCAGCAGTGGGATTTCCCTTGTTATACTCAGCACAAAACATCCTAAAACATTTTTCATGAAAAAGTTTACTGCTCGTTTAAACATTTGGTATATATTCTTTCTTCCCTAATAAATGTGAAGATTAGTGCTACAAAGTGACCATCACTGTATAAAACAACCTAATAATTATTGATTACTTTCTCGTGTTCCATACAATCTCTTGTCTACATTTTTAAAAATTAAAGTCCCTCTGTTTTTTGACACAACATTTTCTGCATAATATGGCAAGTCAAGCTGCCTTTACATTGTATCATTTTTTTTTTAATTTTTGACTATTTTGTATACATTTTATGCCCCTGACACTGAGCTTCCTAGATCTCTGTCTCCAGAGAGCTTTTGGTTCAGAACTGTGAAAGCAGAGATATTTATCCAATGCTGCAGTCTCCCTACAGAACTGCGTGCTCTGTATGCCGTAGAGACGGCTTTTCTACATTGTTTCACTCTCCCTTTTACAATGCTGCACTCTCTCTGCTTTCAAAGTCCCAGACAGAAAACTTTTTGAAAGCAAATTCAGATAGCTCCCTGACAGGAACATAAAAGATGCAAAAATAATAATAAATAATGACAAAGTATATACAATGTTTTACTTTAAAGATAGTAATGTCATAATATAAATATACACGGAATTGTTCAATTCACTTTTATTTAATGTGTAATGCCTGTTTGTTTGTATTCTTCTTGAAAATCGAGTTAAAAGTTTCCCACTCCTGCCCCTTTGCACCACATAATTCACAGGTCCCTGAGATCTGGAAGCCGGTCTGGACGGATCGCAACGAGGAACAATATTCTGTCAGTATAAGGAAAAGTCTGACCTGTTTGCCAGGTGCAGCAGGGTTTCCTTATTCAGACACACCCACAATATTGTCCCTCACTCCGTCAAGCGGCCGGCTTTCGGATCTCAGGGAACCGTGAATGACGTGTGATGGGAAGGGGACGGAGAAACGTTTAACTCAATTTTCAAGAAGAATACAAAGGTACAGGCATTTTCCAAGGATACTATGCGTTATATAAAAGTACATTGAACAATCCCATCTATGTTTCTATTTTGCTTTACTATCTCTCTAAATAGTATCTCCATGCAGAATATGTAAAGTCAAAAAGGAGTTTTACTGTCATGTTAAGTGTAAGTGACTGTGTATTCACTCGTGTGTGTGTGTGTGTGTGTTACATTGTATCGCTAACAGGTGTCTCTCAGAGGTAACAGCAGCACTTTTTTAAAGCAGAACTAACACCGCTAACAAACGTTGTCTTTAATAATTCCCTATCTGGTGACTAGCTGCTTAGTAGCGCTAGTCGCCAGAATTATTACCTCTTCGTGAAGAAATTTGAAGTGATCCTCGGCTGACAGGCAGGACGGAGCGCGGACATCTTGCCCTAGTGACGTCCGCGCGCGCTGCGCTGTCAGTCCCTTCCGGAGCCAAATGGCTCCTAGCAACGCCTCCTACAGCCGTCTGGGACTGACAGCGCAGGCGCGCGGACGTCACTAGGGAAAGATGTCCGCGCTCCGTTTTGCCTGTCAGCCGAGGATCACTTCAAATTTCTTCATGAAGAGGGAATTATTACAGACAACCTTTGTTAGCCGTGTTAGTTCCGCTTTAAAGCATAAAATATACTAGATTTAATACAACTCTTTGAACCATTTGGGCAAAGGTAGTCAAATGCTGTCTCTCCACCTGTTGAGGAATACAACTCTCATCATGATGGGAAGTTGTAGTCCTCAACAGCTTGAGAGACAGCAACTGACGACTCCTGCGTTAGGCCTTAAAGGGATAGTAACCCCCCCCCCCCGAAAAACTTTAAGCCAAATGCTAGGAATCATCCAAACATACTTAACTCCCTTATTCCCATCTCTCAAACCGTTATGGTTTGAGAGATGTAAGAAAAGAAAGACCTCCGATCCCTTCCCCCTCTCATGTGTCCGCTGTATAGCGGACGTCATGAGATCCTGCTTCCGGAACCAGACGGCGGCTCTTCAGGAGCGCTGTCATCTAGAGATCTAACTATAATTACTTCATCGGAATGGTCTACAACGTGTACCTGGCTTGCAAGCACATGTCGCAGACCGTACTGATGAAGTAATTATACAGAGATATCTAGATGTCAGAGCTCCTGAAGAGCCGCCTACAGTCGGGCAACCGGATTCTGCCTCTGACAGCTTTACAGCTCGTCAGGCAGAAAGGGGAGGGACCGGAGACCTTTATTTTCTTATATCTCTCAAACCGTAACGATGTGAGAGATGGGAATAAGGGAGTTAAGTATGTTTGGATGATTCCTAGCATTTGGCTTAAAGTTTTTCGGGGGGTTACTATGCCTTTAAGAATTGGTAGACTGGATTTTAGCCTTGGCAGTACGTTGCATCATCTCTGCAAGCTGTTTTGCAGCCAGGCAGCCGTTGGTTGAATTGCATGAATATGTCGGCAAAGCTGAGCTTAGCATGTGTTTAATGGGAATGGGGACCAGGATGTTGATGTTGTAGCAGAGAGAGAGAGCTTGCCAGAGAGGTTGCATTGTACAACGGAGCGATTAAAAGCAGATAATCAGATACTGGTTAAATTGAGAGAACTGTTTGCTGCTGACCCTGTACATCTACCAAGCTGATGTCCTAAGAATGAGTAGAACTGTGGGGAACCAACTGCACCACAGGAGATAAATTACCACTCCCCAAATTCTCATTGTTCATAAATGGGGGATGTTAACCTTCTGAATGCTAGTCAGGTCTCCAATGTATTGCAGAGATCTATATATATATATATATATATATATTGTAGGGATTTTCATGAAGAGGGTGCTTTTCCCACTGCTGGGAGATGAGTCATTTAAAAATAATTACAGTTCATACTCGCACAAAGTGGCAAAGCAGTTTATAGTCTAATGGCTCAACTCTGCTATAGAATAGAATGAGGAGAGATTAAAAAAGGATGGGATTTAAACTTTAAAACCACAAAATGCAATATAATGCATATAGGACACAAGAACTCAAAAGCAGTATACTGACTTAACTATACTTTGCTGATAACAGCAGCAGAGAAAGTGGATTTGGGGGTAGTTATAGCTGATGATTTAAAAGTAGGCTACCAATGCAGAAAAGCCATGGGGAGAACCAGTAAGGTACTAGGTTCTATGGGAGAGATGGTAGTGCCATTTTATAGATCACTAGTTCAATCTCATCTAGCTTATAGTGTACAGTTCCATAGACAAGAGCTCCAGATGGACGTCAATAAGAAACTGTTCCAACAAGGGCCACTAGAATGGTGCATTAATTAAATAACAAAAGATACAAGAAAACACACCAGGACATTAATATGTACAGCTTGGAGAACAGAAGGGACAGGGGTGTTATGGCTCAAACCTTCAAATATATTAAGGGATTTAATAATGTTCAGTAATTATCACATTTTCACAGTAAAAAATACAACAAGAGGACATGTCTTAAAAAGTGAGGGTGCAAAAATAAGGAAATGAAAGCAAAAATAACATTAAAAGGGTGAAAGATACATTGAACAGCCTCCTGGGGGCATAGGTAGAGGCTAAACAGTAAATGAATGTAACAGTCTAAAAATAAAATACGTCCGAGTGAACTAGATGGGGAAGTGGACATACTAAGTGGAACAATTGGTTCTTATCTGCCATCAAATTCAATATTTCTATGACTGCCTGTACACTAGGTGGTGCTGTTGCCAACAGTGTAAAAAAACTACCTTCTGAACCGTGATGACTTTGGAACCAAGCATCCCCCAGCAGTTGAAGTAAGTACCCATGTTATAATTAGCAGAAAAATTCCTAAAATATATGTTTTTTTAAAAATAATAAAATATATATATATATATTTTATTTATCCCCTATAATGCAGTTATTTCGTTACAGAAATGATCCAGTTGTCCTGCGCACATCGGCCTCAGTGTATGGGTTACTTGTGCGTTGCATGTTGTGCTAGGCATGTGCTGGTGTAGGTGGATTTTACATATGTTTAATTGTCTTTATTGTTATAATAATAATATTTGCAGAGCTCCAGGTTATTCCCTTTTATTGATTGATTTACACGTAGGAGATCTGGCCTATGGCAAAGCAAGTGAAATGAACAGTACAACGTTGTGTCAGGTAATAGTCAGACACTGTAGATGCTTTAAGCAAAATGTGTGCCATGTTACAATGGAAAGAGAAATGTGTTTAACATACAGTAATCTACATACATGTAACATTCTGACGACTGTTTCTTTCTGATCAGATAATTCAATACGGTGTGGAGATACTGACCTTGGATTCCTTCTCTTCTAGGAGGGTTTCTAGTTTCTTCTGGGCGGCACGTCCCTCGTGGTCGTCACTAACAATGAGAATGATGTGATTCCAACTGAACAGACGCATCATCTCAAACCAGACCAGCGCCTGGTGGGAGTAAGGTGGGACCGTGCGCAGGAATGACAGATGGATACTCTGCAAAGAGGAAAACAAAGTTGGCCTAGATTTCCCTCTTCTCGCCAACAGAATGGACTTCGGTTGCCTCAGGCTCATATTCAACATTGCTCTGTCATGCGTGATGATATGAGAGCAATCTTCCTTTTTCTTTGCTATGTACATTGTATTTATCCATATCAGAAGCATGTGAAAGTGCTGTATCTTTAGGGAGGTGCTGGGTTCTCAAGATATCTGGGACGTGGGCCAACCTAATGCATTATCAGTGCACTCTGCAGCCCAACGGCACCACTACTAGTAGGAGATTATCACCATTACATGTCCCAAACTGGTAACAAGACCCGGGGATTGTACCAACCTAATGCATTATCAGTGCACTGTGCACCCAATGGCACCACTACTAGTAGATTATCACCATTACATGTCCCAAACTGGTAACAAGACCAGGGATTGTACCAACCTAATGTATTATCAGTGCACTGTGCACCCAACGGCACCACTACTAGTAGGAGATTAGCACCATCAAATGTCCCAAATTGGTAACAAGACCCGGAGATTGTACAGACCTAATGTATTATCAGTGCACTGTGCACCCAATGGCACCACTACTAGTAATGAGATTAGCACCATCAAATGTCCCAAATTGGTAACAAGACCCGGAGATTGTACCAACCTAATGTATTATCAGTGCACAGTGCACCCAATGGCACCACTACTAGTAGGAGATTATCACCATTACATGTCCCAAACTGGTAACAAGACCGGGGATTGTACCAACCTAATGTATTATCAGTGCAATGTGCACCCAATGGCACCACTACTAGTAGGAGATTATCACCATTACATGTCCCAAACTGGTAACAAGACCCGGGGATTGTACCAACCTAATGCATTATCAGTGCACTCTGCAGCCCAACGGCACCACTACTAGTAGGAGATTAGCACCATCAAATGTCCCAAATTGGTAACAAGACCCGGAGATTGTACAGACCTAATGTATTATCAGTGCACTGTGCACCCAATGGCACCACTACTAGTAATGAGATTAGCACCATCAAATGTCCCAAATTGGTAACAAGACCCGGAGATTGTACCAACCTAATGTATTATCAGTGCACAGTGCACCCAATGGCACCACTACTAGTAGGAGATTATCACCATTACATGTCCCAAACTGGTAACAAGACCGGGGATTGTACCAACCTAATGTATTATCAGTGCAATGTGCACCCAATGGCACCACTACTAGTAGGAGATTATCACCATTACATGTCCCAAACTGGTAACAAGACCCGGGGATTGTACCAACCTAATGTATTATCAGTGCACTGTGCACCCAATGGCACCACTACTAGTAGGAGATTCGCACCATCAAATGTCCCAAACTGGTAACAAGACCTGGGGATTGTACAGACCTAATGTATTATTAGTGCACTGTGCAGCCCAACGGCACCACTACTAGTAGGAGATTAGCACCATCAAATGTCCCAAATTGGTAACAAGACCCGGAGATTGTACAGACCTAATGTATTATCAGTGCACTGTGCACCCAATGGTACCACTACTAGTAATGAGATTAGCACCATCAAATGTCCCAAATTGGTAACAAGACCCGGAGATTGTACCAACCTAATGTATTATCAGTGCACAGTGCACCCAATGGCACCACTACTAGTAGGAGATTAGCACCATTACATGTCCCAAATTGGTAACAAGACCCGGAGATTGTACCAACCTAATGTATTATCAGTGCACAGTGCACCCAATGGCACCACTACTAGTAGGAGATTATCACCATTACATGTCCCAAACTGGTAACAAGACCCGGGGATTGTACCAACCTAATGTATTATCAGTGCACTGTGCACCCAATGGCACCACTACTAGTAGATTATCACCATTACATGTCCTAAACTGGTAACAAGACCCAGGGATTGTACCAACCTAATGTATTATCAGTGCACTGTGCACCCAATGGCACCATTACTAGTAGGAGATTATCACCATTACATGTCCCAAACTGGTAACAAGACCCGGGGATTGTACCAACCTAATGTATTATCAGTGCACTGTGCACCCAATGGCACCACTACTAGTAGGAGATTATCACGATTACATGTCCCAAACTGGTAACAAGACCCGGGGATTGTACCAACCTAATGTATTATCAGTGCACTGTGCACCTAATGGCACCATTACTAGTAGGAGACTATCACCATTACATGTCCCAAACTGGTAACAAGACCCGGGGATTGTACCAACCTAATGTATTATCAGTGCACAGTGCACCCAATGGCACCACTACTAGTAGGAGATTCGCACCATCAAATGTCCCAAACTGGTAACAAGACCTGGGGATTGTACAGACCTAATGTATTATTAGTGCACTGTGCACCCAATGGCACCACTACTAGTAGGGAGATTATCATCATTACATGTCCCAAACTGGTAACAAGACCTGGGGATTGTACCAACCTAATGTATTATCAGTGCACTGTGCACCCAATGGTACCACTACTAGTAGGAGATTATCACTATTACATGTCCCAAACTGGTAACAAGACCCGGGGATTGTACCAACCTAATGTATTATCAGTGCACAGTGCACCCAATGGCACCACTACTAGTAGGAGATTCGCACCATCAAATGTCCCAAACTGGTAACAAGACCTGGGGATTGTACAGACCTAATGTATTATCAGTGCACTGTGCACCCAATGGCACCACTACTAGTAGGAGATTAGCACCATTACATGTCCCAAACTGGTAACAAGACCAGGGGATTGTACCAACCTAATGTATTATCAGTGCACAGTGCACTCAATGGCACCACTACTAGTAGGAGATTAGTACCATTACATGTCCCAAACTGGTAACAAGACCCAGGGATTGTACCAACCTAATGTATTATCAGTGCACTGTGCACCCAATGGCACCATTACTAGTAGATTATCACCATTACATGTCCCAAACTGGTAACAAGACCTGGGGATTGTACAGACCTAATGTATTATTAGTGCACTGTGCACCCAATGGCACCACTACTAGTAGGAGATTATCACCATTACATGTCCCAAACTGGTAACAAGACCCGGGGATTGTACCAACCTAATGTATTATCAGTGCACTGTGCACCCAATGGCACCACTACTAGTAGGAGATTATCACCATTACATGTCCCAAACTGGTAACAAGACCTGGGAATTGTACCAACCTAATGTATTATCAGTGCACTGTGCACCCAATGGCACCACTACTAGTAGGAGATTCGCACCATCAAATGTCCCAAACTGGTAACAAGACCGGGGATTGTACAGACCTAATGTATTATCAGTGCACTGTGCACCCAATGGCACCACTACTAGTAGGAGATTATCACCATTACATGTCCCAAACTGGTAACAAGACCTGGGAATTGTACCAACCTAATGTATTATCAGTGCACTGTGCACCCAATGGCACCACTACTAGTAGGAGATTAGTACCATTACATGTCCCAAACTGGTAACAAGACCAGGGATTGTACCAACCTAATGTATTATCAGTGCACTGTGCACCCAATGGCACCACTACTAGTAGGAGATTCGCACCATCAAATGTCCCAAACTGGTAACAAGACCAGGGATTGTACAGACCTAATGTATTATTAGTGCACTGTGCACCCAATGGCACCACTACTAGTAGGAGATTATCACCATCAAATGTCCCAAACTGGTAACAAGACCAGGGATTGTACAGACCTAATGTATTATTAGTGCACTGTGCACCCAATGGCACCACTACTAGTAGGAGATTAGTACCATTACATGTCCCAAACTGGTAACAAGACCAGGGATTGTACCAACCTAATGTATTATCAGTGCACTGTGCACCCAATGGCACCACTACTAGTAGGAGATTCGCACCATCAAATGTCCCAAACTGGTAACAAGACCCGGGGATTGTACAGACCTAATGTATTATTAGTGCACTGTGCAGCCCAACGGCACCACTACTAGTAGGGAGATTAGCGCCATTACCTGCAACAACACCCAAAACTTTAACCCTCTGAGAGCCAAAGACACTCAATGAGTTAAAATGGATTTGTGATTTTTTTCCCTTTAATTTACATATTTCAAAATGGCCTGTGCATCACGTTAGCCCAGTGATTCTCAACCAGGGTGCCGTGGCACTTTAGTGTACCACAGACATCATCTTAGGGTGCCCACATTTTCTATGAAGACTGACAAAAATTGACTTTTAAATAAAGATTTATAGAAATTGTTCTGCACAATAAGTTTAGTTTTGTTACCATGAATGGAAGACCTAATAATAACTGTATATTTAAGTACTAGTTGAACAGCCCGTTACACGGGCAACAGTACCACTGCCACCTGGTCACGGGGCAGTCATGTGAAGTCTACTGCACGTCGCGGCGTTACACACGTTTTAGCTAATTATTATATAGGATTATACCCTTCATTATGCCCTTGATAAAGTACATAAAATATGGTAGGGGTGCCTCGAATGTTCTAGATTATGTGTTAGGGGTGCCCCGAGCAAAAAAAGATTGAGAACCACTGCGTTAGCCAGATTACCAACAGATGCGTAGTTTAGTGCAGTGGTGAGGTTATCCAGCTGCTGTGAATAGACTACAAATCCCATCACCCCCCTGACAGCCAGTGGATGATGGGCGTTGTAGTCTGGGATTAGATGGGTAACCTCATGTTGCCCAACTCTTGTTTAGGAGATACGGATGCTGTGAAATGAGTCTCAGCGTGTTACTGTAGGCCCGTTACGGTTTGTTACACTGACAGCATCATTAATATTCAGATCACTGTTCAGAAATAAATCAGTATCTTCTTAACTATCTTTCTGCTGGGCTTTTGGCTAACGCATTTCACAGGCCGTGTATCTGTTTATAACTGTAAGGCTATTATACCTTTACTAGTTGAACAGCCCGTTACACGGGCCACAGTGCCACTGCCACCCGGTCGCGGAGCAGTCACGCGCAGTAGAGACTGCCCACGCCGCGGCTGATACAGAGCTGGAGGCTCCTTCGAAGCGCCCAGCTCTGTATCAGCCATGGCGCGGGCAGTCTCTACTGCGTATGACTGCAGCACACGCAGCAGTCTCTACTGCGCATGTCGGGCGTTACACACGATTTAGCGAATTATTATATAGGATATTGTAGCCTCCTCTCTAGTACAGTCGTGTGTCACTTTGTCCTGCCCCGTGAGAGACAGAGGAAATGTTCAGTATTTACCTTATCAGAATAGATAGACATGCGAGTTGTTAGCCCAATGACTGGGATCCGGTAGAAGCCGGCTGTGTACGAGACAGGCGTTGGAGTTAGGTGATCGGTCTGAGCTGAAGGGTGACTAACCAATATTGCATAGACCTGTACAGCACAACAAATAGAAATGATTCAATTATGAAAGCACAAGACAGGCCTAGGATAGGCACAGGAAAATACCTGATCTTTAGCAATAAGACATATTAAATTCTGATTATCTATGTATCGAAAGCAAAGTAATTTATTAAAGAGATAGTAATACTTAATTATTACTAATCCCTATATTAAACTCATATTAAAAATAAATGTATTGCCCCCAGTGTCATCTCTCAAACCTTTATGGTTTGAGAGATAATCGCTCCTAAAGTTGCCCTCTCCCTCCCCCTTCACCGTAGTCAGCGTTCTAGCTGACTGAAGGGAAATCTGGTCTTACGATCATCAGGCGGCTCTGCAGTAGAGCTTCGATTGCTTTAATATAAAAAAATATTTCACTAAAACGGTCTTCTGAGTGTGCTTGCAAACCAAGCACACGTAGAAGACCGTTTCGGTGAAAGATTTCTTTTTTATTAACGTGATCTTGGCTCTGCTGCAGAGCCGCCTGAAAGTCGTACGACAGGCTTCCCTGCAGTCAGCTAGATCGCTGACTACGGGGAAGGGGGAGGGAGAGGGCAACTTTAGGAGCGATTATCTCTCAAACCATAAAGGTCTGAGAGATGACACTGGGGGCAATACATTTCTTTTTAATAAGTCTTTAATAGAGGGATTAGTAATAATTAATTATTACTATCCATTTAAAGCAGAACTTTCACCATAGGTAAAGTCACCCTGCAATAATTAGGCAGATGGTGACTAGCTTAAAGGGACAGTAATAATTAAAATTAACTTTATTTAATCGTGTAGCCCTTAAAGGGATAGTAATACTTAAAATGTAAAAAAAATATATGTTGTAGGGTTTATCCCCCTGAGTAAAACAAGAGTACTCCCACTGCTGAAAGGTGTTTCATTCAAAAGTTATTAATTTTTAAAGTTGAATTTTTTAGGTGCAATATCACAGTGGCCTGAAATTGTACAGTGGCGCTGTTGCTACACCATCCTATGGAGATTTATGGTCCCGGGACCAGAGCTGTCCATAGGATCGTGTAGCAACAGCGCCACTGTACAATTTCAGGCCACTGTGATATTGCACCTAAAAAATTCAACTTTAAAAATTAATAACTTTTGAATGAAACACCTTTCAGCAGTGGGAGTACTCTTGTTTTACTCAGGGGGATAAACCCCACAGCATATTTTTTTTTACATTTTAAGTATTACTATCCCTTTAAAAATCCAAATTCAATGAGCCCTGTGGCATCTCTCAAACCTGCATGGTTTGAGAGATATCTGCTTTCAAAGTTCCCTCTTTTTGGCTTTTCCCTGACGTCAGCGTTCTACCTGAGAGCAGGGAAATCCTCTCCTGGGATCAGCCAGCGGCTCTGCAGCAGAGCTGAGATCGCGGTAACAAAAAAGAAATCCGTAACTTAAAAGGTCTTCTACGTGTGCTTGCAAACCAAGATAATGGAGCAGACCGTTTCAGTGAAGGATTTCTGTTTCTATAACGCGATCTCAGCTCTGTTGCAGAGCTGCCGCTTGTTTGGGGACCGGATTCCCCTGCAGTCAGCTAGGACACTGACGTCAGGGGAGTGGGAACTTTGAAAGCGGCTATCTCTCAAACCATACAGGTTTGAGAGATGCTGCAGGGCTCATTGAATTTATATTTTTAAGAGCTACACGATTAAATAAAGTTAATTTGAATTATTACTGTCCCTTTAATTATAGTTATCTTACCTCTTACAATTACTCCTTTCTAAAGAAATCCTTAATCTTCTGAGACTGACGGTCAGGTTAGTGCTGTCTGCGCGCCTGTGCCGTCAGTCCCTTCTGGTTACCTTGTGGCACACTGCAATGCTTCTTAAAGGGACAGAAATGTCCCCAAAATGTTTTTCCCGTTTTGTAGAGTTTAAAATATTAACAAATATGATCCAAACCCTCTCTCTAAAACCGCTATGGTGTGAGAGATATAGGGATTCAAAGTTCCCCCCTCCCTCCCCTTCTCCTGATGTCAGCGTCTAGCTGACAGCAGGAGAACCCTGTCAGGGGACCAGCAGGCGGCTCTGCAGCACAGCCGAAATCGTCTTACTTAAAAAGAATTCATTCGTTGGTTTGGAGCGTATTCATTAATATTTTAAAAGCTACAAAATGGGAAAACATTTTTTGGGACATTACTGTCCCTTTAATAGAGACTGGGACTGACAGAGCAGGCCCGCAGACAAGATGTCTGCACTGATGCCTGGCTTACGGTCTTCGGAAAATTAACTCTTTGAGTGCCAGAGTGGTACGGAATGCATTGCTTTGAAATGCATTCCGTACCACTCTAGCACTCAAAGGGTTAAGGATTTCTGTAGAATCGTGTCATTCTGAGAGGTAATATAACTAATATTAAGCTAGTCGCCACCTGACTAATTATTGTAGGGAGACTTTACCTCTGGTGAAAGTTGCGCTGTGGAACCTGAGCACACACAGATGAGATGCCCATACCACACCCCACCGAGACCACAATATCAAGGGCACATTCTCCTGCAGATCATCTAGTGCTGTCTACCTCGTCATGGGTGTGAAATGTCCCCAAACAGGACTGTATGTGGGTGAGACAGACCCCAAGAAAAAGGATGAATTCGCATAGGTCCAGCGTGAACAACAGAGACACCCCAGTGGGTAACCGTATTTGCAAAACTTTCCGCAGCATTAACCCTTTGAGTGCCAGAGGGGTATGCAAAGCATTGCGTACCCCTCTGGCACTCAAAAGGGTTAACTCCTTGGGTGCTATAGTAGTCTCCAACGTATTGCGGAGCCTCGGCTTGGAAACTTGTCTAGCATCCAAGGGGTTAATCTATTCATTTCAGGTTCTGCCATTGGTTGGCTTGAGGGCCACATGTTTTGTGCTTGGGATGAATTTGTTTGCCGGTTGGTATTATAGAAATCCTGTTTTATCAGAGCCGATTCCCTGGTAACAGGCTGATGATAAACAGGCCTCTCCTGGTCTCACTCTATAATGCAATTTGTTTAACCACACATTTAATACTAAGCTGTAATTCCCCTCTGAGACACATTACACAGACTAATGGACACCAGGGATCCTGCACAAGAGAATGGAGTGAGGGACGCAGAGATCAATGGAAACGCTAACCAGGTTAGACCGGCTGAAATCTTACACCTATCACCAACATCTGGATACAACCACTGAGGCTTCTTACTAAAATCTTACACCTACCGCCAACATCTGGATACAACCACTGAGGCTTCTTACTAAAATCATACGCCTACTGCCAACATCTGGATACAATCACTGAGGCTCATTACTAAAATCTTACACCTACCACCAACATCTGGATACAACCACTGAGGCTCATTACTAAAATCTTACACCTACCACCAACATCTGGATACAACCACTGAGGCTTCTTACTAAAATCTTACCTCTACCATCAACATCTGGATACAACCACTGAGGCTCCTTACTAAAATCTTACCTCTACCATCAACATCTGGATACAACCACTGAGGCTTCTTACTAAAATCTTACACCTACCACCAACATCTGGATACAACCACTGAGGCTCATTACTAAAATCTTACACCTACCACCAACATCTGGATACAACCACTGAGGCTTATTACTAAAATCTTACACCTACCAACAACATATGGATACAAACACTGAGGCTTCTTACTAAAATCTTACACCTACCACCAACATCTGGATACAATCACTGGGCTTCTTACTAAAATCTTACACCTACCACCAACATCTGGATATAACAACTGAGGCTTCTTACTAAAATCTTACACCTACCACCAACATCTGGATACAATCACTGGGCTCCTTACTAAAATCTTACACCTTCCACCAACATCTGGATACAACCACTGGGCTTCTTACTAAAATCTTACCTCTACCACCAACATCTGGAATACAACCACTGGGCTCCTTACTAACATCTTACACCTACCACCAACACCTGGATACAATCACTGGGCTCCTTACTAAAATCGTACACCTACCACCAACATCTGGATACAATCACTGGGCTCCTTACTAAAATCGTACACCTACCACCAACATCTGGATACAATCACTGGGCTCCTTACTAAAATCTTACATCTACCACTAACTTCTGAATACAACCACTGAGGCTTCTTACTAAAATCATACACCTACCCCCAACATCTGTGATACAACCACTGGGCTCCTTACTAAAATCTTACACCTACCAACAACATATGGATACAAACACTGAGGCTTCTTACTAAAATCTTACACCTACCACCAACATCTGGATATAACAACTGAGGCTTCTTACTAAAATCTTACACCTACCACCAACATCTGGATACAATCACTGGGCTCCTTACTAAAATCTTACACCTTCCACCAACATCTGGATACAACCACTGGGCTTCTTACTAAAATCTTACCTCTACCACCAACATCTGGAATACAACCACTGGGCTCCTTACTAACATCTTACACCTACCACCAACACCTGGATACAATCACTGGGCTCCTTACTAAAATCGTACACCTACCACCAACATCTGGATACAATCACTGGGCTCCTTACTAAAATCGTACACCTACCACCAACATCTGGATACAATCACTGGGCTCCTTACTAAAACCTTACATCTACCACCAGCATCTAGATACAACCACTGGGCTCCTTACTAACATCTTACACCTACCACCAACACCTGGATACAACCACTGGACTCCTTACTAAAATCTTACACCTACCACCAACATCTGGATACAACCACTGAGGCTTCTTACTAAAATCTTACACCTACCACCAGCATCTAGATACAACCACTGAGGCTTCTTACTAAAATCTTACACCTACCCCCAACATCTGTGATACAATCACTGGTCTCCTTGCTAAAATCTTACACCTACCCCCAACATCTGTGATACAATCACTGGTCTCCTTGCTAAAATCTTACACCTACCAACAACATCTGGATACAACCACTGAGGTTCCTTTATGAAAATCTTACATCTACCACCAACATCTGAGATACAACCACTGGGCTACTTACTAAAGGGAAGATATCAGATAGTTGGCTGTTGGCAGATCTGTTCCTCTGGGAGCAGTAAAGTAGATTAGGCCGGGGCTGCACTGTGACCCAGAGAAATCAGCATTCAGAGTTTGAGTCTGAAAACAGACCCCCCCAACATACCAAATACTCTCCCCCAGGAGTCTGACAGTAGACCCCCCACCAAATACTCTCCCTCAGGAGTCTGAAAGGAGACCCTCAATGCTATTTATATTATAAACGAATAGCACAACATATAAGCAGCTTTTACTTTGCTTTGAAATGATAATTCTATATTAGGCAGATGGGTCCACTTTAAACCCTTGAGGATCAGAGAGGTGTGCAATGTTTTAAACACCCCTGTGGTCTTCTAGGGATTAAAGGAATCTTAGATATTTACATAAAGCACCAACTTTTAAAGACAAAGGCCCCCCTCCATATACACATACATACTCTGTGTACAGACCTTTTAGGGCAGTCTGTAAGATCTCTTAGATTGTGAACCCCTGACAGTTTTGTGGGGCCCCCTCCAGTGGACCCAGACCCCCAATTTGAGACCCCCCACCCTAATATGTATAGACGTAGAACTGTCAGGACAGAACTGTGTAGCAGAAATAAAATGGCCGCC
This sequence comes from Rhinophrynus dorsalis, assembly GCA_037306005.1. Taxonomy (NCBI): domain Eukaryota; kingdom Metazoa; phylum Chordata; class Amphibia; order Anura; family Rhinophrynidae; genus Rhinophrynus; species Rhinophrynus dorsalis. Next base: position 4,606,492 of record CM074726.1, read on the forward strand.
AGGTCCAGACTCACCAATCAACAGCAATCTAACAGCAGGATTCCAATCTCTCGTACCAGAAAGACACCATATTAATAATGAGACCAATCTCATAAAATACAGATTATCACATGCAACTGTAATAAAAACCAACCACTGCCTCCTGAAAACACTGCTCTTTATCCACCAGGAAAAATACATTAAATTCCAACCTTTTCTTATCAAATCTGAGCTGTGTGTGTGTGTGTGTGTGTGTGTGTGTGTGTGTGTGTGTGTGTGTGTGTGTGTGTGTGTGTGTGTTGAATAACAAACATCTAATGGGATTGCTGATGGGGGAAAAAAACACGTCTTCAGTCGTTATTGAATTCACTGTGTGTGTTATAATCTGTGTGTTTGGATCAAACAGTGGCTGATATCCAAAGCCAGTAGTTCCCAACCATCCCCTCAGGCATCACTAACAGGTTAGTTGTCTAGTGTCTCCCTACTTGTGCACAGGAGAGTTAATCAGAGGCTCAGTAATTTCATTATATCACCTACGCACAAGCAGGGAAATCCTACCCTGTCCTGTTAGAGGCTTGAGAACCACTGTACTGTGGGGGGAGTATAGGAAACAAATAAAACAATCCCAAAATTGGCAATCTGGCACTCAGTGGGTTGAATTAGGTTTCTAAGTCTTTGAAGGCTAGAAAGGTCTCCGATACATTACTGAAGAGGTTAAACACCCCATTTAAAATCAGCAGACATTTTAATTTGCCCCCTGCATTGCAGTTGTCCCAAAATTGCACCTCTTTAGCCTGGTGAATAAGGACAAAATGTCACACAATGGGAACACCATCAGGCAAGTGGATTTTCTTGGTAAATCAGATATATTTCATGGAGAGTTGACTAAACATCTCCTGTGATTTCTAGTGGGAATACCAGAATGTCTTCTCAGTCCTTATTGGATTAACCGTGCGCATTATAACCTATAGCGGTGATTGTCAGCTCCATGCCCTAGGACATACCACCAGAACAGGTCTTCAGGATCTTCGTATTTCAGCGCTGGAGGATTGATCACAGTCACTGAACTACTGATTAACCCCATAGGATCAGGCAGAGATAACATGCACTGCTGGTGGGTCCTGAGTGGCTGCCATTGAGAATCACTAATCTGTAGCTTGCAGTCAGAGGCAGATAAACAAAGAAAAGAAGGGCAATTTTGGGAGAAATCAAATGCAGTTTAAGCAACATCAGCCTTCTTAAACCTTTATGGGCTCCCCTGAAAACTGAAATTACATGACAAGCCAATTCAAGCACACAACCACAGCACAATGGGGCATGTGTATAACCTGAGAAGTGGGCAAAATTCTAGAACTAAATCAAAAATTCCCATTGAATACTAAACATGTGAACAGTAGCTTTAACTTGTCAAGCATTGGGGATCTCATTAACATTCAAATCACCATTTACATGAATGAGAATGATTAGTCTAAGGCAGTAGCTTTGCCAGGCACAGAATTGCTGCATTATATCCCACACACCTGGCCTGAATATATGTATTTATAATAAAGATGAACCCCTCCAGTGTCTCCTGTGTGTTACAATGGCAGGGGATACCAGTAATCCTAGTTTATCACCACTTTCCCTGTGGAGTGAAATGGGATTTATTTTCTAGTTAAAATCCAGTAATAGAGGTCTCACCTGCAGTGAAACCCATCCCCCTGTGGGCACACGGTATCCTGAATTACACTGACTGGCACAGCAATGGAAGAGTTAACCCTCTGAGTGCCAGAGGGGTACCCAACATACCCACTGGCACTCAAATGGTTAAATAATGAAATACCATATACAGTTTGGGCAACAAATACTACTATTTTTTTGGAGGGGGTGCTAGGAATAACTGGGGTAATCCTGGAGCAAACCGACTGCCCCTTGGCATCGATTAAAATGGTGATTTAACCCATTGATTGCCAGAGAGAGTTCCTCAGAACCCTTTCCAGCAGTCAAGGCGTTTAAAGCCCCATTTAAATCAATATGAATTTTCCATGCATAATTAGTCCCCTGTGGTTCAGTTGGTTTACTCCATTTTCATACATCAGCCTTTTCATTAACCATTTCCTGACCAGATAGGGGTGCAACGCGTTACTTTGCATAACCAACTGCACCTTAAAGGGTTAAGGGAATTGTTGCCAGGAACTGGACATCGCGATTTGGGTATTTTTATTTACAGACTCGTCCCCATTTCTACCCTTATAGAAATCATGCCCTTGTAGTGTAAGTCCAGTAACTGCCCCAGGTGAGTGTATATAAGAGATTGTTATATGAAGGCTGCAATGCGGACAAACGATTCTTCATTGGAATTCAGAGAGGCAGCAGGGTGGGGGATGGTCACAGACTGAGACTGGAAGGGGGGGGGCTGGATGTGCTCTGATGTATCATGTAGACAGCGTGCAGTAAACACAGGAGCATCGCCTGCCCACCGCCACATAGTCTAGTGCTTTATCATATAGACTAAATACAGTGAACACGGGAGCATTGCCTTCCCATAGTCACAGAATTCACACTGTACCATGTAGACAACATGCAGTGAACACGGGAGCATTGCCTTCCCATGGTCACAGAGCCTAGAATCTACACACTGTACCATGTAGACAACATGCAGTGAACACGGGAGAATTGCCTTCCCATCCTGACAGATCCTAGAATCTACACACTGTACCATGTAGATAGCATGTAGTGAACACAGGAGCATTTTCTTCCCACAGCCTAGGATCTAAACACGGCATCATGTGGACTACATGTAGTGAACACGGGAGCATTGCCATCCCATCATCACACAGCCTAGGATCTACATGTAGTGCACACGGGAGCATTGCCTTCCCACCATCACACAGCCTAGGATCTACATGTAGTGCACACGGGAACATTGCCTTCCCACCATCACACAGGCTAGGATCTACATATAGTGCAGACGGGAGCATCGCCTTCCCACCATCACACAGCCTAGGATCTACATGTAGTGCACACGGGAACATTGCCTTCCCACCATCACACAGCCTAGGATCTACACACTATCATATAGCCAACATGCAGTGAACACGGGAGCATTGCCTTCCCATCATCACACAGCCTAGGATCTACATGTAGTGCACACGGGAACATTGCCTTCCCACCATCACACAGCCTATGATCTACACACTATCATACAGCAAACATGCAGTGAACACGGGAGCATTGCCAGCCCACCATCACACAGCCTATGATCTACACACTATCATACAGCAAACATGCAGTGAACACGGGAGCGTTGCCAGCCCACCATCACAGAACCTGCGATCCACACACTGTATCATGTGGACACACGATTCTGTACCCAGTGATTTAATAGGAGACCTTCACAACTGGGGTACATGGGAATAATTCATTATCATCTCTACTCAACTATAGTCCCAATATATTGGGGTACACATGATCGATGTTATAGTATGATCTTTACACAGCTGTACACCAAATATACTGGGGTACATGAGAGCCATGCTCTGTTATGACCCCCAATACAGTGGTGTATATGATCCCTACATGTACCGGGGTACACCATCCCCTATCAGTGCCAGGCAGTGCCCCAGGGGCAGGGTTTACCTGGCTGGAAATGAGGTCCTCACACACGGACAGTGCCATCTGGATGGCATTGGGCTTGTGGGTCACCGAGGTGGCGTTCAGCATGATCTTCCAAGTTCCATGCCTCTTGTTGGCCAGGTTCACCGCGTCCCTGAACAGCTGCTCGTTCTTCTTGGAGCTCAGAACCGCCCCGATATTCACTATTTTGGGGTCACATCCAGCCCGGGCGAAGGAGAACAAGAAGAGGACAGCCAAGAGGAAAAGGCGCATCCTGTCCATGGACTGGGCACTGCCAAGGGGAGCCAACGTCCTGCACTCAGGGGGTCTCTCTGCCCCAAACAGGGTGAAGCTGAGGCGTGGGACAAGGCAGGAGAAACGGGTCTTTAGGGCATCAAGGTGGAGGGTGAGAGGGGGGTATGTGCCAGCCACCCTCCCTACCAGGCTCAGCCTGATCTTCCCTAGAAACACCGGAGCCTGGTCTTCTTCCCTATACACACCGGAGCCTGGTCTTCTTCCCTATACACACAGGAGTCTGGTCTTCTTCCCTATACACACAGGAGTCTGGTCTTCTTCCCTATACACACACAGGGACCTGGTCTTCTTCCCTATAAACACCGGAGCCTGGTCTTCTTCCCTATACACACAGGGTCCTGATATTCCTGATCACAGGAGTCTGATCTTCTTCCCTATACACACAGGGACCTGGTATTCCTGATCACAGGAGTCTGATCTTCTTCTCTATAAACATTGGAATCTGATGATCTTCCCTGTAAACACAGGAATGTGATCTTCCTTACAGTGACAGGAGCCCGATATCCCTCCCGACACACAATCACGGGAGGCTGATCTTTCTTGCAATTACAGGAGGCTGGTCTTCCCTATAACGACAAGAGGCTGGTCTTCCCTTCAATGACAAGAGGCTGGTCTTCCCTTCATTAACAGAAGGCTGATCTTCCCTTCAATGACAAGAGGCTGATCTTCCCTATAACGACAGGAGGCTGATCTTCCCTATAACGACAGCAGGCTGATCTTCCTCCTAGATGTGGATTCCTTTCTCTGGAGATTGGGATCTTGTGTCCCAGCAGCCTACACGAAGATCACATGGGTGGGCTGAGTGGTCAGGGATGTTGGGCAGGGTCCTGGGGTGGACAGAGGGGTACCGATCCGTCAGTGAAGCCGTGCTGTGTCCCGCTGTCTCTGGTGCTGAAATGAGGAGGAGGGGAAGGCGCTCTGCCCTCAGCTCTGTGTGGGAGCCTCTCCTCCAATAGAAGGGAGCGCTTCATCCCAAACTGCAGCCAGAAGAACCTGCCAGACAGGGGGGGGTCAGTGCTACCCCCTCACACATCTCGCCTTCCTCTATCCCTTTATAATCAGCACCATTAACCCCTGACATGCCAGAAAGAACGTCAAAGCAGCTGGGCTCAGGCACTAAATCCAATTAAATCAAAAGGGATTGAGAGATGGGTTTGCCTCAGAATTCCTCTTTTATTCCCTCGTGTATATGACTCTTAACCCTTTGTGTGCCAGAGAGGTATACAACGCATGACTTTCTGGCACTCAAAGGGTTAAGGTGCAACTCAAAAAGCTGAATTGTGGAGCAAACCAACTGCACAGGATGGGAGAGATGAAGGAGATATGAATAGGGGACATTCAAGGGGTTATAACCCCCCCCCATTTAAAGAACTGATATTTTGGAGTTTCTATGTTTGACCTGATTTAACTTTTGAGTGCAAAAAGGCTGTGCACCCCTCTGGCACTCAAAGGGTTAAAACTGCACCTTTAGTATCAAGTGACATTCCCCTACATATGTAACTCGCCACAGTAACCCTTTGAGTGACAGGGGGAGTGCAAAGCATAAGGAAGTTGCCCTCTAGTATTCAAAGGGTTAAACTAACACTTACTAACACCTCCCCCCCCCCCCGACCTAATCTAAGCAAGACATCTTCATGGTCACTATGAATTAAATATATGTGGACTCATTCCCCATCTTTAATTTGTACTGGACATCAAGTCCAATGAGGCAGACATCATCTTCCTTTCAATGTTACAGGACCCCAAACCCCTCCCACTGAAATGGCTCCTTCCTTCCTAAGAACACTTCACTACTGACAATCTGGATTTGCACTAAGGTGTGATAAAGAGGAGACAAAGAGGAGATAACTTCTCCAGTGATATCACTTCTCCAGTTCTTGTGTTATTCTATGGATCCCATACACTAAGGTGTGATAAAGAGGTGATAAAGAGGAGATAACTTCTCCAGTGATATCACTTCTCCAGTTCCTATGTTATTCTATGGATCCCATGCACTAAGGTGTGATAAAGAGGAGATAAAGAGGAGATAACGTCTCCAGTGATATCACTTCTCCAGTTCCTATGTTATTCTATGGATCCCATGCACTAAGGTGTGATAAAGAGGAGATAAAGAGGAGATAACGTCTCCAGTGATATCACTTCTCCAGTTCCTATGTTATTATATGGATCCCATGCACTAAGGTGTGATAAAGAGGTGATAAAGAGGAGATAACTTCTCCAGTGATATCACTTCTCCAATTCCTATGTTATTCTATGGATCCCATACACTAAGGAGTGATAAAGAGGCGATAACTTCTCCAGTGATATCACTTCTCCAGTTCCTATGTTATTCTATGGATCCCATGCACTAAGGTGTGATAAAGAGGAGATAAAGAGGAGATAACGTCTCCAGTGATATCACTTCTCCAGTTCCTATGTTATTCTATGGATCCCATCCACTAAGATGTGATAAAGAGGTGATAAAGAGGAGATAACGTCTCCAGTGATATAACTTCTCCAGTTCCTATGTTATTCTATGGGTCCCATACACTAAGGTGTGATAAAGAGGTGATAAAGTGGAGATAACTTCTCCAGTGATATCACTTCTCCAGTTCCTATGTTATTCTATGGATCCCATACACTAAGTTGTGATAAAGAGGTGATAAAGAGGAGATAACTTATCCAGTGATATCACTTCTCCAGTTCCTATGTTATTCTATGGATCCCATACACTAAGGTGTGATAAAGAGGTGATAAAGAGGAGATAACTTCTCCAGTGATATCACTTCTCCAGTTCCTGTGTTATTCTATGGATCCCATACACTAAGGTGTGATAAAGAGGTGATAAAGAGGAGATAACTTCTCCAGTGATATCACTTCTCCAGTTCCTATGTTATTCTATGGATCCCATGCACTAAGGTGTGATAAAGAGGACATAACTTCTCCAGTGATATCACTTCTCCAGTTCCTATGTTATTATATGGATCCCATGCACTAAGGCAGGGGTATCTAAGTCTTCCAGTTGTGGGTCACATGATCAGAAAGCTGTAAGTGTGACAGCTGCATTATTTGTTATTGATAAGGATGGGGAATGATTGCCTGTCAGCTGTTCTACATACAGATTTATGTAATGATCAAGTGAATGACAATCACACCGACCGGTCCACCGATTACCCACCTGTGATCACGTGGGGTACATGCAAAACACAGGCTGTTGTGTGCAGCAAGGACCAACACAGAGAAACACGGGTACACATAACAGCATTGTCTGTGTACAAAAAGCACATGTAAATTCATGTATTTAGCCCAGTAATTCTCAACTTTTTTTTTCTTCTGAAGCCCCCCCAACACACAAGTCTGGAGTTTTAGGGACACAACTAACATTTTATAGGTAATTTGTCAACGATGTACTAAAGGCGCAAACACAAATCTATAATTACTATCCAGTGTGTGGCATGACTTTGCCCGTGCGGTGAACCTTATTTTGTTTTCTTATGGTATCAAAGTGACAGTGATGTGATAGTGTTGCCCGATCACGACCACTCGTACCTGGGGGCTCCAGGTAGAATGGAAATAGGGTAGCTCTCTTGTGCCACCTCAACCAACCACCACTGCTACTCTGTTTAAATAAAAAACATTAGGAGGAGGTGAACCTTCCTAATGCCCCCCAGCTACTGATCCAATTCGGCCGGGCGGGGGGAAGCAAGGGAGATCTTCCATTCTACCTAGGAACACCCAGCTAGGAATGGACGGGATCAGGAAACACTATCACATCAATGAGGGAAAGCCTCTCTCACTAACGTGCAAGGGTTTCCCAAACCCGCACACTCCTGTCTGGTAGCTTGGGCAGGATGGAAGCAGGGAAGCCTCATTCTCCAGTTCGGGTGGGAGATCAGTAGCTGGGGGGCATCAGGAGGGTCTTGATGCCCCACCACTAGGTCTGACTTTTGATTTTTGTAAGCGCTTGGCTGAGGTTCGCCTCCTAATGTTTTTAATTTTTTATTCAAATTGGAACTTTCATCTTATATAAGGTCACCCTGCAATAATTAAACAGGTAGCGACTCGCTTTATAATAATCCTTTATTGTAGGAGACTGGACGTCAGGTATCAGCACAGGCACCTTCAGTCCTGTCTCCATCGAGAAGCACTGCAGTGTGCTGAAAGGCACCGGAAGGGGCTGACGGCGCAGGCGCGTAGACTGCACTAACCTGGCCGTCAGTCTCCAAAGATACAGGATTTCTTTACAATAGGGTTCTTTTGAGAAGTAATAGATATATTCCAAAACTAGTCGCACCTGCTTAATTATTGCAAGGCGGCTTTATATAAGACGAAAGTTCTGCTTTAACCCTTTGAGTGCCAGAGGGGTACGCAACGCATTGCTTTGCAATGCGTTGCGTAACCCTCTGGCTCTCAAAGGGTTAAACATTGTGGCAGCTGTGGTTGGTTGAGGATTCAGGCAGTGTAGCCCCTTGCCTCCTCCTCAACCAATCAGCATTTTCCAGCCATGTCACCTGACAGCAAACCAGAGTCACTTAGATTTTGAATATATATATATATATATATTTTGTTTGTTTGTTTGTTTTGTTCACAGTCAGAATAACAAAATCAAAAATATTGTGCATAACAAATTGCATATTATATAACTACTAGTGTAAAAGCCCGTGTACAAGGTCCGGGTAATGGTAACCCTTTGAGTGCCAGAGGGGTACGCAACACATTGCTTTACAATGCATTGCGTACCCTTCTGGCACCCAAAGGGGTAAGAGGCCGCTACCTCACTGCTCCACACGACGCAGTCTTGCGTCACCTCACTCACACAATGCAATCATGTGCAGAAGAGACTGACCGAATGCAAGCACTGAGCATGACTGCATTGTGACAAACATCCTAGCGAATTATTATATAGGAGGATATATTATATATTTCTCAACACAAACACACACGCATTATATTATACCACTGCACTCTGCTTATGAACCATTGATTTAACTGCTTAAAGGGATAGTAATACTTCATTTTAACTTTATTTCATTTTGTAGGCATTAAAAAAACATGAAGAATGATATAAGTCTTATCTCTCAGACCTTTATGGTTTGAGAGATATTCACAAGCAAAGTTTCCCCTCCCGCCCCTTTTACCTAGTGTAAGCCATCTCTTCTCAGATGTGGAATCCAGTCCATAGACCAGACAGATAACAGCAGGGGGCAATCTTCTTCCTATGAGAACAATGAAAGCCCTTCCCCCTTGACAAGTTTTTCAGGTTTTTCCCTTATCTTAATTGAAGATTGTCCCTCTCTGCAGTCTACCTGGGCACCTCCCTTCTGATCTGGCTGAGCAGTGTTACATCAGTAAAAGGGGCGGGAGGGGGATACTTTGTCATTGAATTGCTCTTGAACTACAACTCTGACAGAATTGAAATAACACTCTCCAAAGTCCAAATACTATGATGATTAATTAGAGCTGCTTTTATTATGAAACATTACTATCCCTTTAAGGACCAGAGAGTAATGTAACAATGAGCTGTGCATCTGTCTGGTCTGTTAGGGGTAAAGTTCTATCAAGTCATGGGAAGTTTTAGGAATATTAATATTGTAGCAGTTGTGGAGATTTACAGAAATAATTTTAGAATCTAGTTTCCAATCCAAGAAAACAGAAGCGCTTGCAGCGAGGAGTCTTTTCATAGCTCTGCGTGGGAGAACCGCAGGCACATTCTGTTCAATCAGATGGACGGGTTTAATATGCGGACTTACTGTGACAATGACAGGGGAGATGGGTTTTATACTTCACTTATCAAAGGCTGGACAAACTGCGGCTCCCCGGCTGTAAGGATGCCAATTTGTGCACGTTTATAAGGAAATGCCTAAAACACGTTATTCAGCAGTGTGTAATATAATTAGGGCTGCACGCACAAAGATATTCTGGATCAAGCCAACTGCACTGCAAGGGACCATTAAAATCCCCTTAAATTTACTGTAAAATCTCAGGTATAATAAGCACCGGTGTACAATACGCAGCTGTAAATTATACCTAAGATTTTAGGGGAAAACTAGATTGCCTGTGTAACGCACCCTTGTTTTCCACCTCTACTCACACAAATAAATTAATATTTGGGGCTCTGATTCCCTCCACCCACCACAACACGCTTCCGGTTTACCCTCCTGCTCCTCACCCCCCTCCATAGTCCTCTGTGATAGCGTCACAGTGGGTGGCATGCTTCCATTTGCTGCCCACTTCCAGCAATGCCCTGTGAAGACCTTTTCATTTAAGTCAATGGTAATATCTTATGAGGACCTCAAGGTCATCGCAGGGCAATACCGTAGATCCAATGTGCAGAGATCTGTTCATTAGATCTATGGTATTGCCTTGTGTGCACAAGGTCTTCTCCCAGGGGTATAACTAGAGCCTACTGAGCCTGGGACCAATGGGCTCCATTGGATACTGAGCCTGTTCACAACAGCACCCCCTGTGGGTCGTCGCATGCTCTGCAGTGCTCATGTAATGACAGGAGGTACCAGGTCATCGACATGGCTGAATCATCACTGATACTGATGCTGATGTACTAAGATGGACTGGATGAACTCTAGTGCAAACCAGCTGCACCACAGGGGACAAAGTCATTCCCGTTGACTTAACTGGGGCTTTTAATGCAGTGAATTCTAACGACTTCTCCAACACACTGCAATGCAATGCATGTAAGTGCTCTCTCCAGCACACAAAGGGTTAAAAGCTGTATTTAATTCAAATATATTTATTTCTCACCCACGGTGCAGATGGTTAGTTCGCTCCAGTTCATCTTAGTACATCGGCATGCGGTGCAGTTCTGGGGCAAACCATGTGCACCACGATGAGTTTAAAGGGTCTCTTAACTACCTGAATGCAAGAGAGGAATCTTCGTAATGCGTTGGAGACCTCTCTTGCATTCAAAGTGTTAAAAAAAAAAAAAAAAACACAGTAAATTTTATGGGGATTTCGGGAATGTTTATTTGTCCTCTGTGTTGTAGTTGCTTTGCCCCAGAATTGCTCCTGTCTTTTCTTAGTGCATCTGCCTCTCTATAATCCCTTTGTAATAATGTTTATGTACCGTAAATGATCTATTAACCCCTGTCATACCACAGTTCATATCTACCAGATCCCAGGCATTTATAATAAACTGTCCTCATCCTAATTACTCCAACCAAGCCCAGGGGATAGTGTTAATTCTTATATAATATTTCTATCTCACTCAGTCACGTCTCCAATCAAACCTATTCAATTGTTTTAACCCTTTGAGTGCCAGAGGGATAGACAACACATTGCAAAGCTATGCGTTGTGTACCCCTCTGGCACTCAAAGGGTTAATTTTTTATATAATATTTCTATTTTACTTAGTCATGTCTCCAATCAAACCTATGTGATTGTTTTAATTCTTATATAATATTTCTGTTTTATTCTCGGCCCCTTACTGCCGAACCCTCCACTGCCTGGCTTGCTCTACAAGATGGATCCCGGAGGATGGGGGTCTCTTGTTGCTAGGCAACCTGCTCAGCCATCTTTATCCTAGCAGAGAGAAATAGGCTTGGGGGTATTAGAGAAGGAGAAGCATAGATTTGGATACAAATATTCCTACCGGTTCTTCTGTGTATATCAATCCCTCCTCCATTTCTGTTAGTGTGTAGATGATATTATTTTCCTGATTAGTGATGGCGGGAGCTGTATTTTCCAACGGCTGGAGATCCAAAGGTTGATTGACCCTTTAATAACCTTTCTTGGAGATGATAATCATGGACAGCAATATCCAAGAGACATACCGTAGTATTATGTCCTGTTAAAGAGTTAAGAACACTTAAATGTAAAAAAACAAAACAAAACATATTGTAGGGTTAACCCGAGTAAAACCAGGGAACTCCCAATGCTGAGAAATGTTTTATTAAAAAGTTATCACAGCTCAACCTTGAATTTTTTATGTATAATATCTCAATGGTCTGAAAGGTCACAGTGGTGCTGTTGCTACGCCATCCTGTGGACAGGTCTGGTCAGTTCACCATAATCCTCCACAGGATGGTGTAGCAACAGCGTCACTGTAACATTTCAGACCATTGAGATATTACACATAAAAAAATTCACGTTTCAGCTGAAATTACTTTTGAATAAGACATTTCTCAGCATTGGGAGTGCCCTTGCTTTACTCAGGAAGATGAACACAATTTTTTCTCTAGGGGGTATATATAACGCATTGCACTCAAAGGGTTAATAATAATTCTCTAATCACTTTACTATGGACAGAAAATCATAATGACCCCTATGAATTCTGACCCTGTGTCTTTGCTCAACAGCTACAAGACCAGAAACTGTGGTCACTTTAACCCCTTAAGCTCAGCTGGCACACAAGGACCACAAAGAATTTTTTTGTTTTTTTACTGGATCCGATTCAAAGCTCCCCGAACAGCGGGCAGCCGCGCAGGTAGCCTGTAAATCCATGATGTGCCAGGACCGTCACTGGTTCTTTAAGGACGTTTCCCCAAGACGGTCCTGGCACGTCATGGGTCATTACGGGTTAAGGACCAGAGAGGTGTGGAGCACATTGCATCACAATGAGTTGTTAACCCCTTGACGGTCCTGGTACATCATGGGTAAAAGTGACTGAACGCCGTTCGTGGAGCCCTGAGTCGCGTGCCTGCGCGGCTGGTCATTAAGGGGTTCAAGGGATAAGTATGTTTATTAACACTTCCTCTTTCAGTCTGAAGGAGACAAGAAAACAAACCAGACACTGTCATGTCCGCCTCCACGGACCTGACATCCAGGCTTGACTGATATTATATACAAAGGCACAAGGGCAAAATTCATAGGGGTCATTAGGATATTATGGTCATAGTAAGATAAATGGGGGTTATTAGGAGACGTTAGTTCTCCTTCTACAGAATGCTTGCTTCACCAAACTGATGTTCCCAATTTGTAGTTGCCATGGAAACTAATTATCTAGCGCCGATCCCTCTGATCCACTGCGTTTAGAGATACAGAAGTAAAATAGAAAAACAATTTACAATTGCAAAGCTAACCCTGTGAGTGCCGGAAAGGTAACCAACGCATTTTAGTTAGATACGTCTTACTCACAAAGGGTTAATCAAGGGGAAATACAGACGTTATATTGAGGCTTTATATTGGGGAGAAGCAACATTCATTTTAGGGAGATTAAGGACATGCTAGAGAATTAGAGGGAAAATATACAACCAAATGATATAAATGTAAACATGCCCAAAATTATTTCTATTCTGAAAAAACATCCTTTCTCAACAGAAATAGTCCCTTCTTCATCACTTAGTGATGCTCTGAAAGCTGAAGTGCTGGAGGCAGACATCTTGTGCGTATATCTTAGCAAATGCTTAATTATCAGCCTTTGCATTGGTTGAGGGAGTTTAAAAGCAGTGATTGGCTCAGTAGCAGCCAATCACAGCTTTACATATTCCTCGGGTGTCAATAGTGTAAAAGGGACCATGTTTTGAAAAAGTGAGGCGACAATGCTGGCATATTAACCTTCTGAGTGCCAGCGAGGTATCCAATGCATTGTGTTGTTATTTATTAACACTTTCTTACCCCCAGAGAGTTGGTGGTGGTGGTGGTGTGTGTGTGTGTGTGTGGGGGGGGGGGAAGGATAGAAAAAACCCTCGTTTGGGGAAAACAATAATATGATGTTTTTAGACCCTGTATTAATTCATTTACATAGACACCTCCCTTAGTGATTTTATTTATTGATATAGATTCTAGGGCTTCAATGATTGGGTACACTATTCACATATTCAATTAAAATATTAGGTTGATTAATATTACAATCAGTTGCCACCATTAACCCTTTCAGTGCAAGAGGGGTACGCACTGAAAGGGTTAATTTGAACAGTTATGCGAATGTCTGTGCCTAGTAATGTGCCTTCACGGTTATACACACGCGCTTCTGGTGATAAGCGCAAGCGATTAGGAGAATTCGCGGTTATGTGCATGGGAATTCGCGGTTACGTGGAAAGTCTCTAATTCTCGCAAGGCCGTCTTAGAATTCTACTTATTATATTGAATAATCAAAGCAATAATCTATAGAATATTTGGTTAATTAAATATTAGGAAACCTACACCCCAATAGGGTAAAAAAAAAAAATGTTAATAATGTTTTTAATCCTCTCCCGATGGGAGAATAAGGGGGTGTTAGAATAAGCCTCCAGTGGGCATATTATTATCAGTATCTCACTGAACACCAGAGGGGTGTGCAATGAATTGCTAATTAACGTATTGCACAGGCCTCTGGTCCTCCAGTTTAGTATAGGATCAAGAGAAGTGACTTATTCACAAGTATCTTGGTGTATACCTGTCAAACAGATATGACGCTAGGTAGAAACCATACGCCCAGCTGGAGACCTAATAAACTCACATGACCTTCCACATGGAACATTCGCTGCTCACCTACAGCGCTGTCATTATTTAAACCAGCTAATAACTGAATTGCACCACACCTCCGTGACTCCATGTCCTGATAAAGAACATATAGCAGTAACCTGCAGAGAGAAGATAAACTAGCTGATATCATTACAAGCATCAATTAAGACAATTCAGTTACAAACATCCTAAACATATGTTCTAGGAAAATGTGGGCAGCACCAATTCCATTTAAAGGGATAGGAAAGCTTAATATTGAAATAAAACATAATATATATTGTGGGGTTTATCTTACCAGGTAAAACAAGGGCATGCCCACTGTTAAGTGATGTTTTATTAAAAAGTTATTGCGGCCCAAAGTTATGGGTGCAGTACGCATCAGTTACCAGAAATGTTACATTGGCGCTGTTGCTGCACCTTCCTACGTATGTTTATGGTCTATCGAACAGAGCTGTCCGTAGATTGGTGTAGCAACAGCGCCACTGTACAATTACAGGCTGTGGAGGCGTACTGCACCAAAATAAATGCAAGCTTGGGCTGCAGTAACAATTGGGTAAAACATGTTTCAGCAGTGAAAGTCTCTGTTTTGCTCAGCAGTATAAGCCCTGCATTATATTTCCACATTTAATCGCTTTAAGCCAAGGATGGGCAACACGCAGTCTCCTGATACCCACGACTGAATGAAGCTGTTATCTCTTGGACCAAGGCACAAGAATCCACAGGGGACATTAGGATTTTCTGACCATAGTAATGTAAATGTGTGTGCGGTGTTATTATTAGGAGGTGATACATCTGCTTTAAGCCTTTGAGTGACAGAGAGGTATCCAACGCATTGAAATGTATTGGCTACCTCTCTGGCAATCACAGGGTTAAAACAGAACTACCACCCCTTACAAACATGGCCCCAAATAATTACTCATCTGGCGTATAACTGTTCAGTAGCGCTGGTCTCCAGAATTATTACCTCGTTAATGAGAATTATACACTGCTCCCGGACTGACAGACAGGAAACAGCGCAGACATCTTTCCATAGTGACGTCTGCGCTCCTGTGCTGTTAATCCCAGCCGGCTCTAGGAGGCGTTGCTAGGAGCCGTTTGGCTCTAAAAGGGACTGACAGCGCAGTGGATCATTCGTATTAACGAGGTAATAATTCTGGTGACCAGCGCTACTGAGCAGCTAGTCACCAGATGGGTAATTATTTGGGGCCCTGTTTGTAAGGGGTGGTAGTTCCGCTTTAAATAAGCGTACAGATACTGTAGGGGTGAGTTTGTGGACATGATCACGGTTTCCACGTACACCTCTCCATTGTCAGACCTGTCTCCAAATCAGCATTTCAACAACAATCAACTCCGATGACATCTGTCACAGTAACGTAGAAATATGAATAGGAATCTCTTTTGTAATGTGCAACACAAGATTCCTGAGATGTTTTACCAAACACAAACCTAGTAAACTGGGATGACCTCTGCAAGTCTGCAGCCGTGATCAGTAAAACGTATTTATTAACCCCTTGGGTGTCACGGGGTAGGCGATGCACGGCTTTGTCATATGTTGTGCACCCTCGGGCAACAGGTTTAAATGAACACCGAGACCTAAACATGAACTTGGGTTATAGAAGGAATAAGAGTACAAGAGCAGTGAGCAATGTTCACTAATTCAGTCAATTAACTGACTTTACGTTCTTACCTCTGGATATAAACAGCATCACGTAACAGCTCTCTGTACAGGACTGTGTACAAGTGAGTTAAATGGTGAGGGATGTAATAAACAGACGTTTTCTTGTATACCAACCTCAGAGCGGATAGTAATAGATTCCTTTTTTAGCCTTTGAGTGCCAGAGGGGTACATGATGCATTGCAAAGCAATGCGTTGCGTACCCCTCTGGAACTCAGAGGGTTAAGCCTTTGAATCCTAGAGAGATCTGCAACACACGCAGCGATATTTAATCATCTAGGTCCGAAAAGAATAATAAATGGTTCATTACAAGTATGGTAACCCTATATTTTGACTTGAAATATTCTTCAATAATATAATATGCAAATTGCCCATAGTTTTATTTAATTTTCTGTCACCCTGACAGTAATCTCCCTGCGTCCCTGTTTCCAGAGAGTTTTGGTCAATAGGCATTGAAAGCAGGACAGTGATACAATGTAACAGTCCTCCTGCAGCACTGAGTGCTTTGTGTGTTGTGATACAATGTAAGTCTCCCTATAGCACTGAATGATCTGTGTGATGTGATACAATGTAACAGTCCTCCTGCAGCACTGAGTGCTCTGTGTGTTGTGATACAACGTAACAGTCTCCCTATAGTACGGAATGATCTGTGTGATGTGATACAATGTAACAGTCTCACTGTAGCACTGAATGATCTGTGTGTTGTGATACAATGTAACAGTCTCCCTACAGTACTGAATACTCTGTGTGTTGTGATACAAAGTAACAGTCTCCCTATAGTACTGAATACTCTGTGTGATGTGATACAATGTAACAGTCTCCCTGCAGCACTGAGTGCTCCGTGTGTTGTGATACAATGTAACAGTCTCCCTATAGTACTGAATGATCTGTGTGATGTGATACAATGTAACAGTCTCACTGTAGCACTGAATGATCTGTGTGTTGTGATACAATGTAACAGTCTCCCTACAGTACTGAATACTCTGTGTGTTGTGATACAAAGTAACAGTCTCCCTATAGTACTGAATGATCTGTGTGATGTGATACAATGTAACAGTCTCCCTGTCACACTAAATGCTCTGTGTGTTGTGATACAATGTAACAGTCTCCCTATAGTACTGAATGCTCCGTGTGTGGTGGTACAATGTAACAGTCTCCCTGCAGCACATAAGCTTAAAAAATAAGCTTCCATTAACTTTCGTTAGCAAACGCGGGGGGCCCCCTTAGAGCGTATAGTACTGTCCGCTCCCCAGTAAATCGGGGGACAGACAGATCTTAGGGGACGGACTTCTGATTCTTCCCTTCTTTCTCCTGTATGTTTATGGTTATTCCCTAAACATGGAGGGGAATTCTCCTCTTCACTGGCCCCTAAATGATGCTGACCAGATCTCACGTTTACCCGGGGACACCTAGGAAATAGGCATATTTCAGTACTTCACTGAAATCACAGCAGTCCTGCAGTATGCATTTCTCCTGTGTGTCCCCAATTAAAGGCGAGGTCTGGTCAGCCTACCCTAAATCTCCAGAGGAGCAATCCAATACGCTGAAGAGGGGAGATTCCAGAACAAACCAACTATACCACAGGGTGACAAATACAAATTCCCCACATTGCACTGGAGATTCAAGAGGTTAAAAGCGGCACTTAACTCAGCGGAAATTATTAAAGTGTTTATATATCACCCACTGCGCAGTTGGTCTGCTCCGCAATTGCGCAAATTTGCGGCGCTAATACACAAAACCCAGAGTTCTGAGCATGGGAGGGTTAACGCTTTGAGTGCCAGAGGGGATATGCAATGCATTGCAAAGCAATTCTGGAGTAAACTGGCTTCACAACAGGGAACAAAATCTTTGAATGTAATAAAGGTATACAACACATTGCAAAGCAAAGCGTTGATTATCTGTCTGGCACTCAGAGGGTTAAATGATGTCTTTAACCCCTTGAATTCTAGAGAGAGGTCTCCAATGCATAGCTCTGCAATGTGAAAGAAGCCTCTTTAGCATTTAAAGGGATAGTAACACTTAATATAAAGCAAAATCTTATATTGTACGGTTTATCCCCTGAATATAACAAAGTAACTCCCACTGGTGAGAGGTGTTTTAATCAAAAATTATTGCAGTTCAAACTTGCATTTATTAGGTGCAATATCCCAATGGCCTGAAATGTTACAGTGGCGCTGTTGCTACACCATCCTATGGACAGCTCTGGTCAGTTCACCATAAATCTCCATGGGATACTGTAGCAACAGCGCCACTGTAACAGTTCAGGCCATGGAGATATTGCACCTAAAAAAAATGCAAGTTTGAGCTGCAGTACTTTTGAATAAAACCCTTCACTGCAGAATTAGTACATTTGTTTTACTCAGGAAGATAAACCTTACAATATAAATGACACGTTATATTAAGTGTTACTATCCCTTTAAGGGGTTAAAATGACCATTTAAATCAGTGAAGATTTTATTTGTCCAGTCCTAGAACTGCGCCTCTTCAGCAAACCGAATACGGTGCTTACTACTCATCCAGTTCCCCCCTCTGTAATGTTCTATTGTCAAGAGCCGGACCTTCCTGCTCAACCAGATATCTCATGGCAAGGAACACAAAGGCTGTTTCTCCTCTCCTGCGGCCTGACAAGTCAGCGGCTGCGCTCGGGTCCCCCTCAGGTGCTGAGAGGTTGAATGACCGGCTGCTGTGCACTTACATTGTCTACTTGCAAAGGCTCCCACTGGGCTGTTCTTGTATAACAGGCTGCACATGAAAGGCACGGAGGCTGCACAATCCTGTCTGTACGCTGCTGCACTGGGAAAGGCTTGTAATGGTAGATGCCCCATTTTAATTCACATTTAACCCTTTGAGTGCCAGAGGGGTACGCAACGCAATGCGTTGCGTACCCCTCTGGCACTCAAAGGGTTATTAACACTGCGCTACAGTATCCAAATGATAGCTTCTGCATGAAGAAATAATTGGCGTTAAATGTCCAGTTTTGTAGAGATTAAAATAGTAATCAATATGCTCCAAACCCGATCTCTCAAACCGCTACTGCTTGAGAGACATAGGGATTCAAGGTTCCCCCCTTTCTCCTGACGTCAGCGCCTAGCTGACAGCAGGAGACCCCATTCCGGGGACCAGCAGGCGGCTCTGTATCAGAGCCGAAATCGCGTTATTGCTAAAGAATTCATTCATTGGAAAGGTCTAAAAGGTGTGCCTGGTTTGTAAGCACACTTTGTAGACCTTTACAGTGAATTAATTCTTTATGGATAATGCGATCTCGGCTCTGCTGCAGAGCCTCCTCGAGTTGTACGACTCGATTCTCCTGGAGAAGGGGAGGGAGGGGGAACTTTGAATCCCTATATCTCTCAAACCATAGCGGTTTGAGAGATCGGGTTTGGAGCATATTGATTATTATTTTAACCTCTACAAAACTGGACTTTTTTTGGGGGGGACATTACTGTCCCTTTAATACGACGCAAGGTGATTTGGTGGTTTACTATATGTATTCAGTCAGTCAGTGAAATACAGAAATGACCATGTTCACTCCATAAAAAAAGGTTAAACGTCATCTAATAAAAACCTCCATTAACCTTTTTATGACCAGAAAATTTGAATGATCCGTATAAACGTTATCCTTACGCCTTTGTTCAAGAGAGAACATCTGCAGTCAGTCACTTTGTAAGGTGATCGTCAAAATCTGGCAGATGCTAGCGTGCTGCTCCCCATCCCAACTGCCACTTCATACCAGGAAGTACCAGTTCATTTACAAATAAAATACAATAAATCTCTCAAAACTATTGTTGTCAAACAGTTCCATTTCAAATTTGATTTTTGGGGAATTAAAGTTAGTGGTAACCCTTTTCATACCAGTACAGACTATTTCACATCCCTCTGGTCCTTAAAGGGATAGTAACCCCCCCGAACAACGTGACACCAAAAAACAGCAATTGTACAAACATACTGAACTTAGTCCCATCTCTCAGACCTTTATGGTTTGAGAGATGTAAGGCAAGATAGACCTCCAGTCCCTCCCCCTTCTGCCTGACGAGCTGTAAAGCTGTCAGAGGCAGAATCTGGTCGCCCGACTGTAGACAGTTCTTCAGGAGCGCTGTCATCTAGAGATCTCCGTATAATTACTTCATAGGAATGGTCTACAACATGTGCTTGCAAGCCAGGCACACGTTTTAGACCATACCCATGAAGTAATAATACGGAGATATCTAGATGACAGCGCTCCTGCAGAGCCACCGTCTGGTGCTGGAAGCAGGATCTCATGACGTCCGCTATACAGCAGACGTATGAGAAGGGGGAGGTACCGGAGGACTGTCTTGCCTTACATCTCTCAAACCATAAAGGCTTGAGAGATGGGACTAAGGGAGTTCAGTATGTTTCTATGATTGCTGTATTTTGGCATCACGTTGTTCGGGGGGGGTTACTATCCCTTTAACCTGTTAATGATAGGTGACGTGACAAGACCACCGTGGCAGTCTCGGCGTTAAGGACTGGTGACGGTCCTGGCGCATCATGACATTTTGTGATCACAGCGCACCTACAAGGCACTTTGTAATCACCTGGCAGACCGAACAAAAAAAAAAAGTGTGTTGGTCCTCCAGCACACCCCACACCCTTAAGGAGTTAAAGGGTTCAGTTAGAGTACTGGGACAGTAATGTCTTACTATAAAAAGTAATATTGTAGACCATAAAATAAGAAATCCATCAATGCAATTCCTATCTCTCAAACCTTTATCGTTTGCGAGATATTCGCGTCCTAAAGTTCCCCCTCCCCTTCTCCTGATGTCAGCTGACAGCAGGAGTCCCCGGTCTGGGGACCGCCAGGCGGCTCTTAAGCAGAGTCGCAATAGCACGATTTTAAAATAAATACTTCATTGAAATGTCTACAAAGTGAGCCTGGTTTGCAAGCACACTTTTTAGACCGTTCCAAAGAAGTATTTATTTTTAAATCTCGCTACTGCGGCTCTGCTGAAGAGCCTCCTTGTGTCGGCCGACATGGATCTCCTTCTGTCAGCTTTACAGCTGACATCAGGAGAAGGGGAACTTTAGATGTGAATATCTCTCAAACCATAATGATTTGAGAGATAGGAATTGCATCGATGGATTTCTTATTTTACGGTCTACAATATTACTTTTTATATAATTACCCATTTGAGTGCCAGAGGGGTACACAACGCATTGCAAATACTGCTCTGGCACTCAAAGGGTTAAGACATTACTATCCCTTTAATGTTAGGGGCCAGGATATTTATATATATATATACTTTAAGCAATAGTGTTTTTCATTCTTTATCCAGACATACCTGGTATAATGCAGGTTATATGAAGATTAGGCAGTCTCCATCAACATAAACAAGATTCTATGTCAAACAGAAATTCCCTTTATCCTGAGGAAATACACATCATCTGAATAATATTTACATGCTGAATGCAATAACATGTGTAACAATGTAAAACTAAAACAAAACATACACATTGTAACTATTTTGTATTACATTTGTTTAGCAATAAACCTTGATGCAATTGAGAACCCTCTCAGTTACAAAGAGAATGGAATTGTTAACGCATGTGGCGCATCTGATCACTGGGAGACCACGTAAGATTTTTAACAAAAATTTTTTTTTTTTTTTTAACCTAATTAGCCAGTACATGAACTAATAGGCCAGTAAGACTTAAACCCTTAACGTCCAGCAGTACCAGGGTTGGAATAACCTTGAGGACCACACAGACGTCATTCAGTGTGCTGGCGCACTGAACCGGACCGCTCCGGTCTTGAAGTAGTCAGTTTCAGACTCCTGTAGTGATCACAGCGCCCCCGTAGGAACATGACAAGCCACGACCGGCACCGGTCTTTAAGACAGAGACACCAGCGACATGACAGGACCGTCAAAGGCCCTTAAGGGGTTAATCATTTGCTTCATAACATAATTTTTCTTGGAAAATTAGCCTTGCTATATAGCAACTAAGCAATCCAATACGGTAAATGAAAAATTATAATAAGGAATATGTATTAGCCTCAAAAGACTTCCTATGAATAGGATGCAGATTTATGCGCCACAACCTAACAATTAACCTAACGATCCGATGCTTAGACAATGTTTTAATAATGTGACTTATACATGCTCTGTTTTGAAGCAAGTGACATTTTAAGCGTGCCGTTCTGACACCTCGATGTCTAGTAATTGCCAATATAATGGGATATCTCCCCAAAATATGAATCCCTGAATGGGTAGTTAATTGTTGGCCCTCCAGCTGTTGAGGACTACAAATCCTATCATGTCCAACCTGTAGATGATGGCAGTTGCAGGCCCCAACCAGGGCTGGATGTCCATTCAAAGAATTTACCCCTTGGACGCAATGTGTTAGAGATCTCTGGTGTTAAAGGGATAGTAATACTTAAAATGTAAAAAAAATATATTGTAGTGTTTATCCCCCTGAGTAAAACAAGATTACTCCCACTGCTGAAAGGTGTTTCGTTCAAAAGTTATTAATTTTCAAAGTTGAATTTCTTAGGCGCAATATCACAGTGGCCTGAAATTGTACAATGGCGCTGTTGCTACACGATCCTATGGACAGCGCTGGTCCCGGGACCATAAATCTCCATAGGATGGTGTAGCAACAGCGCCACTGTACAATTTTAGGTCACTGTGATATTGCACCTAAAAAAATTCAACTTTGAAAATTAATAACTTTTGAATGAAACACCTTTTGGCAGTGTGAGTACTCTTGTTTTACTCAGATAGATAAACCCTACAGCATATTTTTTTTTTACATTTTAAGTATTACTATCCCTTTAAATCATAGCCAGTACAGGTGGTATACGATAGGTGCAGGGACATTGAGATTGTTGTGGCCACACCCACAAGTCAGAATGTGGGTGTGGCCAGCACAGCTGAGGCATTTCTCAAAATGTGACGCTCTAGGCAGCTGTCTACTCTGTCTAATGGGAAATCCGTCCCTGTTTCCAACAACTGGAGCGCAGACAGTTAACCACCCTTCACCTATCACACTGCAAATACATCATTCTGATACACACTCGCCCAGAAGATTTATCATTATAGAAACTGTTTTGCCTTTTTTTCCCTTATTTTTTGATGTTCAGCGTCTTTCTGAGATTTTAATGTAGACGAGTGCTGTTGCCATGGAGACGAGGGCCAGTTGCTAGGGAACATGATGGGATATTTGAAGTGAAGGAGCCATTGGGATTGCAGATGAGGACGGATTTTGATATGAACGTAGAAATGAAAATATAGGGATGAAGGGAGACAGTCTATGACTTGAATCGTTTTTAACCCTTGATGGTCAAAACAGGGCAGGCGCTGTGCTGCGGAAGGTGGCTGCAGGCTGCCGTTATTCTTAAACCAGTAAATAGATAAACATTTAAGAGCTGCAGTAGAGTTACTTTATCCTATTTATACATGAAAGCACAGAATACAGTTGACAAGATTAACCCTTTCACTGCAAGAGTTGCACTTTCTCACTGAGTTGCTCTCCTCTGCAGGCCAGTCTGGCAGTGAAAGGGTCTTGTTCTGCAGGACAGGGCTGGTCACGCCCTGTGTTCACTAGACTCCTGTCTTCAGGTCCCTGAGGTGCGCTACGGCTTATTACCTACTTATGATGAACACAATCCTTTGCCAAAAATGCTTCACGGACGTGACTGAGCCCACTAGGCCAAAGGTAAGCAACATCTGGTTCTCCAGCTGTTAGAGACTGCAGCTCCTTCATCCCAAACCAGCTACACCCCATCTGATCACATGACCTTAGAGTAATCCATGTTGCCTTTCGTAGAACAAATCCTTATCCTATAATATACAGACACTAAAAAGGTCTTAACTGTTTGAATGTAAGTGAAGGATCCTATACATTGCACCGCCATGCATTGGATGCCTCTTTGGCACTCAAGGGGTTAGTGAAATCCTCAGTATTGCTCCGCCATTTACTCAAAGAATCCCAAGCATCTAAGGGGTTAAATAAACCTGCCGCTACAGGGATATAAATATGGATAATAAACCAACTACGTTACAATATAAACTGCACATTGCAGCAATATAAAGTGGTAAATTAGTATATAATATGGGACGTTATAGTATTATACAAACATCAAAATAATATATATAAACAGATAATGACATCCTATATAATAATTCACTAAATCGTGTGTAACGCCGCGACATGCGCAGTAGACACTGCTGTGCGTGCTGCAGTCATGCACAGTAGAGACTGCCCGCGCCGTGGCTGATACAGAGCTGGGCCCTCCGAAGGATCGTCCAGCTCTGTATCAGTTGCGGCGCGGGCAGTCTCTACTGTGTGCGACTGCCCCGCGACCGGGTGGCTGTGACACTGTGGCCCGTGTAACTGGCTGTTCAACTAGTCCATATATAAACCAACCGGTCAAAGTAGTATATAAACTGAATATTATAGTAACATATATAAACTGGTAATCAGACAGGTCAAATTAGTCTACAAACCGGACACTGCAACAATATATAAATCAGCTGGTCAAATTAGTGTATAAACTGGACACTACGGCAATATATGAACTGGTAAACTGGACAAATGAATTGATATGTTGACATTAAACATATAAGCTGGTAAACAAACTGGACATTATAGCAACATATAAACTGGTAAATAAACTGGTCAAAGTAGTTTATTAACTGGGCATTACAGTAAAATAAAAATTGGTAATTAAAACGGAACATTTTTAACCCCTTAACGACCGGCCGATTGGCGAGTCGCGGTCACTTATGGACCACGGAGCATTTTTTTTTTTTTATTCTGGTTCCGGACTCCCAGAACGGCGTGCAGCCGCGGGGGGAGCCCCGGAATTCCATGACAATCATAGTACGTCATGGGTTGTTAACTCAGATCGACCCATGACGTACTATGACCGTCAAGAGTCGTTAAGGGCCCCCAAATCATTATGCACACAGCGATAAGCATATCAGTACTAGTATTAACCTGAAGAAGTTCGGTGTTACTGAGAAATCCAATTTGTTTTGAGATGCACAGGCAGGCTTCAGCGCAGACATCTCGCGAAGAGGCATCTGTGAGTCTGCGCTGTCTGTCCTGTTCTCCTCTAGGATTGGTGAGGAGGCGCTGCATTGTACCTTAAGGTACAGGAAGAGACTGACGGCACAGGCCCACAGATGCCTCTACAGCAATATGTCTGCCTGTGAGTCTCGGAACAAGTTGAATTTCTCAGCGCCTGACTTATTCAGGATAATACAAGTACTGATATGTGTATCACAATGTGAATAATGATTTGGGGGGGCACCTTAATTTGAATGAAAGTTATGATTTAAACTGGGCAAATTAGTCTATAAACTGGACATTACAGTAATATATAAACTGGTAAACTGGCCTAATTAGTATATAAACTGAACATTACAGAAATATATGAACTTGTACATACATGACCACAATAGACTATAAACTGCACATTACAGCAACAGATAAACTTGGAATAAACTGGCCAAATTTGGATATAAAATGGACATTACAGAAATATATCAACTGGCAAATAAACTGGCCAAATTATTGTATGAAATGGACATAACAGCAATACATCAACTGATAATAACATGACAAATTAATAGATACATTGACATTACAGCAACATATAAACTGGCAAACAAACTGGATTTCACATCAGTATATAAACTGGCCAACTCAATAAATAAACTATAAAGAACAGCATTGTATCAACTAGTAAATATACTGACCACATTAGGATATAAACTGGACATTACAGCAATAGATAAACTGGTAAATAAACTGACCACATTAGGATATAAACTGGACATTACATCAATATATAAACTGGTAAATAAACTGACCACATTAGGATATAAACTGGACATTTCACTAATATATAAACTGGTAAATAAACTGACCACATTAGGATATAAACTGGACATTACAGAAATAGATAAACTGGTAAATAAACTGACCGTGTTAGGATATAAACTGGAAATTACAGCAACAGATAAACTAGTAAATAATCTGATCACATTAGGATATAAACTGGACATTACAGAAATGGATAAACTGGTAAATATACTGACCACATTAGAATATAAACTGGACATGACAGCAATATATAAACTGGTAAATAAACTGACCACATTAGAATATAAACTGGACATTACAGCAATAGATAACTGGGAAATAAACTGACCACATTAGGATATAAACTGGACATTACAGCAATATATAAACTGGTAAATAAACTGTCCATATTAGTATATAAACTGGACATTACATCAATATATAAACTGGTAAAAAAACTGACCACGTTAGGATGTAAACTGGACATTACAGCAATAGATAAACTAGTAAATAAACCGACCACATTAGGATATAAACTGGACATTACAGAAATAGATAAACTGGTAAATATACTGACCACATTAGAATATAAACTGGACATTACAGTAATATATAAACTGGTAAATAAACTGACCACATTAGAATATAAACTGGACATTACAGCAATAGATAACTGGGAAATAAACTGACCACATTAGGATATAAACTGGACATTACAGCAATAGATAACTGGTAAATAAACTGTCCATATTAGTATATAAACTGGACATTACATCAATATATAAACTGGTAAAAAAACTGACCACGTTAGGATGTAAACTGGACATTACAGCAATAGATAAACTAGTAAATAAACCGACCACATTAGGATATAAACTGGACATTACAGAAATAGATAAACTAGTAAATAAACTGACCACATTAGTATATAAACTGGACATTACAGAAATAGATAAACTTGTAAATATACTGACCACATTAGAATATAAACTGGACATTACAGCAATAGATAAACTGGTAAATAAACTGACCACATTAGGATATAAACTGGACATTTCAGCAATAGATAAAATGGTAAATAAACTGACCACATTAGGATCTAAACTGGACATTACAGCAATAGATAAACTAGTAAATAAACTGACCACATTAAGATATAAACTGGACATTACAGCAATATATAAACTGGTAAATAAACTGACCGCATTAGGATATAAACTGGACATTACAGCAATAGATAAACTGGTAAATAAACTGACCACATTAGAATATAAACTGGACATTACATCAATATATAAACTGGTAAATAAACTGACCACATTAAGATCTAAACTGGACATTACAGCAATAGATAAACTTGAAATAAACTGGCCAAATGCATATATAAACTGGACATTACAGCAATATATAAAATGGTAAATAAACCACACAAATGGGTGTATAATGCGGACATTTTAGCAGTAAATAACCGGTATAAGAGGACTGGGAGTGCACCAGGAACACCCATAGCACTAAGTGGCTGTGGGTGGCACAGCAGACCTTCCCTTCACAATTATGCACCAGAGCTGGTTGCCTGCGTTGCCTAGTGGAAAAGCTGGTCCCATGCAGAAGCATGTTCATAGAACAGACTACACCGTTGTTTCTCAACATTCCTCACCAGGGCACAACAACAGGTCTGATTTTAAAGATATCACTAATCACATTGAGCAATCAGTGGATGCCATTGTGACTAAGCTATCTGTGCTTAAAGGGATAATAATACATAATTATATATATATGTAGTAGGGCTTATCCCGTTGAGCAAAACAAGAGTACTCCCACCGCTGAAAGGTGTCAAAATTATTACAGCTCAGACTTGAATTTTTAAGGTGCAATATCTCAATGGCCTGAATTATTACAGTGGCGCTGTTGCTACACCATCCTGTGTACAGCTCTGGTCAGTTGATCATAAATCTCCATAGAACGGTGTAGCAACAGCACTGTAACAATTTTCAGCCCACTGAGATGCTGCGCTTACAAAAATTCAAGTTTGAGCTGTAATAACTTTTGAATAAAACATCTCTCAGCAGCACTTTACCGAGGAGGATAAAACAAACAACATGTTTGATGTATATTAAGTATTACAATCTCTTTAATGTCTCCAGCATTTACTAGATTACAAGCCCTATTTAAATCAACAGGAATTCAAGGTATGTTTATCTGCCCCCTGTGGCGCAGTTGGTTTGGTCCAGAATTTCTCCGCTCTGTCTTTACATAACGCCCAGTCTTCCTCGTCTTTTTATCCATGCTGCCGGCAATCACTTCTGAACTCTTATTAAAAAGGAACTTTTTCCTTATATAAAGTCACTGTGCAATAATTAAGCAGGTAGCGACTCGCTTTATAATATATCTGTTAACTCTCAAAAGTAGCGGATTGTACAGTAATCCTTTGTCTTAGGAGACCGGAAGCCAGACATCAGTGCAGACATCTTGTCTGTGCGTCTGCGCTGTCAGTCCCGGTCTCCATTGAGAGGCAGTGCAGTGCGCCAAAAGGCACCGGAAGGGACTGTCGGCTCAGCGCACAGACAGTACTAACCTGCCCGTCAGTCTCCTACAATAAAGGATTTCTTTAGAATCGGCTACTATTGAGAGGTAATAGATATATTATAAAGCGGTACTTTCTTGTTATCCGGAACCATTTTTAAAACTAATTCCTGCTGTTATTTCCTGTCAGAATCTGTTTCCTGTCATCGATTATCATTTTTATTATAAAAATATTATAATAAAGATTTTTTTTTAAATGTTTGAAAAAGGTTTTGAAAAAGGTTGTTTTTGAAAATGGTTCCATTTTTATTATAAACTAGTTGAACGTCCTGTGTACACGGGCCACAGTGCCAGGCAGCAATGGCCGCGGTGCAGTCATGCATAGTAAAGACTGTCAGAGCAGCAGCTGATAACGGAGCGGAGCGCTCCGAATTCAGACCGTAGTACTCTCTGCACACCAACTGCAGTCTGAATTAGGAGCTCCCCGCTCCGTTATGAGCCGTGGTGCGGGCAGTCTGTACTGTGCATGACTGCAGCGCGCGCAGCCATCTGAACTGCACATGACAGCTTCTGACAAACATACATTAGCGAATTATAATATAGTATATATTATAATAAAGATTTTGCTTAAAAATGTTTGAAAAATGTTTTGAAAATGGTTCCGGATTAACAGGAAAAGTTCCTATAAAGCTAGTCGCTACCTGTTTAATTATTGAGATAAAAGATCCGCTTTGACCAAGCATCTCGATAATGATAATGTAAAACAATGAACACAAACAACCGAAGAACCAATAATAAGATGACATACTGTTGCGGTGATGTAAGTTCCACCTGTACCTGAAAGTCTAGCGTAGCAGAGTTAATCCATTTATTAAATACCGTCCCTTATGCCTGCCTCTGCCTACACGTTTTACTTCTTGCCAACTGGCAAAGGCCTCTGAATCTGACTGGAAATCTGATATGTAGTTAAAGTTTAACTGCCAATATTTATGGTGTTACAGACAGAGCATATATTTACTTTAGACCACAGTGTGGTTTATGCCTCTTATGAAATCAATTGACATTATGTCAAAAATAATATACTTCACTAACAGTGTCATTCAAGGAATATGGAACCGGATGGATCAAGCATCAAAATGTGTGCAAAAGCTGTTTATTAGCACAGAGTTGTGCCTGTTCTTTTAACCTTTTGAGTGCCAGAGGGGTATGCAACTCATTACAGAGCAATGGTTTGCATACCCCGCTGGCACTCCTTACTGCCCAAACCCAAAATTACTACTGCACAGAGAGCTGATTTCCACTATGTCTACACACAGTAGTAATATTAGGTTTCAACAGTAAGGAAGATCCCATATTACCAGTCACTGAACAAGCCAGTAGAGGACGTCTTCACCCGACCCTGCAGGAATTGGCGCAGGATCAGATGAATGACTTGTTACATATTCACCAATGAGCAGAGAATGGAGGTTGTACAATATAATTCACCAATGAGCAGAGAATGGAGATTCTACAATATAATTCACCAATGAACAGAGAATGGAGGTTGTACAATATAATTCACCAATGAACAGAGAATGGAGGTTGTACAATATAATTCACCAATGAGCAGAGAATGGAGGTTGTACAATATAATTCACTAATGAGAAGAGAATGGAGGTTGTACAATATAATTCACCAATGAGCAGAGAATGGAGATTCTACAATATAATTCACCAATGAACAGAGAATGGAGGTTGTACAATATAATTCACCAATGAGAAGAGAATGGAGGTTGTACAATATAATTCACCAATGAGCAGAGAATGGAGATTCTACAATATAATTCACCAATGAACAGAGAATGGAGATTCTACAATATAATTCACCAATGAACAGAGAATGGAGGTTGTACAATATAATTCACCAATGAGAAGAGAATGGAGGTTGTACAATATAATTCACCAATGAGAAGAGAATGGAGGTTGTACAATATAATTCACCAATGAGCAGAGAATGGAGGTTGTACAATATAATAAACCAATGAGTAGAGAATTCACCAATGAGAGGAATTGAGGTTGTACAATATAATTCACTAATGAGTAGAGAATGGAGGTTGTACAATATAATTCACCAATGAACAGAGAATGGAGGTTGTACAATATAATTCACTAATGAGTAGAGAATGGAGGTTGTACAATATAATTCACCAATGAGAAGAGAATGGAGGATGTACAATATAATAAACCAATGAGAAGAGAATGGAGGTTGTACAATATAATTCACCAATGAGAAGAGAATGGAGGTTGTACAATATAATTCACCAATGAGTAGAGAATGGAGGTTGTACAATATAATTCACCAATGAGAAGAGAATGGAGGTTGTACAATATAATTCACCAATGAGCAGAGAATGGAGGTTGTACAATATAATTCACCAATGAGAAGAGAATGGAGGTTGTACAATATAATTCACCAATGAGAAGAGAATGGAGGTTGTACAATATAATTCACCAATGAACAGAGAATGGAGGTTGTACAATATAATTCACCAATGAGAAGAGAATGGAGGTTGTACAATATAATTCACCAATGAGAAGAGAATGGAGGTTGTACAATATAATTCACTAATGAGTAGAGAATGGAGGTTGTACAATATAATTCACTAATGAGAAGAGAATGGAGGTTGTACAATATAATTCACCAATGAGAAGAGAATGGAGGTTGTACAATATAATTCACCAATGAGAAGAGAATGGAGGTTGTACAATATAATTCACCAATGAGAAGAGAATGGAGGTTGTACAATATAATTCACCAATGAGAAGAGAATGGAGGTTGTACAATATAATTCACCAATGAGAAGAGAATGGAGGTTGTACAATATAATTCACCAATGAGAAGAGAAGGGAGGTTGTACAATATAATTCACCAATGAGAAGAGAAAGGAGGATGTACAATATAATTCACCAATGAGAAGAGAAGGGAGGTTGTACAATATAATTCACCAATGAGAAGAGAATGGAGGTTGTACAATATAATTCACCAATGAGCAGAGAATGGAGGTTGTACAATATAATTCACTAATGAGCAGAGAATGGAGGTTGTACAATATAATTCACTAATGAGAAGAGAATGGAGGTTGTACAATATAATTCACCAATGAGCAGAGAATGGAGGTTGTACAATATAATTCACTAATGAGAAGAGAATGGAGGTTGTACAATATAATTCACCAATGAGCAGAGAATGGAGGTTGTACAATATAATTCACCAATGAGAAGAGAATGGAGGTTGTACAATATAATTCACCAATGAGTAGAGAATGGAGGTTGTACAATATAATTCACCAATGAGAAGAGAATGGAGGTTGTACAATATAATTCACCAATGAGCAGAGAATGGAGGTTGTACAATATAATTCACCAATGAGTAGAGAATGGAGATTGTACAATATAATTCACCAATGAGAAGAGAATGGAGGTTGTACAATATAATTCACCAATGAGTAGAGAATGGAGGTTGTACAATATAATTCACCAATGAGAAGAGAATGGAGGTTGTACAATATAATTCACCAATGAGCAGAGAATGGAGGTTGTACAATATAACTCACCAATGAGAAGAGAATGGAGGTTGTACAATATAATTCACCAATGAGTAGAGAATGGAGGTTGTACAATATAATTCACCAATGAGAAGAGAATGGAGGTTGTACAATATAATTCACTAATGAGAAGAGAATGGAGGTTGTACAATATAATTCACCAATGAGCAGAGAATGGAGGTTGTACAATATAATTCACTAATGAGCAGAGAATGGAGGATGTACAATATAATTCACCAATGAGAAGAGAATGGAGGTTGTACAATATAATTCACTAATGAGTAGAGAATGGAGGTTGTACAATATAATTCACTAATGAGCAGAGAATGGAGGTTGTACAATATAATTCACTAATGAGAAGAGAATGGAGGTTGTACAATATAATTCACCAATGAGCAGAGAATGGAGGTTGTACAATATAATTCACTAATGAGAAGAGAATGGAGGTTGTACAATATAATTCACTAATGAGAAGAGAATGGAGGTTGTACAATATAATTCACCAATGAGCAGAGAATGGAGGTTGTACAATATAATTCACCAATGAGAAGAGAATGGAGGTTGTACAATATAATTCACCAATGAGTAGAGAATGGAGGTTGTACAATATAATTCACCAATGAGAAGAGAATGGAGGTTGTACAATATAATTCACCAATGAGCAGAGAATGGAGGTTGTACAATATAATTCACCAATGAGTAGAGAATGGAGATTGTACAATATAATTCACCAATGAGAAGAGAATGGAGGTTGTACAATATAATTCACCAATGAGTAGAGAATGGAGGTTGTACAATATAATTCACCAATGAGAAGAGAATGGAGGTTGTACAATATAATTCACCAATGAGAAGAGAATGGAGGTTGTACAATATAATTCACCAATGAGCAGAGAATGGAGGTTGTACAATATAACTCACCAATGAGAAGAGAATGGAGGTTGTACAATATAATTCACCAATGAGTAGAGAATGGAGGTTGTACAATATAATTCACCAATGAGAAGAGAATGGAGGTTGTACGATATAATTCACTAATGAGAAGATAATGGAGGTTGTACAATATAATTCACCAATGAGCAGAGAATGGAGGTTGTACAATATAATTCACTAATGAGCAGAGAATGGAGGATGTACAATATAATTCACCAATGAGAAGAGAATGGAGGTTGTACAATATAATTCACTAATGAGTAGAGAATGGAGGTTGTACAATATAATTCACTAATGAGAAGAGAATGGAGGTTGTACAATATAATTCACCAATGAGTAGAGAATGGAGATTGTACAATATAATTCACCAATGAGAAGAGAATGGAGGTTGTACAATATAATTCACTAATGAGTAGAGAATGGAGGTTGTACAATATAATTCACCAATGAGAAGAGAATGGAGGTTGTACAATATAATTCACCAATGAGCAGAGAATGGAGGTTGTACAATATAATTCACCAATGAGCAGAGAATGGAGGTTGTACAATATAATTCACCAATGAGAAGAGAATGGAGGTTGTACAATATAATTCACCAATGAGCAGAGAATGGAGGTTGTACAATATAATTCACCAATGAGCAGAGAATGGAGGTTGTACAATATAATTCACCAATGAGCAGAGAATGGAGGTTGTACAATATAATTCACCAATGAGAAGAGAATGGAGGTTGTACAATATAATTCACTAATGAGTAGAGAATGGAGGTTGTACAATATAATTCACCAATGAACAGAGAATGGAGGTTGTACAATATAATTCACCAATGAGAAGAGAATGGAGGTTGTACAATATAATTCACCAATGAGAAGAGAATGGAGGTTGTACAATATAATTCACCAATGAACAGAGAATGGAGGTTGTACAATATAATTCTTCAATAAGCAAAGCAACTGTAAAATTAAGAGCAGCTTTGGACCTCTGATAGCATGGAAGTGTGGCTGCGCCCATTCTGAAGGCCTACACCAAAGCATCATGTCTGCCTCCGTAGACTTAAAACACATACCTGGGAACTTAAAAAATGAGTTTACCCTGAGATCTTGAAAATATTAACCCTTACAGTTCCTCCCAGTATATGTTCTCGGTGCTAGGTCCCTACTTGTTCTAATCCAAAGATGTCTCAATCAGTACTCAAAGAACCATTAAAGTGGAACTATCACCCCAAATAAAGTCCTCCCACAAAAATTAGTCATATGGCGATAAGCTTAGAAATAGTACTATTATCCAGCATAAGTACAGCGCTATTAAGAAATGCTACTTCTTGTGAGACCCAGTCTCCTCTAGGTGGCACTGCAGTGTACCTTAAGGTAACAGGAAGTGACTAACAGTGCAGGCGTGCAGCTTCCTCTACAGCACGAAGCCTGTCCATCACTCTCAGAAGTAGTAGGATTTCTTAATAACACTATACTTATATTGGATAATAGTGCTGTTTCTAAGCTTATTGCTATAGGACTAATTATTGGGAGGATTTTATTTGGGGTGATAGTTCCGCTTTAACATGAAGTAACTTAGAGATATCAGTACTTGAAGACACACAAGATAAGCAGCGCTTCTCCCCATGCATTATTGGTATAAACAACAAACGTAGAGACTAAAGAAGCATGTTATTGGTGAATATCATACGGGAGGTACCACTGGCCTATCTCACAATGCAAATCTGGCCCTGAGATCTAGCTCAAAACCCAACCAATGTAAACAAATAAAGATTACTTTTAGAGAGCCGATCCACATGTAATTGATTATTATAAGGTATGTGTAAAAAGTTATTTTACTCCTAATGACAGAAATGTTACTGTTCCCTCCATAACATGACCTTTTGGGCCTTGGAGATGATAGTCCACCTTGAATGCCAGGCCCCGTCACTTCTGCACCCTCTGTAGTTCTGCCCCTGATACAAATCGTACAACATAATTCACCAGTGTTTAATGCTTTTAAATTGTACAATACCTTCCACAAACAGCCCAGGCATGGAGTACAGTATCATCCATCAGCGAGTAAAGCAGGGATTGTCCATAAACTCCTACAAACAAAGCCCCTGGTCACCCCGAGACTGCAGCATTCACACACGATGTAGAGAATTTGGTACAAGCCAGTGGATGAGATGAGACAGCTACAGAGCACACAGTGGGGGAGATCTTCCTGCTGAAGGTATCTCTAGTGATCCGACTGTAGTGAGTAGTGATACAAGGGACAGTGCCCTGAATGTATGTCTAGTGATCCGACTGTAGAGAGTAGTGATACAAGGGACAGTGTCCTGAATGTATGTCTAGTGATCAGACTGTAGTGAGTAGTGATACAAGGGACAGTGCCCTGAATGTATCTCTAGTGATCCGACTGTAGAGAGTAGTGATACAAGGGACAGTGCCCTGAATGTATGTCTAGTGATCTGACTGTAGAGAGTAGTGATACAAGGGACAGTGCCCTGAATGTATGTCTAGTGATACGACTGTAGATAGTAGTGATACAAGGGACAGTGCCCTGAATGTATGTCTAGTGATCCAACTGTAGATAGTAGTGATACAAGGGACAGTTCCATGAATGTATGTCTAGTAATCTGACTGTAGAGAGTAGTGATACAAGGGACAGTGCCCTGAATGTATGTCTAGTGATCCGACTGTAGATAGTAGTGATACAAGGGACAGTGCCCTGAATGTATGTCTAGTGATCCGACTGTAGAGAGTAGTGATACAAGGGACAGTGCCCTGAATGTATGTCTAGTGATCCGACTGTAGAGAGTAGTGATACAAAGGACAGTGCCCAGAATGTATGTCTAGTGATCCGACTGTAGAGAGTAGTGATACAAGGGACAGTGCCCTGAATGTATGTCTAGTGATACAACTGTAGTGAGTAGTGATACAAGGGACAGTGCCCTGAATGTATGTCTAGTGATCCGACTGTAGAGAGTAGTGATACAAGGGACAGTGCCCTGAATGTATGTCTAGTGATCCGACTGTAGAGAGTAGTGATACAAGGGACAGTGCCCTGAATGTATGTCTAGTGATCCGACTGTAGAGAGTAGTGATACAAGGGACAGTGCCCTGAATGTATGTCTAGTGATCCGACTGTAGAGAGTAGTGATACAAGGGACAGTGCCCTGAATGTATCTCTAGTGATACGACTGTAGAGAGTAGTGATACAAGGGACAGTGCCCTGAATGTATGTCTAGTGATCCGACTGTAGTGAGTAGTGATACAAAGGACAGTGCCCAGAATGTATGTCTAGTGATCCGACTGTAGATAGTAGTGATACAAGGGACAGTGCCCTGAATGTATCTCTAGTGATCCGACTGTAGAGAGTAGTGATACAAGGGACAGTGCCCTGAATGTATCTCTAGTGATCCGACTGTAGTGAGTAGTGATACAAGGGACAGTGCCCTGAATGTATGTCTAGTGATCCGACTGTAGAGAGTAGTGATACAAGGGACAGTGCCCTGAATGTATCTCTAGTGATCCGACTGTAGTGAGTAGTGATACAAGGGACAGTGCCCTGAATGTATGTCTAGTGATCCGACTGTAGAGAGTAGTGATACAAGGGACAGTGCCCTGAATGTATGTCTAGTGATACAACTGTAGATAGTAGTGATACAAGGGACAGTTCCATGAATGTATGTCTAGTAATCTGACTGTAGAGAGTAGTGATACAAGGGACAGTGCCCTGAATGTATGTCTAGTGATCCGACTGTAGATAGTAGTGATACAAGGGACAGTGCCCTGAATGTATGTCTAGTGATCCGACTGTAGAGAGTAGTGATACAAGGGACAGTGCCCTGAATGTATGTCTAGTGATCCGACTGTAGAGAGTAGTGATACAAAGGACAGTGCCCAGAATGTATGTCTAGTGATCCGACTGTAGAGAGTAGTGATACAAGGGACAGTGCCCTGAATGTATGTCTAGTGATCCGACTGTAGAGAGTAGTGATACAAGGGACAGTGCCCTGAATGTATGTCTAGTGATACAACTGTAGATAGTAGTGATACAAGGGACAGTGCCCTGAATGTATCTCTAGTGATCCGACTGTAGTGAGTAGTGATACAAGGGACAGTGCCCTGAATGTATGTCTAGTGATCCGACTGTAGTGAGTAGTGATACAAGGGACAGTGCCCAGAATGTATCTCTAGTGATACGACTGTAGAGAGTAGTGATACAAGGGACAGTGCCCAGAATGTATCTCTAGTGATCCGACTGTAGAGAGTGGTGATACAAGGGACAGTGCCCTGAATGTATGTCTAGTGATCCGACTGTAGAGAGTAGTGATACAAGGGACAGTGCCCTGAATGTATGTCTAGTGATACGACTGTAGAGAGTAGTGATACAAGGGACAGTGCCCTGAATGTATCTCTAGTGATCCGACTGTAGTGAGTAGTGATACAAGGGACAGTGCCCAGAATGTATCTCTAGTGATACGACTGTAGAGAGTAGTGATACAAGGGACAGTGCCCAGAATGTATCTCTAGTGATCCGACTGTAGAGAGTGGTGATACAAGGGACAGTGCCCTGAATGTATGTCTAGTGATCCGACTGTAGAGAGTAGTGATACAAGGGACAGTGCCCTGAATGTATGTCTAGTGATCCGACTGTAGAGAGTAGTGATACAAGGGACAGTGCCCTGAATGTATGTCTAGTGATCCGACTGTAGAGAGTAGTGATGCAAGGGACAGTGCCCTGAATGTATCTCTAGTGATCCGACTGTAGTGAGTAGTGATACAAGGGACAGTCCCCTGAATGTATCTCTAGTGATACGACTGTAGAGAGTAGTGATACAAGGGACAGTGCCCAGAATGCATCTCTAGTGATCCGACTGTAGAGAGTAGTGATACAAGGGACAGTGCCCTGAATGTATGTCTAGTGATCCGACTGTAGAGAGTAGTGATACAAGGGACAGTGCCCTGAATGTATGTCTAGTGATCCGACTGTAGTGAGTAGTGATACAAGGGACAGTCCCCTGAATGTATCTCTAGTGATCCGACTGTAGAGAGTAGTGATACAAGGGACAGTGCCCTGAATGTATCTCTAGTGATCCGACTGTAGAGAGTGGTGATACAAGGGACAGTGCCCTGAATGTATGTCTAGTGATCCGACTGTAGAGAGTAGTGATACAAGGGACAGTGCCCTGAATGTATGTCTAGTGATCCGACTGTAGAGAGTAGTGATGCAAGGGACAGTGCCCTGAATGTATCTCTAGTGATCCGACTGTAGTGAGTAGTGATACAAGGGACAGTGCCCTGAATGTATCTCTAGTGATCCGACTGTAGTGAGTAGTGATACAAGGGACAGTCCCCTGAATGTATCTCTAGTGATCCGACTGTAGAGAGTAGTGATACAAGGGACAGTGCCCTGAATGTATGTCTAGTGATCCGACTGTAGTGAGTAGTGATACAAGGGACAGTGCCCTGAATGTATCTCTAGTGATCCGACTGTAGTGAGTAGTGATACAAGGGACAGTGCCCTGAATGTATCTCTAGTGATCCGACTGTAGTGAGTAGTGATACAAGGGACAGTGCCCTGAGCCTAACTCTAGTGATCAGACTGTAGAGAGTAGTGATACAAGGGACACAGCCCCCATTGGGGGAGGTCTTCCTCCTGAATGTATCTCTAGTGATAAGTTGTGAAATGTAGTAACATAGGGGACAGGGCCACAATAGGAAATTCTAAAAGTTACGATGTAGACACTGTCAGGTTAATGTACATATCTGCCAGCACAGTCCACACTTACACATAGACGTGAAAATCCAGCCCCTGCGCTTACAGACAAAGGTCTCTAGCGCACACAATTGTATAGAAAAATAGGAAATATATAAAGTGGATTGCCGCTGCTCCTTGTTTAATACATGGTGTAAAAATGAAGGTGTCAGACTGCATTCCTGGTGTAAAACAAGAAGAGGCACCGAATGGCCCTGAATGGCTGGTCACTGACCACTTCTTGGAGTAAAGATTTGCAAGTGACAGGGCTGTGCAGTACACAGACACAGGTACCATTTGAGAAGAACAGAATCTGTACATTCCCCTGAGTGTGTAACTGCACTAAAGCTTAATTATGACACTGTGAGGCTGACGTACTGGCTAGAACTGTTTAGGGGAAAAGAAAGATTTCCACTTACTTAAAAGGGGGTTTTGCAATGCACTGGAAACCTCCCTAGCACTGAGAGGGTTACAAAGCACCATTTAATTTAGGGGGGTATTTAGGGAATTGTTATTCGCTTTCTCTGGTGCAGTTACTTCACCAAATAGTTACTCAAGTTCTTTTTAGTACATCAGCTTCGCTGTGGAGGAGTATCAACACAGGCCGGGCACACCCAAGGTGGTAGAATGCAGTGTGTAAATGCAGTAGTATCAGTGAGGGTGTGTGGGGGGAAGATACACAGTGTACTAGGACTGGGCAAACTAGTAATACAGGTGAGAGACTGTTTAATACAGCAGTAGACTGGCGGTGATAATCCCAGCTGGGGGAGATCAGATAGATACACTCAGCATGAAGTACTATTTTTAATACATGGGGTGAGGCACAGTGTATAATAACATTATTAATACTACTGCTAGTAACAGCAGCAGAGCAAGGCAAGATAGTCTGTGTAGCAAAAGAACAGCATTAGTACTATTGACAGACGTAATAGAACAGAGGAGGAAAGTGAGTAGTAGTATTTGTACTATTCTTAAATTAGGGAAGACACCATAGCAGTATTTGTACTGGTGGTAGTAGAGAAATGAAACAGTATGTAACAATGGCAGCATTAATACTGGAAGAAGTAGTAAAGAA
Organism: Rhinophrynus dorsalis; assembly: GCA_037306005.1. NCBI lineage: Eukaryota > Metazoa > Chordata > Amphibia > Anura > Rhinophrynidae > Rhinophrynus > Rhinophrynus dorsalis. The sequence goes on from CM074726.1 coordinate 4,646,113, forward strand.
AGGGTGAGGCAAAGTGGGTAGAATAGCAGAGAGTTGTATTTGTAATATTAGGAGATAATGGTGTGAGGGTGTAATATGGCAGTAGTAAGAGTAGTAGAGGAGTGAGACAGTGTGTAATGGCATCAGTGCAGAGGAGGATGAGAATTAGTAGTATTAGGAACAATAGAGAACGGTGTGAGTGTAACAGAGGCAGTACTAAGATTAGTATTAGGAAGAGCAGTAGCAGACACCAGGGTGAGACAGTCTAATAGCACAATACTAGAAGTAGTATGAGGACAAGGAGCAGTATCACACTGGGGTGAAACAAGGGCAACAGCAACAGTACTAAGAAGAGCAGTAGCAAACACAGGGGTGAGACACTAATAAAAGCAGCAGTACTAGTAGTATTATTAAGACAAGGAGGAGTATTAGGAGAAGTAGCAGACAACAAGGTGAGACTAATAACAGAGGCAGTACTAGGAACAGCAGTAGCAGACACCGGGGTGAGACTAATAGCAGAAGTACTAGGAGGACTAGGACAATTAGTAGAAGTAGCAGACACCAGGGTGAGTGTATAATACCAGCAGTATTATGAGGTGGAAGAGTAGTAGAGACAGTAATAAAAGGCAGTACTAGGAGTAGTAGAGGAGATAGGGTGTAATAGCAGTGCTAGGAGTCATAATAGCAGACATGAGGGTGAGAGTGTAATAGCGGCAGTACTAGGAGTAGTATTAGAAGTAGTAGAGGAGTGAGACATGGTAATAGTGGCATTGCTAGGAGTAGTATTAGGAGAATTAGTAGACGAGCAAGCCAGTGTGTAAAAGCAGCAGTATTATGATGTGGAGGCGCAGTGGAGAAAGGGTTGAGAGAGTGTAATAAAAGGCAGTACTAGAAGTAGTAGAGGCGTGAGACAGGGTGCAATAACAGCAGTGCTAAGAGTCGTATCAGACACAAGGGTGAGTAATAGCAGCTGCAGTACTAGGAGAAGTAGGAGAGGAGTGAGAGTGTGTAACAGTGGCAGTACTATTCATAGTATTACAAGTAGTAGTAGAGGAATGAGACTAATAGTGGCAGTACTAGGAGTAGCATTAGAAGTAGTAGAGGAGTGAGACAGTAACATCAGCATTACTAGGAGTAGTAGGAGTGAGTGTAATAGCAGCAGGACTAGGCATAGTATTAGAAGTAGTAGAGAAGTGAGTGTAATAGCAGCAGTACTAGGAGTAGTATTAGGAGAAGTAGAAGAGAAATGAGAGTGTAGTAGCATTAGTACTAATCATAGTATTAAGAGAATTAGTAGAAGTGTGAGTAATAGCAGCAGTACTAGGAGTAGTATTAGGAGAAGTAGTGGAGGAGTGAGACTAAATAGCAGTACTAGGAGTAGTATTAAGAGAAGTAGTAGAGTGTATAGTAATAGGGGCAGTACTAGGAGTAGTATGAAAAGTAGTAGAGCAGCAAGACTAATAGCAGCATTACTAGGAGTAGTGGTAGAGGAACGAGTAATTACAGCAGAACTAGGAGTCATTAGGAGAAGTAGTAGAGAATGGGGTGAGTGTGTAATAAGGTAGTACTAGGCATAGTATTAGGAGATATAGTAGAGGAGTGAGACACGGTGTAATAGCAGCATTAATAGGAGTAGTATTTAGAGACGTTTGAGTGGGTAATAGCAGCAGGACTAGGAGTAGTATGAGGAGAAGTAGTAGAAGGAGACCATGTGTAATAGCGGCAGTAGTAAGAAGACAAGGAGGAGTAATAGAGAACGGGGTAAAACACAGTTATAATAAAAGTAGCAGCATGAAGAAAAGGATGAGTATTAGGAGAGGAGTGAGACTAATACTACTACAAGGAGTATTAGGAGAGGAGTGAGACTAATACTACTACAAGGAGTATTAGGAGAGGAGTGAGACTAATATTAGTACCAGGAAGAGTATTAGGAGAAAAGTGAGACAGTGTGTAATACTAGGACAACGAGTATTAGGAGAGAAGCGATACACAGTGTGTAATACTAGTACAAGGAGGAGTGTTAGGAGAGAGGTGATACACAGTAATACTAGTACAAGGAGGAGTATTAGGAGAGAAGTGATACACAGTGTAATACTAGTAATAGAAGGAGTGTTAGGAGAGAAGTGATACACAGTGTATAATACTAGTACAAGGAGGAATATTAGGAGAGAAGCGATAGACAGTGTGTAATACTAATACAAGGAGGAATATTAGGAGAGAAGCGATAGACAGTGTGTAATACTAGTACAAGGAGGAATATTAGGAGAGAAGCGATAGACAGTGTGTAATACTAGTACAAGGAGGAATATTAGGAGAGAAGCGATAGACAGTGTGTAATACTAGTACAAGGAGGAATATTAGGAGAGAAGCGATAGACAGTGTGTAATACTAGTACAAGGAGGAGTATTAGGAGAGAAGTGATAGACAGTGTGTAATACTAGTACAAGGAGGAGTATTAGGAGAGAAGTAATACACAATGTAAAAGAAGTAATACTCCTCCGTGTACTAGTATTACATACTATAACATCTCTTCTAATACTTCTCCTTGTACTTCTATTACATACTGTGTATTACTTCTCTCCCAATACGCCTCCTTGTACTATTATAGTTTCACTTCTCTCCTAACACTCCTCCTTGTACTAGTATTACGTACTGTGTATTACTTCTCTCCTAATACTCTTCCTTGTACTTCTATTACACAGTGTATCCCTTCTCTCCTAATACACAATATGTAATAGAAGTACAAGGAGTATTAGGAGAGAAGGGATACACTGTGTATAATACTAGTACAAGGAGTAGTATTAAGAGAGAAGTGATACAGTGTGTAATACTAGTACAAGGAGGGGTATTAGTAGAGAAGTGATACACAGTGTAATACTAGTAATAGGAGTGTTAGGAGAGAAGTGATACACAGGGTATAATACTAGTACAAGGAGGAGTATTAGGAGAGAATTGATACACAGTAATACTAGTACAAGGAGTATTAGGAGAGAAGCAATACAGTGTGTAATACTAGTAAAAGGAGGGGTATTAGGAGAGAAGTGATACAGTGTGTAATACTAGTACAAGGAGGGGTATTAGTAGAGAAGTGATACACAGTAATACTAGTACAAGGAGGAGTATTAATAGAGAAGTGATACACAGTAATACTAGTACAAGGAGGAGTATTAGGAGAGAAGCGATACAGTGTGTAATAGTAGTACAAGGAGGAGTATTAGGAGAGAAGTGATACAGTGTGTAATAGTAGTACAAGGAGGAGTATTAGGAGAGAAGTGATACAGTGTGTAATATTAGTACAAGGAGGGGTATTAGGAGAGAAGTGATACACAGGCAGGGATTCTTTACAGTAAGGGCGGTAAGGCTATGGAATTCTTTGCCTCGGGATGTTGTGCTTGCAGATAATGTAACTGCATTCAAAAAAGCAACGGATGCCTATCTAGCACAGAACAATATTGACAATTATGACAGATGGCTTCAAAGCAAATAGGATATTGATCCGGGGAACTATTTGACACACACACACCTACATTGGAAATTGCTCCAGAGGGCTTTTTTGTTGCCTTCCTGTGGTTCAACAGGGGTGTTATTGGCATGGGCTGGATGCGTGTTTTTTTCAGCCTTATCTACTATGTAAGGAGTATTAGGAGAGAAGGGATACACAGTGTGTAATACTAGTACAAGGAGGAGTATTAGGAGAGAAGTGATACAGTGTGTAATACTAGTACAACGAGGAGTATTAGGAGAGAAGTGATACACAGTGTATAATACTAGTACAAGGAGGAGAGAAGTGATACAGTGTGTATTACTAGTACAAGGAGGAGTATTAGGAGAGAAGTGATACACAGTGTATAATACTAGTACAAGGAGGAGTATTAGGAGAGAAGTGATACAGTGTAATACTAGTACAAGGAGTATTAGGAGACAAGTGATACACAGTATGTAATAGAAGTACAAGGAGGCGTATTAGGAGAGAAGTGATACAGTGTGTAATACTAGTACAAGGAGTATTAGGAGAGGAGTGATACAGTATGTAATAGAAGTACGAGGAGTATTAGGAGAGGAGTGACACAGTGTAATACTAGTACAAGGAGGAGTATTAGGAGAGAAGGGATACAGTAATACTAGTACAAGGAAGAGTATTAGGAGAGAAGTGATGCACAGTAATACTAGTACAAGGAGGAGTATTAGGAGAGAAGCGATACAGTGTAATACTAGTACAAAGGAGTATTAGGAGAGAAGTGATAAACAGTATGTAATAGAATTATAAGGAGGAGTATTAGGAGAGAAGTGATACAGTGTATAATACTAGTACAAGGAGGGGTATTAGTAGAGAAGTGATACTCCTCCTCCTTGTACTAGTATTATACACTGTATGACTTCTCTACTAATACCCCTCCTTGTACTAGTATTATACACTGTGTATTAGGAGAGGAGTGATAGTGTGTAATACTAGTACAAGGAGGGGTATTAGTAGAGAAGTGATACACAGTAATACTAGTACAAGGAGGAGTATTAGGAGAGAAGTGATACACAGTGTATAATACTAGTACAAGGAGGAGTATTAGGAGAGAAGAGATACACAGTAATACTAGTACAAGGAGTATTAGGAGAGAAGTGCTAAACAGTATGTAATAGAAGTATAAGGAGGAGTATTGAGAGAAGTGATACAGGGTGTAATACTAGTACAAGGAGGGGCATTAGTAGAGAAGTGATACACAGGCAGGGATTCTTTACAGTAAGGGCGGTAAGGCTATGGAATTCTTTGCCTCGGGATGTTGTGCTTGCAGATAATGTAACCGCATTCAAAAAAGCAACGGATGCCTATCTAGCACAGAACAATATTGACAATTATGACAGATGGCTTCAAATCAAATAGGATATTGATCCGGGGAACTATTTGACACACACACACACACACACACACACACCTACATTGGAAATTGCTCCAGAGGGCTTTTTGTTGCCTTCCTCTGGATCAACAGGGGTGTTATTGGCATGGGCTGGACTTGATGGATGCGTGTCTTTCAGCCTTATCTACTATGTTACTATGTAAGGAGGAGTATTAGGAGAGAAGGGATACACAGTGTGTAATACTAGTACAAGGAGGAGTATTAGGAGAGAAGCGATAGTGTGTAATATTAGTACAAGGAGTATTAGGAGACAAGTGATACACAGTATGTAATAGAAGTACAAGGAGGCGTATTAGGAGAGAAGTGATACAGTGTGTAATACTAGTACAAGGAGTATTAGGAGAGGAGTGATACAGTATGTAATAGAAGTACGAGGAGTATTAGGAGAGGAGTGACACAGTGTAATACTAGTACAAGGAGGAGTATTAGGAGAGAAGGGATACAGTAATACTAGTACAAGGAAGAGTATTAGGAGAGAAGTGATGCACAGTAATACTAGTACAAGGAGGAGTATTAGGAGAGAAGCGATACAGTGTAATACTAGTACAAAGGAGTATTAGGAGAGAAGTGATAAACAGTATGTAATAGAATTATAAGGAGGAGTATTAGGAGAGAAGTGATACAGTGTATAATACTAGTACAAGGAGGGGTATTAGTAGAGAAGTGATACTCCTCCTCCTTGTACTAGTATTATACACTGTATGACTTCTCTACTAATACCCCTCCTTGTACTAGTATTATACACTGTGTATTAGGAGAGGAGTGATACACAGTATGTAATAGAAGTATAAGGAGGAGTATTAGGAGAGAAGCGATACAGTGTATAATACTAGTACAAGGAGGAGTATTAGGAGAGAAGTGATACACAGTGTATAATACTAGTACAAGGAGGAGTATTAGGAGAGAAGTGATACAGTGTGTAATACTAGTACAAGGAGGAGTATTAGGAGAGAAGCGATACAGTGTGTAATACTAGTACAAGGAGGAGTATTAGGAGAGAAGCGATACAGTGTGTAATACTAGTACAAGGAGGAGTATTAGGAGAGAAGCGATACAGTGTGTAATACTAGTACAAGGAGTATTAGGAGAGAAGCGATACAGTGTGTAATACTAGTACAAGGAGGAGTATTAGAAGAGAAGTGATACAGTGTGTAATACTAGTACAATGAGGGGTATTAGTAGAGAAGTGATACAGTGTATAATACTAGTACAAGGAGGAGTATTAGGAGAGAAGTGATAGTGTGTAATACTAGTACAAGGAGGAGCATTAGGAGAGAAGTGATAGTGTAATACTAGTACAAGGAGGGGTATTAGTAGAGAAGTGATATACAGTAATACTAGTACAAGGAGGAGTATTAGGAGAGAAGCGATACACAGTGTATAATACTAGTACACGGAAGAGTATTAGGAGAGAAGTGATACACAGTAATACTAGTACAAGGAGGAGTATTAGGAGAGAAGTGATACAGTGTGTAATACTAGTACAAGGAGTATCACTTCTCTCCTAATACTCCTCCTTATACTTCTATTACATACTGTGTATCACTTCTCTCCTAATACTCCTTGTACTAGTATTACACACTGTATTAGGAGAGAAGCAATACAGTGTGTAATACTAGTACAAGGAGGAGTATTAGGAGAGAAGCGATACACAGTGTATAATACTAGTACAAGGAGGAGAGAAGTGATACACAGTGTGTAACAGAAGTACAAGGAGGAGTATTAAGAGAAGTGATACACAGTGTATAATACTAGTACAAGGAGGAGTATTAGGAGAGAAGTGATACACAGTGTATGATACTAGTATAAGGAGGAGTATTAGGAGAGAAGTGATACACAGTGTATAATACTAGTATAAGGAGGAGTATTAGGAGAGAAGTGATACACAGTGTATAATACTAGTATAAGGAGGAGTATTAGGAGAGAAGTGATACACAGTGTATAATACTAGTACAAGGAGGAGTATTAGGAGAGAAGTGATACACAGTGTATAATACTAGTACAAGGAGGAGTATTAGGAGAGAAGTGATACACAGTGTATAATACTAGTACAAGGAGGAGTATTAGGAGAGAAGTGATACACAGTGTATAATACTAGTACAAGGAGGAGTATTAGGAGAGAAGTGATACACAGTGTATAATACTAGTACAAGGAGGAGTATTAGGAGAGAAGTGATACACAGTATGTAATACTAGTACAAGGAGGAGAGAAGTGATACACAGTGTGTAACAGAAGTACAAGGAGTAGTATTAGGAGAGAAGTGATACACAGTGTATAATACTAGTACAAGGAGGAGTATTAGGAGAGAAGGGATTCACAGTGTGTAATACTAGTACAGGAAGGGGTATTAGGAGAGGTGATACACAGTAATACTAGTACAAGGAGGAATATTAGGAGAGAAGTGATACACAGTGTATAATACTAGTATAAGGAGGAGTATTAGGAGAGAAGTGATACAGTGTGTAATACTAGTACAAGGAGGAGTATTAGAAGAGAAGCGATACACGGTGTGTAATACTAGTACAAGGAGGAGTATTAGAAGAGAAGTGATATACAGTGTAATACTAGTACAAGGAGGAGTATTAGGAGAGAAGCGATACACGGTGTGTAATACTAGTACAAGGAGAAGTATTAGGAGAGAAGCGATACACAGTGTAATACTAGTACAAGGAGGAGTATTAGGAGAGAAGAGATACACAGTGTATAATACTAGTACAAGGAGGAGTATTAGGAGAGAAGTGATACAGTGTGTAATACTAGTACAAGGAGGAGTATTAGAAGAGAAGTGATATACAGTGTAATACTAGTACAAGGAGGAGTATTAGAAGAGAAGTGATATACAGTGTAATACTAGTACAAGGAGGAGTATTAGGAGAGAAGCGATACACAGTGTGTAATAGAAGTACAAGGCAAAGTACTAGCAAGAAGCAGCCGCAGACAATCTGGCGAGACACCCGCCTCTGGCGATAAACAAGGCGGAAATAAAGAAAAGAGTCCGCGCATCCGACCAGTTTATCAAGATTCCTGTCGTGCTCGCGCACGGCGCTGCGTTGCCATGGATACCGCAGCACGCTGTACGTGACGGCACCAGTGTCACGTCCCCCTAGCAACGGACGCTCAGGCAGGCAAGTGCGCGGTTGCCAGGGAGAGCTATAAAAAGGGCGGTGCGTGCACGCGGGGCGCAGTCAGTGAGGAGCGGGAGGTGATTGCGCGCTCCCGCCTGTCAGTCCGATCCTGCACCGGGAGAACATGGAGTCCGTACCGCGATCCCTGCTCAGCCTGTCCGTGCTGTGTGTGCTCGGGGCTGTGCTGCTGTGTAGTGCGGGGAGCCTGCTGCTGAGCGCCCAACTCCTGCCCGACCTGCCCTCGTCTCCCCGGGGCTCCCCCTCTTCCCGGGGCTCGCTGCCCCCCGTCGCCTTGCCGCTCCTCCTGCTGCTCTTTGCCCTGGGGATCTGGGGTTGGCGGTTCCTCAGCCGCCCCCTAGAGTTGCTGCGGAGCCCCGAGGAGGTGGGCTACATCCCGGAGCCTGGCCGCAGCCGGGCACAGACCGCCAACCAGGTGCGCAGGAGGCGGAGGAAGGGAGACCTGCCCCCGGTGTACCCCAACGGCTGGTACCATGTGCTGGACTCGCACCTGCTGGAGCCCGGGGGGGTGCGCAGCTGCACCGTGCTGGGTGAGTAAGGGACATGGGGAATACAGTGATACTGTTCTCTGTAGTGACTGTCAGTGACTACTGAAGAGCAATGATGGGGTTAAATTAATGTTACTGTTTTGGGGAGGCAATGGGGGTTAGAGTAATGGGACTCTTGCGGGGGGAGCAATGGGGGTTAGAGTAATGGAACTGTGTGTTTTAGGAGAGCAATGGGGGTTAGAGTAATGGAACTGTGTGTTTTAGGGGAGCAATGGGGGTTAGAGTAATGGAACTGTGTTTTAGGGGGAGCAATGGGGGTTAGAGTAATGGAACTGTGTGTTTTGGGGGGAGCAATGGGGGTTAGAGTTATGGAACTGTGTGTTTTAGGAGAGCAATGGGGGTTAGAGTAATGGAACTGTGTGTTTTAGGGGGAGCAATGGGGGTTAGAGTAATGGAACTGTGTTTTAGGGGGAGCAATGGGGGTTAGAGTTATGGAACTGTGTTTTAGGGGGAGCAATGGGGGTTAGAGTAATGGAACTGTGTTTTAGGGGGAGCAATGGGGGTTAGAGTTATGGAACTGTGTGTTTTAGGAGAGCAATGGGGGTTAGAGTAATGGAACTGTGTGTTTTAGGAGAGCAATGGGGGTTAGAGTAATGGAACTGTGTGTTTTAGGAGAGCAATGGGGGTTAGAGTAATGGAACTGTGTTTTGGGGAGAGCAATGGGGGTTAGAGTTATGGAACTGTGTGTTTTAGGAGAGCAATGGGGGTTAGAGTAATGGAACTGTGTGTTTTAGGAGAGCAATGGGGGTTAGAGTAATGGAACTGTGTTTTGGGGGAGCAATGGGGGTTAGAGTAATGGAACTGTGTTTTGGGGGGAGCAATGGGGGTTAGAGTAATGGAACTGTGTGTTTTAGGAGAGCAATGGGGGTTAGAGTAATGGAACTGTGTTTTAGGGGGAGCAATGGGGGTTAGAGTAATGGAACTGTGTTTTAGGGGGAGCAATGGGGGTTAGAGTTATGGAACTGTGTGTTTTAGGAGAGCAATGGGGGTTAGAGTAATGGAACTGTGTGTTTTAGGAGAGCAATGGGGGTTAGAGTAATGGAACTGTGTGTTTTAGGAGAGCAATGGGGGTTAGAGTAATGGAACTGTGTTTTGGGGAGAGCAATGGGGGTTAGAGTTATGGAACTGTGTGTTTTAGGAGAGCAATGGGGGTTAGAGTAATGGAACTGTGTGTTTTAGGAGAGCAATGGGGGTTAGAGTAATGGAACTGTGTTTTGGGGGAGCAATGGGGGTTAGAGTAATGGAACTGTGTTTTGGGGGGAGCAATGGGGGTTAGAGTAATGGAACTGTGTGTTTTAGGAGAGCAATGGGGGTTAGAGTAATGGAACTGTGTTTTGGGGGAGCAATGGGGGTTAGAGTAATGGAACTGTGTTTTGGGGAGCAATGGGGGTTAGAGTAATGGAACTGTTTTGGGGGAGCAATGGGGGTTAGAGTAATGGAACTGTGTGTTTTGGGGGGAGTAATGGGGGTTAAAGTAATGGGACTGTTTTGGGGGGGAGCGATGGGGGTTTGAGTAATGGGACTGTGTTTTGGGGGAGCAATGGGGGTTAGAGTAATGGAACTGTGTGTTTTAGGAGAGCAATGGGGGTTAGAGTTATGGAACTGTGTGTTTTAGGAGAGCAATGGGGGTTAGAGTTATGGAACTGTGTGTTTTAGGAGAGCAATGGGGGTTAGAGTAATGGAACTGTGTGTTTTAGGAGAGCAATGGGGGTTAGAGTTATGGAACTGTGTGTTTTAGGAGAGCAATGGGGGTTAGAGTTATGGAACTGTGTGTTTTAGGAGAGCAATGGGGGTTAGAGTAATGGAACTGTGTGTTTTAGGAGAGCAATGGGGGTTAGAGTAATGGAACTGTGTTTTGGGGAGAGCAATGGGGGTTAGAGTTATGGAACTGTGTGTTTTAGGAGAGCAATGGGGGTTAGAGTAATGGAACTGTGTGTTTTAGGAGAGCAATGGGGGTTAGAGTAATGGAACTGTGTTTTGGGGGAGCAATGGGGGTTAGAGTAATGGAACTGTGTTTTGGGGGGAGCAATGGGGGTTAGAGTAATGGAACTGTGTGTTTTAGGAGAGCAATGGGGGTTAGAGTAATGGAACTGTGTTTTGGGGGAGCAATGGGGGTTAGAGTAATGGAACTGTGTTTTGGGGAGCAATGGGGGTTAGAGTAATGGAACTGTTTTGGGGGAGCAATGGGGGTTAGAGTAATGGAACTGTGTGTTTTGGGGGGAGTAATGGGGGTTAAAGTAATGGGACTGTTTTGGGGGGGAGCGATGGGGGTTTGAGTAATGGGACTGTGTTTTGGGGGAGCAATGGGGGTTAAAATAACAGGATTGTTTTGGGGGAGTGATGGGGGTTTGAGTAATGGAACTGTGTTCTGGGGGAGCAATGGGGGTTAGAGTAATGGAACTGTGTGTTTTGGGGGGAGCAATGGGGGTTAGAGTAATGGAACTGTGTTTTAGGGGGAGCAATGGGGGTTAGAGTAATGGAACTGTGTTTTAGGGGGAGCAATGGGGGTTAGAGTAATGGAACTGTGTTTTAGGGGGAGCAATGGGGGTTAGAGTAATGGAACTGTGTGTTTTAGGAGAGCAATGGGGGTTAGAGTTATGGAACTGTGTGTTTTAGGAGAGCAATGGGGGTTAGAGTAATGGAACTGTGTGTTTTAGGAGAGCAATGGGGGTTAGAGTAATGGAACTGTGTTTTGGGGGAGCAATGGGGGTTAGAGTAATGGAACTGTGTTTTGGGGAGCAATGGGGGTTAGAGTAATGGAACTGTGTTTTGGGGGAGCAATGGGGGTTAGAGTAATGGAACTGTGTTTTAGGGGGAGCAATGGGGGTTAGAGTAATGGAACTGTGTGTTTTAGGAGAGCAATGGGGGTTAGAGTAATGGAACTGTGTTTTGGGGGGAGCAATGGGGGTTAGAGTTATGGAACTGTGTGTTTTAGGAGAGCAATGGGGGTTAGAGTAATGGAACTGTGTGTTTTAGGAGAGCAATGGGGGTTAGAGTAATGGAACTGTGTGTTTTAGGAGAGCAATGGGGGTTAGAGTAATGGAACTGTGTTTTGGGGGAGCAATGGGGGTTAGAGTAATGGAACTGTGTTTTGGGGAGCAATGGGGGTTAGAGTAATGGAACTGTGTTTTGGGGAGCAATGGGGGTTAGAGTAATGGAACTGTGTTTTGGGGGAGCAATGGGGGTTAGAGTTATGGAACTGTTTTGGGGGGAGTGATGGGGTTGGAGTAATGGGATTTATCTGGGGGGGGAATATTGGGTTAGAGTAATGGGACTGTTTTGGGGATTAACATTAAACAAATGGAAACTATCACCTGCTAAGGGAGTAACTGTCCTAGAGAAATAGCAATGATATTGCACCTTGTTAAAGCAGTAGCAGTACTAGAATATAATACTAATTGTACTCTGCTGTGGGTGCAGTACCTGTAGAGTAATACTAGCTGTACAATACCGGGGCAGTAACAGTACCACAGTACTAGCACTGCCACCCTGCTGGGTGAGTAACAGTGCTACAGAAATAGTGACATAATTGTGTTATTTGAGTCAATTCTGTTCATTGTTCCAATGTTTAACCCTTTGAGTGCCAGAGGGGTACGCAATGCATTGCTATGCAATGCGTTGCATACTCCTCTGGCACTCAAAGGGTTGTGGTACTATTGTCCCCATGTCCTTGTCCCATGTTTACCCAACCATTCTTCCCTGACCCATTGTTCCCTTGTATGATTTAATATAAAATAACCCTGTGTGCCACAATGAAGTGGAGTTCATTCTGGAACCAGAAGCAAGTCCTGTCTTTGTGTTACAGAATGGCCTAAAGGGTTTCCTTTTGACCCCTATTCCTGGATGAAGTTCTGTAGGATTACTGGCACAGCTACCCCCTTATAGGTGCACTCGGGAGGTAGAAACCTGGCACGACAGCCCAAGACAGCATGGCATCTTGGGTTCCCAATGCATGTAGTACTACTAGATTAATAGTCCTAGCTGTGCAAATACTGGGGCAGGGACAGTACCACAGTACTAGCACTACAGAAGAATGCAACCGGCTGGGGGAGTAACAGTGCTACAGTAATAGTACAAACTATACCCAGCTGGGGGAGTAACAATGCTACAGTAATAGTACAAACTATACCCAGCTGGGGGAGTAACATTGCTAGTAATAGTACTAACTATACTCAGCTGGGGGGGGGGGTGTAACAGTGCTACAGTAATAGTACTAACTATACCCAGCTGGGGGGGGGGTGTAACAGTTCTACAGTAATAGTACAAACTATACCCAGCTGGGGGAGTAACATTGCTAGTAATAGTACTAACTATACTCAGCTGGGGGGGGTGTAACAGTTCTACAGTAATAGTACTAATTATACTCAGCTGGGGGGGTGTAACAGTGCTACAGTAATAGTACTAACTATACCCAGCTGGAAGAAGAGTATAGAATATAGTACGAACTGTACCCTACTGGGGGTATAGTATTACTAGATTAATAGTACTAGCTGTGCAATACTGGGGAAGTAATACCACTGCCACAGAATGCACCCTGCCGGGGCAGTAACAGTACTAAAGTAGTAGTACTAATTATACCCGTGGTCAGTGTTTAACATTCAGTGATTTGGATACCCCTCTGGCACTCAAAGGGTTAAAGCGGTCACTGACAAATGGTCACAGACAAAAGGTGTTCAGGGTTGCTGACCTGGCTGAACGTTGTCTGACCGTGCTGGGGAGTACGGTAGTATTTATAAAACCTGCACTGTACGAAGGGTGTAACTAGAATTCATAGAGGGTAGGGAATCTGCACCTCTTCTGCTTTTGGGCACTGCAAATATCATGAATTCTAGTTAATCAGAATGGAGTCCCTAACAGCGGGGCAGTGAAAGGCTTCTTATGCCTAATATAGGAATATGTACTGTGCGGGGTGGGTGATGGCAGTATACCTTATTGCAACTGTGGGTTTTAGTAATCCTACTACACTTGTTACTAATTACTTCCTGAAGGGCCAGATAGCATTAATAGATTCTTACCATGCTGGGAGAGTATTAAAGGGTTAGTAATGTTTAAAAAAAAAAAAAAGAAAAAAAACTATTCTTAGTTTTGACGAGGTTAAAAAGTTGGCTTGAATGCAAAAAACTGTCTCTTAAACCACTATGGTTTGAGAGATACGTGCATTTAAAGTTTGTGAATTCCTGCCGTCAGCTGTAAAGCTGTCAGCAGGAGATCCGTGTCAGCTGTGCAAACCAGGCTTATGTTTTAGACCATTCCAATAGTAATTGTCAATAACGCGATTGCGGCTCTCCTTGTCGACCCACACGGATTTCCTGCTGACAGCTTTACAGCTGATGGCAGGAATTCATGAACTTTAAATGCACGTATCTCTCAAACCATAGTGGTTTGAGAGATACTTTTTTTGCATTCAGTTCTACTTTTTAACAACTTCAAAATGAAGAATAGTTTTTTGTTTTTTTTTAAGACATCACTAACCCTTTAATATTCCATTGGAGGCAAATATGAATATCATAAACTAGCCCATGGGGGCAATCATGCTAATTCTAATGAGTTTACAATTCCCGGAAAGTAAAATACTAATGACCAGGGCTGAAAATTTGTCTGACAAGTAAAACCCCAATACAGACAAGTAAGACGTGTTGTCTAATACTGAGCTAGTAACTTATTGGGCTGCTGAAAATCATTGTTTCAGTCCTGATAATAAAACACTGAGCTGTATTTACCAAGCTGTAGAGGAGGTGCATGCAGCGCTGGAGTGAGCCAACTGCACCGGGTTGCCAAAATGAGAATTGTGTAAGTTGCCATTCATTTAAATGGGGTTTAACCCCTTGAATGCTATAGGCTGCATTCAAGGAGTTGACATTTTTAAATCAATGAGCATTTTTAATTTGCCCCCTATGATGCAATTTTGCTCCAGAATTGCACTACTTTAGCTTGATTAATAAGGCCACATATGTACCATCTAGGAGTTGGTTACAATAATCTAACATACACATTTTGTCTCTATACATGTAGGCCTTGTACTGTCGGATCTCAGATCTCAAATAGTTGTACTGAAGGCTATTCATTTCCAAGGGGTTAAAGAGACATGAACATCTTTCAGAATCACGTGTTGTATTTTTTTTTACTTAGAAAACTAGTTTGTTTTGATATTTAGATGTTGGTAATTAAGGCATGTTATGCCGACATTTATCTTATCCTTAAATACCTCCCCCACTTGCACTGTCTAGCAATGTATCACCCACCTCCCCTAGCACTGACTTCCTGTCTTATCCCTACATTACCTCCCCCACTCACTGACACTACTCAGTAATGTATTACCCACCTCCCCTAGCACTGACTTCCTATCTTATCCCTACATTTCCTCCCCACTCACTGACACTGCTCAGCAATGCATTACCCACCTCCTCTAGCACTGACTTCCTGTCTTATCCCTACATTACCTCCCCACTCACTGACACTGCTCAGCACTGCATTACCCACCTCTCATAGCACTGACTTCCTGTCTTATCCCTACATTACCTCCCCACTCACTGACACTGCTCAGCACTACATTACCCTCCTCCCCTAGCACTGACTTCCTGTCTTATCCCTACATTACCTCCCCCACTCACTGACACTGCTCAGTAATACATTACCCACCTCCCCTAGCACTGACTTCCTGTCTTATCCCTACATTACCTCCCCACTCACTGACACTGCTCAGTAATGCATTACCCACCTCCCCTAGTACTGACTTCCTGTCTTATCTCTACATTACCTCCCCACTCACTGACACTGATCAGCAATGCATTACCCACCTCCCCTACCACTGACTTACTGTCTTATCCCTACATTATCTCCCCCACTCACTGACACTACTAAGTAATGTATTACCCATCTCCCCTAGTACTGACTTCCTGTCTTATCCCTATATTACCTCCTCACTCACTGACACTGCTCAGTAATGCACTGCCCACCTCCCCTAGCACTGACTACGTCTTATCCCTACATTACCTCCCCCACTCACTGACACTACTCAGTAATGCATTACCCACCTCCCCTCACACTGACTAAATGTCTTATCCCTACATTACCTCCCCCACTCACTGACACTGCTCAGCAATGCATTACCCACCTCCCATATCAGTGACTTCCTGTCTTATCCCTACATTACCTCCCCACTCACTGACACTGCTCAGAAATGCATCACCCACCTCCCCTAGCACTAAAAGGGTTATTTATAATGCCAATTGATTCTGCAGAGTTGTACAATAGTTTAGTCCAAATAATTCAAATTTGTTTTCTAACTAAAACGTTAAATACAACATATAGGTGATTCTGAACGCTCTTCTAAAGGCACCAGTTTTAGTAGGTGACAGGGTCCCTTTAAAGATTACAATTTGGGTTAATATGACAGTGAAGTCATAATGTTCTGGCTGGCGAGGGTGAATTTGTCCTAGTTTTGTTATCTCATTTAATTTCTGAAATCACCCTGACCGTTGGACTTTGGCGCAGTGCTGGATACCAGCTGATACTGTGTGCATTACGACAGGCTGGCATAATTCATAGGTGGCCATGGGAAGTGTCATCTAATGGCACTGGTGAGGTCCAAGAGACTTAATTACTGTCAGGACCCATCAATGCATTGCAAACACGTCTAGTCACACATACTGTAAGGGAAATGTATCCTAATCAGTTTATGTAAAATAACTAGTGGTAAGGCAGGAGAGCCACATATGCACATTTCAAGTTTTTAATGTCTGTTTTGCTGACTGTGTGATTGACTTGGACTACAAAGCTTAGATCAGGGGTGGTCAGCCTAAGGCCCTCCATTGTGGATTGCTACAGCTCCCAGCAACTCCAGCCAACAACTGTCTGGGGTTGATGGGAGTTGTAGTCCTCACAGCTAGAGGGCCTCAAGTTGGTCTCCCCAGCAGAGAAAATAAATGTATTTTTAATAAATGTCATTGGCATTTTTCTTTACGGATTACTTGCTGGTTCTGGTCACTGTAATTATACACTTTAGTTTGGCAGGGAGCTTATATCAGGGGTACAGGACCCTGGTCTTTAAAGGGATAGTAATATTTAAGTATTAGTCCTATAGTAAAGTACTACTAAAAAAAAAAAAATCTATTGCCCCCAGTGTCATCTCTCTTATGGTTTGAGAGATGAACGCTTCTAAGTTGCCCTCCCCCTTCCCCGTAGTTGGCATTCTAGCTGACTGAAAGGAAGAGAGTCGTACGACTTTCAGGCGGCTCTCCAGCACAGCCTGATCGCGTTACTAAAAAAGAAATCTTTCACTGAAATGGTCTTCTACGTGTGCTTGGTTTGCAGTGTGCTTGGCTTGCAAGTACACGTAGAAGACCGTTTTAGTGAAAGATTTTTTTTTTAATTAACGCGATTGTGGCTCTGCTGCAGAGCTGCCTGTTTATCTCTGACCGGATTTCCCTGAGTCAGCTAGAACGTTGACTACGTGGAAGGGGGAGGGAGGGAGGGAGCAACTTTAGAAGTGTTCATCTCTCAAACCATAAAGGTTTGAGATGACACTGGGGACAATGTTTTTTTTCTAGTAGTACTTTAATATAGGGATTAGTAATACTTAAGTATTACTATCCCTTTAAGAGCTATCAACAGTTCACGTTGTGGGGATTTTGACTGCAGCACACTAATTAGTGGCACTGTCCCTTTAATTGTTCTACCTGTGCTTATACAGGGATTTCCTGGAAATATGTCCTGTTGGTAATTGTAGAGCAGTGGTTCTCAGCCCATTCCTGGAGGTGTGACTAACAGGCCAGGATTTCCCAGCTTGAATACAGGTGATCCTTGGATTAACTCACCTGTGCACAGGCAGGGAAATCCACAACTCCTGGACTTAGGGGGACCTGAATCCAGGGACTGAGAACCACTGCTCTAGATCGGGTCTATCCAAGTCCAGTCCTAGAGTGCCTCAAACAGGCCAAGATTTAAAGTGAGAGTAATGTCTTAATTAGTCATATTGTACAGCATAAAATAAGAAATTCATCGGTGCTATTCCTCTCTCAAACCTTTATGGTTTGAGAGACAGAGCGTTCTAAAGTTCCCCTCTCCCTGATGTCTGCTGTAAAGCTGACAGATCAGTGTCGGCCAACATGAAGAGGCTCTTCAGCAGAGCCGCAATAGCACGGTTTGAAAAGAAATACTACTTTGGAACGGTCTAAATGTGTTTGCAAACCAAGCACACTTTGTAGACTGTCCCAATTAAGAATTCCATTTTAAATCACGCTATTGCGGCTCTGCTGGGGAGCCGCCTGTCGGTCTCCAGACAAGGTTCTCCTGCTGTCAGCTTACAGCTGACATTGGGAGAAGGGGGGGGGATTTAGAATGCTCTCTCAAATCATAAAGGTCTGAGAGGAATAGCACTGATGGATTTCTTAGTTTATGCTGTATAATATGACTTTTTATGTAATTAAGACATTACTATCCCTTTAAGGATTTCTCATGAACTCTGAGTGCCAGAGGTATCCTACAGGTTGCAATGTGGCTTTTACCTCTGGCATTCAAAGGGTTAAGCACAGGCAAGTTAGTCGGGGGCTCATTCATTTTGACTCCTACTTGTGTTTAATCCAGTAAAAAAATCCTTAAATCCCGGCCTGTTGGAGGCCCCTGAGGACTGAACAAGGACCCCCCTGATTTATAGGGTTGTCTTCAGCCCCCTGATTATGTATGTCTGGCAGAAGTATGAATTGGTTTATTCAAGATATTACAATATACAATATAAGTGAATAATACAAATGCGTGCAAAGGGCTTCTCTTATTTCAGTGTACAGCGGAGAGGGGTTATCGGGGTATCTGGGCTTGGTGAAGACAAGTGGCTCGTCATGTCCCTTTTAATTGAGCCTGCATATGATTGCACTGACTTTGCAGTGTAAACATGGCTTCCTGCACAAAGTGATCGCTGCTTCATTCAGAATATCTGAAGTTTGCATTCACATTCAGATTTCACTAGTACAGGTGAATGTCATGCTAAATAGTCATTACCACAACATCAACAGTACACCAGTTTCCAGGTAAACATTAATTATACTTTGGCAAGGCAAACTGCATGAATTGTTTACGGTTGAATTAGTCTGAAGTCATCACCCAGTCTGGTTATGAATAACTAAGAGATGGGATTGTGGCTGTGTAACTGTAGCACGTATGTAGCTAGGAGAGGGAGATGAAGGCCATGGCCTGGACACTGGGGTGCCAGATAATGCCTTTAACACTTTTAGAGCCAGAGGGGTACACAGTGCATTGCGAAGCATTGTGATGCATACAGTTCTGACGCACTGTTAAAGCGGAACTACTCAGTAGCGCTAGTCGCCAGATTTCTTACCATGAGAATGAGCCACTACACTGGGACTGAGAGGCAGGATGGAGCGCAGACATCTTTCCATAGTGAAGTCTGCTCTGTCAGTCCCTTTTGGAGCCGAATTGCTCCTAGCAATGCCTCTTAGAGCCGCCTGGGACTGACAGCGCAGGTGTGCAGACGTCACTATGGAAAGATGTCTACACTCCGTTCTGCCTCTCAGTCCTGGAGTAGTGGATCATTCTCATGAACGCGTTAAGAAATCTGGCGACTAGCGCTACTGAGCAACTAGTCGCCAGATGGGGAATTATTTGGGACAACGTCTTAAGGTTGGTAGTTCCACTTTAAGAGGTCACATGAAAAATATCTGCTGCATAGATATATGGGAACCACTGCAACCTAATAACTACCAGCAGTCCTGTCTCGCGTGTCCGCTGTTACAGGGATAAGTCAACCCTACTGTGTAAGTCAATAAAGACTTGCTTTGCACACACCATTGGCATTCAGGGGATTAAAGGGATATTTTTGCTAAAAAAACACAAGTTCATATCCATTCTGTTATGCAGCTTTTTCTCCTTGGTTTAGTTTAAAAAAGTGAACGTTTCAAAATAAAGGTAGAATGTGGCTATAAAGTGGTTTCAGTTAGTTCCTCAGGCTTGATAACAATTTAGATATTAGTAAGAGATCTACCACTAACGGTCTTAACTGTAATAACATTTGATTAAATCCCCTCCCAGCAGGAGACCCATTGTGAGAAAGATCTACGTATACGCCTTTCAGAGTAACGTTACCAATCCTTTAAGTCGATGTGACTTCACGTGTCTCCGATGATGCAGTTTTGCTTCTGACAAGTTGGTCCCCTTTCTTTGTGTACGAGGCCCTGTCACCAGTAGAAAACACACGTTAGACAATGAACTATTTTGATTTTGAATCCTTTGAGTGCCATAGGGGTATTGGATGTTGCACACCCTTGAGATATGAGCACTGTTTGACAGTTTGATTATCAAAAGGGGTGTGCACAAGGCATTGCAGAACATTGTAGAATTTTGGTACTCGGGTGAAGGTGTTAGAATTGATGGTGTGGGGTGTAGTGTTTGTGCAGCCATAACAGTGTCACTGGAGCTTGTTCATGGACTCTGAGCCCCTGCTGAGTGCAGGATTTTATTAATAGCGAAATCTGTAAGGTCTGACCTCTCGTCTCACTGATAACTGTGACAACTGTACACCTTCAGTAGATAACGTGTAAATGATACTGGGCATTAAATGAAAGTGGCACTTTTAGTTTAATCTCCTTTTTTGAGTGCCAAGCGTCCAGTACTTTGCTTTACAATTCTTTGGACACACCTCTGGCAATAAAAAGATCAGCAGGAATTAGATTTATCTCTATGTAAAGACCTAGGTGTAATAAATCTTCCTCTGGCCCCAGACGTGAGCTCATCAAGTTGAACGGTGGCGGGTATGAAGGGTGGTGATCCAAAGGTTGTTTGATATAAATCCTGAATATTACATCTGTGGAGAGCCAAATGTAACTTATTTGTAACTTAAAGGATTGTTTTCATAAAAAAATCCTTTGTTATAAAAAAATTTTAATTCTGAGTAAAACAAGGGCATTCCTGTTGTAGGCAGTTTTCAAAACTTCACTGTCAGGAGGTGAGTGCTAGTGGCATTACTTCCTATAAGCACAGTCACAAAGTGAGTGCTAGTGGCATTACTTCCTATAAGCACAGTCACAAAGTGAGTGCTAGTGGCATTACTTCCTATAAGCACAGTCACAAAGTGAGTGCTAGTGGCATTACTTCCTATAAGCACAGTCACAAAGTGAGTGCTAGTGGCATTACTTCCTATAAGCGCAAAGTCACAAAGTGAGCGACAGTGGCATTACTTCCTAAGTGCAAACTGCCAGACGGCAATTTGTTACTCTTGAACTGTCAGTGACTTGCCCCTCCCATAGAATGCAACATATAGCAGATTTGAAATCTGACCACTAGGACACGGATGTAAACAGTTTAAACTATAACATCTCTGGAAAGACTCATCGCCCAGCACTTTTGCTTAACAGGAAAAAGCCCTATGACTGCATTCACTGCTCCTTTAATGTGCATTGATTTAAAGTGATAGTAATGTTTCATAATAAAACAGCTCCAATTAATCTTCATAGTATTTGGGCCATGAAGAGTGTTATTTCAATATTGTCAGAGTTGTAGTACAAGAGTAATTGAATGATAAAGTACCCCCCTCCCGTCCCTTTTACTGATGTAACACTGCTCACCTCAGAGCAGCAAGACTGTCCGGATGGATCACAGAGAGGGACAATCATCAGTGATCATAGGGGAAAAACCTGTCAATGGGGCAGTGTTGTCCTTATGATAACAGTAAGAAGATTATCCCTTGCTGTGACCTGTCCGGTCAAGAGACCAGATTCCACATCTGAGGGGAGGTGACTTACATTAGGTAAAAGGGACAGGAGGGGGATACTTTATCATTGAATTACTCTTGTACTACAACTCTGACAGTACTGAAATAACATTCTCCATGGCTCAAATACTATGAAGAGTAATTGGAGCTGCTGTTTTTTGTGAAACATTACTATCCCTTTAAAGTTCCATCTATAGAATTCTGATGTGATTGGTAATCTAAGCCTGTAGGGCAGTGGTTCTCAACCTTTTTTTACTCAAGGTACCCCTAACACGCAATGTGAAACATTCAAGGAACCTCTAAAAATAAATCATAAAGGGTATAGTTCATAAATATACAGATTAGGTTTTACAATCATCGTAATAAAAATAAACCTTTTGTCCATAACCATTTCTATATGTCTACGTTTAAAAGGACCATATTCACATTTTTGTCAGTCTTCACAGAAACCATGGGGGAACCCTAATTTGATGTCCACAGCACCCTGGTTGAGAATCACTGCTATAGGGCCTTATTTATCAAGACAAAGTGGAGCGCTATTGAGACAAATTGCACCATTGGTACCAATATTTCCATTGTGTTAAAAGCCTTTCTGCAATCGGCAGGAATTTGTATTTGTTCCTGCGATGCTGTTGAATTGCCCTAGAATTGTTCGGCTTGGTTATACGTAACGCCATTGTTTCCAGTTGCTTTGTGACTATATAGTGCTAAGCATCAATTCATAGAAGTGCTGTCACACAATGTACCTGAACTGTGTAGCACAGGAGTAGACGCCTGATGTCCTGTAGTGACACTTCTGAACATCCCTTTAATGAAGGCAATTATCCTTTTACTGAAATATTTCCCAACTGCTAGGTGGTTACACAACACTGTTTCTTTATCGACTGGCGTATGCATTGCATTCCCTCTTATGAAACTGGTTATGAAATGAGGCCACATTAATTTCACTGTAAACAGAGGAATAAAAATAAAATGAAATGCAGTAAAGAGGGTCCAGTAGTTGCAGCTTAGAAGCTGGGCTGAAGTGGATGTCACAGGAGGAGCCTCTGTCACCCTCAAACTGAATAGCAAAAGTCCACTAATTATATGGATGAGATCGCAAGAGAGATAACTTGGTCAACATTCTGTAACAAATGTGTACAGATTTAACCCCTTAAGGACTGGCTGCGTGGTCCTTAAGTGGGTATTTTTTTTGTGGAAATGGAATCAGGGGTCTCTGGTGTGCAGCTGAGCGAGGACCCCTTAATTCCATGACTTACATATGTCATTGATCCTTAACGCAAGTTTTCCCATAATTTATATGTACCTAGTGGGTCTTTAAGGGGATAGAAGGCCAAACACTTGGAGTTCTCATGTTATCAGGTTTTGCAAATGACTTGGGTTCCAGGGGCACAGCATAATTGAGACTTATTGTCGGGGGGGGGGGGGGGGTGTTACCTCGAATTAAGTCATTTAACCCTTTGCGTGCCAGAGGGGTACGGAACGCATTGCTTTGCAATGCGTTCTGTACCCCTCCGGCACTCCAAGGGTTAAACATTTTTTGAGGCAGAGTGAGAACATTGTCTTTAACACAAACTGTTTTCAGAAGTCCCTTCCTATAGCTAAATGTACGAATGTCATATCTTCGATCAAGCAAGCTTTGAGCATGATAAACCTCTGGCACTCAAATGGTTAATGTAAATTTTTTTTTTTTAACTAGTTGGAAGCAGAGTAGCTGAAGGCAGGAATCCACTCTGAGCTCTGGTGGTTCAGATGAGCCCGTTGGGAGGTAAAACGGGCCCTGGCATCGATTTAGCTCATATGAAATAGTGAACTGCCCGTGCCCCAGTTCGGAGGTGGTAAACAGTGGGTTCAAGTAGTTTTCCTTATGTTCTAGTTAGAGGTAAATTGTCTCATACCCTTATTTTGCATTCTGCCAATGTCCTTTGTACAAAATGCGTATTTTATATAAAGTCTTGTTTACGTAGTAAAGGGGTAACAGCGCTGAATGAACTATAGTTGCCTTTGTCCTGTGACCCATTAATACTTGTAAAACCAGTTTCCACTGTTACTCTGACCAGCAAATGCCTTTTAGAAGAATTCCTCTTCACCTTTATCTCATTCGCAAACTACATATTTGTGCTGCAGTGATGGCTTAACTGCCTTGGACTGGCGGAGGGGGTTACAAGGTGCTGGGCCAGATTTTTATTTTTTTTTTTTGGGGGGGGGGGTACAGTTGCAATTGATGCAAATGTTGCATTTAAGTACGATGAAATTAAACTGGTGTGACCAGATTACCCTTCATGCTCAGCCATTTTAACCCCTCCGGTTCTCAAGGGGTTACTATGATGCATTTTGTACATATGAGTTCCTCCCTTGGTTATACCCCATGATCACATGCATTGCTGTATTAAGACTGTAATAAAGTCAGACTGCCTAGCTTAAACATCTTCCACATGGCTTGGGAAAGGGGGACTCTGGAGACAAAAGCAGTACTTGATTGGCTCCCTGTTACTGCCCCTGATTGGTCCCCCAGGGCTTCTTATGAAAGGTCTGGTTGTGGCTCAACACACGTGTCCAAATTTAACTATGTACACAGACAGCAATGGGTCTAAATTTGTCCACTACTGTTCTGTTTTTCCATCCTTAGTCTTGACACTATTACTAGAGGAGACTTGGCTGGGGAATCTTAGCCTCTGCAAGTGCTGAATTTTTCCTCGCTGATCAATTGGTGGGCAGCCCCAGGGAATCTCTCCCAGCCTCTGCAAGTGTTGAATTAATTTCCTCACTGGTTCTACTGGTGGGCATCCCCAGGGAATCTCTCCCAGCCTCTGCAAGTGTTGCATTAATTTCCTCACTGGTTCTACAGGTGGGCAGCCCCAGGGAATCTATCTCAGCCTCTGCAAGTGTTGAATTCATTTCCTCACTGGTTCTACTGGTGG
Source organism: Rhinophrynus dorsalis (assembly GCA_037306005.1). Taxonomy (NCBI): domain Eukaryota; kingdom Metazoa; phylum Chordata; class Amphibia; order Anura; family Rhinophrynidae; genus Rhinophrynus; species Rhinophrynus dorsalis. The sequence continues at coordinate 4,670,336 of CM074726.1, forward strand.
GCAGCCCCAGGGAATCTATCTCAGCCTCTGCAAGTGTTGCATTCATTTCCTCACTGGTTCTACAGGTGGGCATCCCCAGGGAATCTATCTCAGCCTCTGCAAGTGTTGAATTCATTTCGTCACTGGTTCTACTGGTGGGCATCCCCAGGGAATCTCTCTCAGCCTCTGCAAGTGTTGAATTCATTTCCTCACTGGTTCTACTGGTGGGCATCCCCAGGGAATCTCTCTCAGCCTCTGCAAGTGTTGCATTCATTTCCTCACTGGTTCTACAGGTGGGCAGCCCCAGGGAATCTATCTCAGCCTCTGCAAGTGCTGCATTCATTTCCTCACTGGTTCTACAGGTGGGCAGCCCCGGAGAATCTCTCCCAGGGTCCTGTAGTTGAATCACAAGTGCTGCTGTGTAGACAGCTGAATGGAGAGTCTGGGGCAGAAGACCAGGAGTAGATGACATTTGGAGGGCCCAGCTAGGAAGACCTGGGTTTTGTAACAGAAAACATTAAACATGTCAGAGTTATGTAAAGCTATACAATATATTTATGAAATGGGCCATTTTTGAGAAATATGAATTGTGGTTTGTCATAGTAACTTTATATTTTTGTAAAGCAAAATGGTGATCATGGAGCGCCTTCACTACTATTGTAACTCCTTTGTGGACATGCACTAAAGGAAGTGGAATTTTCCATCTCTACAGTGGTATGAAGCCTCTTTAAGTCGGAGGATTGATTTATTGCTTACAGACATGAGAATTGGAGTCTTCTTGCTGAACTCACTTCTCACTTAAATATCGCCCATTGACTTCTAGAGTGCAATAAACATGATGCATTGACTCCCTACACCGAAGCTTTTTAAGAACACACTGAATAACCCCCATTTGCTTTAACCCCTTGAATGACACAGAAGAGCACGTCTCGTCTGACTCCGTGACAAACAAGAGACAAGTACTGTATAGAACTCCACCTTTTTTGAAATATGCAACGTAATGTGAAGACCACAGAATACAATGAGGAGTGAGAGAAACACTAGACCAGAGCAAGAGGTCCTACCAGAAATAGGAGACTGCTACCGGTGGGTCTCCCTATAGGAGTGTGGAGCTGGGGATAAGACCCAGCCACTTGCGATACCAGACTAGATCGTAACTATGCCCACAGGCACATAGCGTATACCTAGGCCCGAGCCACAGGTAGCACCAGAGGGAATGGTAGAGGAGCCTGGGGTCAAACATGGAACGGGTAGTCAGCCAGAGCTACAGGTCTGCACCAGATTGGATAGTCAGACTAAGCCAGGGGTCATACACTGAGTGGATAGTCGGACAGAGCCACAAGTCAGCACCAGAATGGATGGTCAGACAAGCCAGAGGTGAAGTGCGTAGTGGGTAGTCAGCCAGAGCCACAGGTCTGCACCAGATTGAATAGTCAGTCTAAGCCAGGGGTCAAGCACTGATACCACAGGAACTACTGCACTGGACACCAACACAAGGGAGACTGATCTTGGCGTCCAAGCAGCTAATATACCCCATGATGTGTTTGGGAGGAGCATTAAACAAGCTTTCACTAGTAAAAAGCGGTGCTTGCGTCACAAGGCTTCCTCTGACACGCGCCAGCTCGATGGCAAGAATGTGGAAGCGATCTCCTACAGACACGCGGCCTGAGACGTGAGGAGACATGAAAGCTGCTAGAGCCGCGAGGAGGCACGAACGCGTCCGGCTGCCACTGCCGGCCGCGAGGAAAGTCACTATGGTGATAGTGTTGCAGTGTAATGTCATGCACCTCTGGTGTGGTCATTCTAATGGCCACTGAATTAACTGCCTGAACTGGTTCTCCAAAATAAGTCTTAGAGAATAACCTTTCATTAGAGGCAGACATGACCCCAAATTCCTCCCCCTGAAGTATTTGCCCCCGTTGGGTGGTTTGAGGTCCTGTGAAAACAATCCTCTGCCTCTGTGGGTATGATATCATGACTAAGGACATTTGTAGAACGTCAGTCCACACAGAACTGGTTCATAGTGGCCGGTGAGATTTTCTGCCCAGATTAGCTAAGTGGGAGGTTATTAGATATTACTGTTCCTAGTTAAGATGGAAAGGAAATAACAGGATTAAGCTGAATGTTACCAGTCTTCAGTTCGGTTACAATACTGCCACTGTGTAGTCTTGTCATGGTGCAGAGCCAAAATCCTGACTGGTAAATGGAGACACATCGGAGCTTTGTTCTACTCAGACTTGTGAATTCATTAACATTAAATTGTACTGGTTTGTAACTCCCTGCTTTCCAGTGTCTTGTGTACTGTTTAGTCTTCAAGGGGTTATGGAAACTGCATCTTTGGCTTAAAATGGTTTGTACCAACAGGACCGCCTGCCACAATCTTCCCCTCTTTCCATCTTTATGAAAATGGCCTCCCTGTGCCTGTTCACCTCTGTAACGTAGTCAGTGGGAGGCGAATCACAATTCTACTGTAGTCATCTAAAGGTTTTTGTGGAAGTGACTGTTGTGTAACTTACTCATCTCCTCTGCCATTTTACATTTGTATAAATGCATTAGTGTTGCACAGCATTATGTGCAGCTGACTGAGGAGGGGGTTCGTTTCAAGGATCCCACAAAATGCCAATCTGTGGCGCTCTTGGTTACACGAGGACTAATCATGATAATTAGAAACTGTATTAAAGCGGAACTATCACCTTGTAAATATTGCCCCAATCCTTTCCTAATGTAGCGATATGTAAAACCATACTGTTATCAGGGCTTAAAATTTGAAGTCCTTTGCTACTAGCCATACCTGCAAAGTTACTCGCCACTGCAATACATAACATACCCACCAGGGCTGAATTTCTACTCACCATTGGCTACTGGAAATTTTGAGCCCTGTTATGATGAAAACATCTTCCATAGGCATCCAGCAGACAACAGAGCAGACATCTTAAAGGTAAGGGACCTCTGACTCTGCGCTGTCCTGTGCACTGCAAAATATATAATATATGTACATATGTACATTGCATTAGGTTTCACCTCACTGCGTAGGGCACAAGTAACCAGTCTATATAGCGGTCTACACAGGCGTTAATATGAAAGTTTATGTATTGCAAGTTAACCCTTTGAGTGCCGCCCCTCTGACACGAAGAGTTAGGGGTCAAACATAAACGTTTAACAGATGCTAGATAAAGAAAATCTCATTATATAACCTAAATGTGTAAGATTCACAGAAATGATCTTAACCATGTAACCCTTTGCGTACCAGAGGTCTATACAACACAATGCATTAGATACCCATCTGGCAGCAAAGTGTTAATGACCAGAGAAGCATTATGCAATGCACTACAAACCCTCTGGTCCTTAGTCCATATTGGTTATCTTGAAGTGAATAAAGACATCTTTGGCAAACACGAAGATTACCCGGGTGGTGCAGGATTAAAGCAATAGAATTGTATGCGCTGAAAGTAGGTCACACCTAATTTACTGGTATTTAGGTCCTTCCCTAAACATGTAACCCTTCTAGGCAGAAAGCACGCCCAATCCCACTGATAAGGCGACTGCCATTTCACAGGAATATTGTACCTGGTATAAATATTAATAATCACTGTATGTGGCTTCATCCCAATTCACTATTTATATAACATACATGTACTGGCTGTGTGCGCAGACCAGTGCGGAGCAATTTCAGGAAAAATTACACCACAGACACAGAACAATTCCCATTGAATTAAACTTTTATTCTCCTGAATGCTAGGTCTTCAATGCTCTGGAGACCAGCCGTTCGTGAGGTTAAAAGCCTTATTTAAATCAACAGGAACTTAGAGATTTTTTGCTTCCTATAAGGCAAGTGGTTTGCCCCAAAATCGCCTCGCTGTTTTGTGCGTACGGTCTCTAGTGTTGTGATTTAGCGCAAGTGAAAATCTCACCATAAGGTTTCTCCTTGGAAAGCTATGCTGAAGGAATACAGACTAGAATGACTTGGCATTGAAGTAAATTGTGTATTTTGTGTACTCTGCTCATAGCACACAATTGGAAAGTTGTGTTAAACTGCTTCCCCTGCCCCCTCAAATCATTGAGTTGTGATGCTCTCATCAGTCTGACCCAATGTCTCCCAGACTGATAGTCTGCAGGGGACCAACGCCCAGTGGAGCATCTAGTGAATGAGGGCCCTGGTGTAGAATAGCTTTTGTGCCCCCAATTCTTGAAGGGCAAGTGATCAACTGTGGAGCAAAGTGCACAATGGTAGAAACATACCAATCCCCACAACTCCCATTGAATTAAGTGGAGCTTAACTCCTTAATTACTAGATGGCACTTACCATTGTCAGGATACTTTGCATCTGCTGCAGAAATGGTAGTTCAGACCCTGCAATGGTTCTGCAGCTCAATACAATAAAATGTTCTTGTTTCTTCTACTGGAAAAAACACAGCTAAATTATTAGTGCATATAATCAAATTTTTGGGATGTGATCACCCTTCCCTTGTCATGAGTTGGCTGATGGAGGGAGGGGGCTACTTTATGAAATGTAATGTTGCTTTAACTACATTAAATTAGGTGGTTGTCCCTTTACTAAGCTGAGGAACGTGACTGTTCTTATTTGCTGGAAGACATTGGATTAGGGAGTTGCTGAGCACAGAACAAGGATAATGCACCATCTATTAATTGCCTTTGAGGCGTACTCTCGTATGGCTGTGACCAAAGGTCCAGCTGGCACAAATGTTCAGATAAATGGAGATACCGGTGATTAAAAGGGCTACAAACGACGCTTGTGATTACCAGTGACTCAATACGAAGTGTTACTGATAGGCTTGTGGAAACCGCCACACACGCTGATCATTCATTCACAGGTGCTAGAGACTCATCTTAGAATACACAATGTTGCAAGTGGTTTGAATCCAGCACACCTAATTTTGTTAAAACTATACTTTATTGATCATATTAATCTTATGCCGGTATTTTGGTCCAACTTTTCAGACCCTCTTGAGACTTTTTTTCAAGGACAACTTGAAAAAAGTCCCAAGAGGGTCTGAAACATCGGACTAAAATACCAGCATAAGATTTTAATATGATAAAGAATAGTTTTAACAAAATTAGGTGTGCTGGATTCAAACAATTTGCATCAATGCAAAATGTCATCTTCCTGTAGCTTTACACAAGATACAAAACTGGATCACCATGAAGCCCTAAAGAATAAGTGTGTGCAACTCATTGAGTTTTCACACCCCACTGCTCAGAGCCTGCAGATTCCCAACATGAAATTTAATTTGGCCTGAAGCCCCTGCTGTTTATGGGGGATCTGTGTTATTGGGTTTCAGTACTTACACGAACTTGTTTGAAATGCAGGTGAACAGATTGCGGTGTATCGAACCCAGGAGGGCAAAGTGTACGTGGTGGATGCCTACTGTCCCCACCTGGGAGCCAACCTTGCTGTAGGAGGCAGAGTGGTGGGAGACTGCATAGAGTGCCCGTTTCATGGGTGGCAGTTCCGTGGAGAAGATGGAAAATGTGCCCGGATACCCTATGCTGAGAAAGGTAGGTCACCCAGCTGTCCTACTGCTGTAGAAGGTGGGCATGTGGCGCAATCTGCACAAAGACACAGTGGAGCAAGTCTGGGGTGAACCAGGATGCACCACAGGACAAATAAACATCCCTACTGATTTAAATGGGAAGGTTAACTCTCTGAATGCTAGGTGTCTAATGTATTGAAGGGGTTAATTGCTCCACGTATCTTTGAGCTTATTGCCCTTGTTACCAGTTCCCAGTGATAGTTTCTGAGGGAGACACGCACTAGATCAGGTCTGTCCAATTCAGTCCTCCAGCACCACCAACAGGCCAGGATGTAAGGATTTCCCTGGTTACACACAGGTGAGTCAGTCACAATGAATGATCCACTGATTATCTCACCTGTGTAACCAGGGAAATCTTTACCTCCTGGCCTGTTGGTGGCGCTTGGGGGCTGAACTTGGACAGCTCTGGCTCCTGAAGCTCCACCCATGGCCGCACCCCCACTCTTGACATGACCCCGCCCCCCACTTGCAGTGCTGTCCAATTCAGTCCTCCAGCGCCACCAACAGGCCAGGATGAAAGGATTTCCCTGGTTACACACAGGTGAGATCATCAGTGGATCATTCATTGTGACTGACTCACCTGTGTGTAATCAGGGAAATCCTTACATCCTGGCCTGTTGGTGGCGCTGGAGGACTGAACTTGGACAGCCCTGCAGTAAGGTAAGACACAGGTGATAATGTGGAGATCACTTCTACAGTTCCTATACTTTTCTATAGTGGCTATGCACGAGGATCCCCAAAGATGGAGAAATCTTAGTGCAATGGATCCATAGAATAACACGGGAACTGAAGGAGTGGTATCACTGGAGAAGTCTTCTCCACTTTATCCCCTCTCTCACACATTAACACATAACCCCCAATGAGTCCATAATGTGACTGAGCTTCTAACCTGAAATGAGTAAAGTGGCTCATAACTTTAGTTTTGTGACGAGCTAAAATCTGCCTGTTCTAGTCATTGTTCTGCAAAAGATTGAGAAATTCATCTGTTTTGATGGCCGTGTTCCTTAATACCCATTTCCCACTCGGCATCCAGATTCTGTCCCAAACAACTTATCCCTCACTGTTTCTGTGGCCTCGATCCCTTCACATCATACCCCTCTAGTCCTTGGTGTTAAAGGGATAGTAATGTTTCATAATAAAAGCAGCTCTAATTAATCATCATAGTATTTGGACTTTGGAGAGTGTTATTTCAGTTCTGTCACAGTTGTAGTACAAGAGTAATTCAATGATAAAGTATCCCCCTCCCGCCCCTTTTACTGATGTAACACTGTTCAGCCAGATCAGAAGGGAGCTGCCCAGATAGACTGCAGAGAGGGACAATCTTCAATTAAGATAAGGGAAAAACCTGAAAAACTTGTCAAGGGGGGCAGGGCTTTCATTGTTCTCACAGGAAGAAGATTGTCCCCTTCTGTTATCTGTCTGGTCTATGGACTGGATTCCACATCTGAGAAGAGATGGCTTACACTAGGTAAAAGGGGCGGGGACGGGAAACTTTGCTTGTGAATATCTCTCAAACCATAAAGGTTTGAGAGATAAGACTTATATCGTTCATGTTTTTTAATGCCTACAAAATAAAATAAAGTTAAAACGAAGTATTACTGTCCCTTTAAATGTAGTTTGTAATGAGACCTGTTGGAGACTTATGTAACAGACCTGTTTGTACAAACACATACCTGTGCACTGTGCTGCCACTCCATGGTTATAAATACAGGTTTTGTTAGAATGCGTTACTATGCAAGGAATGAAGGCAGAGTGAGACGTGACATCTAAGAAATGTTGTTAAGTAAAGAATATTCAGGTTTCTTAGTGGTAAGTGTACAGGTTCAGTCCTGAATAGGAGCACACAATGGGGTAAAACAGTAACAGTAAATCAGGCTGAAAGACGCAAGTCAATCCAGTTCAGCCTTTGCCTCGTAACCCAGAGATATGAGATCGTCCCTAAGAATTTGTAGTATGCCCCAGAACATAGGTGGTGCCATCACAGTTAACCCTATGAGTGCCAGAAATGTATTCAACACATTGTAATGCACCGGATACCTCTGACGCATGAAGGGTTAAATCAGCAATAGTTTGTAGAATTATCTGACCCCTATGCAGACAGTTTGCTCCAAAACGGCTCCACTTTTTTGGTGCATATTGCCCTTATTTCTTTATGGTGCCAATCACCCTTAAGTTAACCCTTTGAGTGCCAGAGGGGTATGCAATGCATTGCAAAATTTTCTGGCACTTGGCGGGTTAAGGTGAACAGACCCCTTGCTATTTCATGACTGAACTGGGAAGGATGGCAAGTCGGTGGGGAGATTCCTATTTTAAATGGGGCTTTTAACCCCTAGAATGCAAAGTCGCAACACAGAATTTCTAGGGTTCCATTTAAGTCCGTGGGAATTTGGGGAATTATCATTTGCCCCATTAGACACAGGATTGCACTTCTTTCTATGGTCCTAAATCTTCTATGGGGAAAAGTTCTGACTTTTACTTTAACACTGTGTGTGCCAGAGGGATGAGCAGCGAATTGCTATGCATTGCTCACCCCTCTGGCACCTAAAGGATTAAGTGGAGTGTTTTACAATACCAGAGGCAAAGTTAACCCTTTCAGTGACACAGCGGTATGCAACGCATTGCTCTGCAATGTGTTGAATATCCCTCTGGAACCGAAAGGGTTAATGACAATCTTAAATTAACATGCAGCAGTGATGGAACTAGTCGGAGCGCCCCCTTCACAAAAAACATTCACACAGCATAAGAACCACTTGGATGCTGGGTCCCAATGTGACAGCCCCCCCCCCCAGTCCCGCCCCTGACATTCACACACAAGGAAAGGTGAGACGTTGTGGGCACGGCTGTGAATTTCCACTAGTCTGAATAGTAAAAATCCTCCAGAAAATGAGAAATCCTGTTTTGTTTATCAATGAATGGACTAGTAACGTCCCCTCCCCCCAGCCTGGGCACAACTTACGGCTTTCCAGCTCTGATTTTGGGAATAATCCAACGTGAAACTAGAGCTGTTTTTGGGCACAATGACTACGTATTTAACAAACACTTTATTACTTTGTTCATTTTACATTTGCAAATTTGAGTCAGAATTATTCCTGTTACCCTGAGCCCCAGTCTGTTCTGTGTTCTTAATTTACCAAATACGTTCTACTTTCAGTGCCAGATTTTGCCAAGATTAAGACGTGGCCGTGCTGTGAGATTAACGGGATGGTCTTTATCTGGTATCACTGTGATGGGGACGATCCTGCCTGGTGCATCCCGGAGCAAGAGGAGATCACCAGTAAGGAATGGGTGTATCACGGGCGGACAGAGCACTACGTTAATGCTCATATAGAGGTAACGTCCTACACCTAAATTATATGGCACCTGAAGCTTAACTCTTTACAGGACCAGAGGCGTGTGCAATAAATTGCTAAAAATGTGCACTTTCTGGTCCTGAAATGGTTAATGTACAAAAGAATCTGCAGTTTTGTAGCAAGACATCTGCACCTTACGAGAGAAACATTCGCATTGCCTTAAATTGGGCTTCCAACCCCTTGACTGCTAGTTCTTAAACACATTGTGCAACAATGCATTGGAGACTGAAAGGGTTTAAATTGCTACTTAAAGGGGAACTATCACCCCAGCAAATGTCCACCCCACCTAATTAGGCATCTAGTGATAAGCTTAACAATCAAATTGCTATGCAGAATAAACTGCGTTAGTCAAATTCTTCCTCAGCTGACACTGACTGCCAGGCAACAGCACTCTAGAGGCACCTGCACAGTCATCCCTTCTGGTACCTTAAGGTACCATGCAACTCCTCTTAGAGGAGACGTCTAAGAAAAGATGTCTGCGCTGTTGCCTGGCCGTCCGTGTCGGTTGAGGAAGGATTTGTGACGCAGTCTTTATTCTACATAAGTTTGTTAACCTTATAGCTAAATGCCTAATTAGGTGGGGTGGACTTTAGTTGGAGTGATAGTTCCCCTTTAAATGGATAGGATCACTGAAAAGGCTAATATATTTAAGGGTTTCTCCCCAGTGCATTGCTTCTCAATGCATTGGGCACCCCGCTGGCACTCAAAGGGTTAAAGGGATGGCAATGTGAAAAAAATCCCCCTGTATAGGATTGTTCAATTTAATTTTATAACGCACAGCATACCTTTAAATCTCTACCTTCATATTCTCTGAAAATCAGTTTAACCCTTTGAGTGCCAGAGGAGTGCTCAACACATTGAGTGTTGGGGGTACGTAACACATTGCAGATCAAAGGGTTAATATTCCCCTTTCAATCATGTCATTCAGACAAAGCCGGTCCGCACGGATCGCAGCGAGTGCTCCCTCCTCACACACAATACTGCCCCTCGTCACGATTTGTCCGGCCAGGCGAGCGGCAATCTGAGGAACTGTGAATCACGTGATGGAAAGGGCTGGGGCGGGGAAAGTTTTAAATGTATTTTGAAGAATAATATGAAGGAATTCAGATTTTAAATGCTATGCGTTATAATAAATTAAATTGAACAATTCTACACAGAGGGTTTTTTACATTTCTATATTTAAAGGGATAGAAATGTCAGAAAAGTATTAAATTTAAAAGTACTTGCACTTATTCATATCTGTTATAGTTTGAGAGATATAGGAAAATAAAGTTCTCCAGTCCCTCCCCTTTCTGCTTGACCATCTGTAAAGCTGTCAGAAGCAGATTCTGGTTCCTGATCAGACGGTGGCTCTTCAGCAGCGCAGATATATCTAAAGATAAATACATCATCTGAATGGTCTACGTGTGCTTGCAAACCAGGCACACGTAGACCATTCCAATGAAGTATTTATTTGTAGGTATCTATGTTGGCGCTGCTGAAGAGCCACCGTCTGATCAGGAACCAGAATCTGGTTCTGACAGCTTTAAAGCTCGACAAGCAGAAAGGGGAGGGACCGGAGAACTTTATTTTCCTATATCTCTCACCATAATGGTCTGAGAGATACGAATAAGTGCAAGTACTTTTAATCATATCTACCATATAGCTAATACTTTTTTTCCTGACATTACTATCCCTTTAATACAAAAACTATTGCAGATCAGACCTGCATTTGTGGTGCAGTACTTCCACGGCCTGAAACATTATGGTGGCACTGTTACTGCAGCAGTTAAGACAGCTGTGGTCAGTATCAGAATCCCTCCTGTCTGTGAAACAGCCACTGTAACATTATGGGAGAATGAGCTGCAATAATTTAATAAAACCTCTCAGCAGGGGAAGTACTTTTGTTTTAGTCACCATGATAAATACTGCAATATATATTCATATTACCAGATGCAATGCATTTCTAATCCATGCCAGTTGTGGGAATTCTCCCCTATGGTGCAGACATAACAGCTATTTCCTTCCCCTTTAACATAAGGAGGGCACATTAGTTATGGGTTACGTGCAAATCCTTATTGGCAGTTAATAGTACAATTATGGAAACGTACAGACAGGTTCAGGGTTAAGTGATCTGAAACTGAATTATGCTTCTGTTGGGTGGATGGAAGCTGTCAGGGGAGGGAGTTGGGTTTCTAAAAAAAAAAAGACCTGGGATTTGGGCCAACCCATTGCAATATTAGTGCACCTCGCAGCCCGATTGCAAATCTCTCTACCAGTAATGGTGCACTGTTACGTAACCGAAGCAGCCTACAAGATCCGGGGCTTTAAGTCTGAATTCTGAGGTTTGTCCGTACCCTGCAGTGCGAATGGAAACAGTTCACTTCTCAGAATCTTATGGGATCTTATTAGCATTTCTGATTGAGCCACTGGGGCTTACTATGTGTAAGGACAGCTGTGGAGCAACAAAACTCCAGTGTTCATAAAATTAACCTCCTGAATATAAGGCCTGTCATGCATTGCTTTTTGATGCTTGGACATCTAGCATTCTAGGGGTTAACGGGCCCTTTTAAATCAGTGAAGTTTCTTGTCCTCTATAGTACAGGTGATATTACCAGAATGTCTCCTTTATGCTTAGTGCATATGGCCCTTTGTGTTACGATATGAGGGGTCACAGAAAGAAATGGCAGAAGGTGGGAAGGTTGTGCAGTGATGGTGGGAAGGCAGAACAGTCAATACCCACATACATTACATCTGCCCTGGCAGAGGAGAAGAATTCAGCTCTGTTCTTACTGGCTCCCTTGTGACCAGAGAATGTGGAGGTGCCAGTTTTTCTAGAATGTCGTGTGAATCTGCAGGACTGTGAATGACAAATGCTTTCTTGTCTCAACAAATCTCTATCTGTAATGCTTATTTAGCAGCTTGGGCTCTAAACTAATTGTATTTATTTCTATGAGACTAGGAGAGGAAAGGTTATACCCTAATTGGCTAAACCGCTTTCACAGGTCTCTCCCAGGGAAGGACTCTTGGGTCTTCATTGGGATTAAGGTCACCTAACTGGGCCAGGAAGCTTGTATTCTACAGCTATTTAGAGAATAATGTTACCACTTTTACTATGTGTCTCCTGCTTCATCCACAGCTAACACTGTACGCCCCTGTACCTATATAATTGGTATAAATTTATTCTGTTCTAATACAATTGGAGGTTTGGAGATAGATTTAGGTAGGTGGATATAGAATACGCCACATTAGATGCCAGTAGTCCTATTTTAGGAGCCCTGTACCCAGTTAATGGGGTTTTTGCACCCCTTTTTCATTATAAAGTTTTATCTCCTATTGTAGCTTACTGATCTACATAGATTACATTGGTTTCAAAAGGTCTTAAACACAAAAAATTGGTTTGGCACCATATGGGAGAAATAAAATGCCCAAATTGTGATTTAAAGGTGGTTTTAACCCCTTGAATGCTAGAAGTTAATGCATTAGTAACCTCTAAAATTCAAGGTGTTCAGGGAATTTTCTCTAGTGCAACTTGCCCTAGAATTCCTCCAGTTTCTCTCTACGTATTGCCCTATGGGCAGGATTTAGTAAAGATGTGCAATATGATCAGTAATGTGGAGTAAACGTATCAAATTAGTCCTAACCGGAATTCAAATTGGTTTGCTTGTTTTTATTGAATTGCAGTTAATCCAGAAATGTTCTAACGCAATGTTTCTAGTGTAGAAAGACCATTTCATGAGCAGTTCAGTAACCTTTCAAGTGCAGGTGGTAAAATAGCAATTTCACACATTCTAAACTGCACTGCCGTTTACCACCTGGCTGACTAAGCGTGTTCAGTACAAAGGGTGAGAATCCACATACAAGTCAATAGGACTGAGTTGTTGCTCAGGTCTCTTACACTTTGTTCTTATGGAACTCTGCCTCTGCATAATGTCACGAAAATATATTAACACAGAGGATGAGAATTTGACCGAATGATATAGATGTTACCCCCTTTTTCTGGACTCATTACATCTAGTAAATTCAGGTTTAACCCTTTGAGTGCCAGGTGTATCCAATGCATTGCAACGGGTTTAGATTCAGTTCTAGAACAAACTGCAGTGCAGAGGAGAAATGACAAATCCCACTGATTTAAACTTGAGACTTAAACACTTTGGATGTTAGGTCTCCAAAAGCACTGCAAAGTAATGATATGGAGTCCTAACATTGAAGGGGTTAAAGGCCTCATTTAAATCCATGGAAATCTGGGGAAGTTTTCCCCTGTGGTACTGTTCCTATAATCCAGAATTAGAACTTTTATCTTGGTGAATTGCACACTTGATAACATGAATAATTCATTTTTTTCCACCCACCTGTTCAACTTGCATGTGGAACTTTCATTCTTGTAAGCTCCTGCCTGCCCACATGTGGATGTTATAGGAATTGCAGGGACTTTACATACAGGTGTATATTTGTTTTCTAGGAAATCCCAGAGAACGCAGCCGATATCGCTCACCTGGACTTCCTTCATGAACCGGGTATCCTGAGCGGAGTCGATCTGAGATACACCAAGTCAAGGATATGGGATTTTGTTAAGCACTCATGGAAGGTAAGTCTCAATATAATCACATGCCCTTAACGCTTTGAGTGCCAGAGGGGTGTGTAACATGGAACACCCCCTCTAGCATTCTAAGGGTGAAAGGAGAACTGGTAACCCCTTGCTTGCCACATGGCCAGAAAACCATAATGGCACCTAATGCATTTTGCCATCGTGCGTTTTAGAACCTCTAGTACTGGGTGTGGAAGTAAAGTGGGTGTAACTGGCCAGGTTATTCCAAGGTAAGCGGGCAGACTGCATTAACCCATTGCAGTACAGAAGGGCACAACTCATTGTGCAGCAATGTACTGCACATGATTCTGGTTCATAGTGCTAGGTTTACTATGTGCAGTGGGTGGAGTTTGGGTCCTGTGGACCTGTTAGCAACTGTCATGTCGGCCTCCATGGACATGACATTCAAGACTGACTGAAGAGGTTCATTTAAAGGGATAGTAATACTTAGAATATAAAAAAATATATGTTGAAGGTTTATGTCCCCGAATAAAACAAGGGTACCCCCACTGCTGAGATTTTATTCAAAAATTATAACTGTTCAAACTTGAATTTTTTTAGGTGCAATATCACAGTGGCCTGAAAATTTAGTGGCGCTGTTGCTACACCATCCTATGGAGATTTATGATCTACAGACCAGAGCAGTCCATAGGATGGTGTAGCAACAGCGCCACTGTAATTTTTCAGGCCACTGTGATATTGCACCTAAAAAATACAAGTTTGAACAGTTATAATTTTTTAATAAAATCTCTCAGCAGTGGGAATACCCTTGTTTTATTCGGGGACATAAACCTTCAACATGTTTTTTACATCTTGAGTATTACTGTCTCCTTAAGCATAAGGCACAAGGCTAAAATTCATAAGGGCCATTAGGATTTTCTGGACATAGAAAGATGGGGGGTTATTAGGTGTTTAATTCACTATACACAGTCTTACCCTCAACTCTACAGTAAATCCAAACTTAATCCTGAGTGCCAGTGGGGTACACAACCCTCTGGCTCTCAAAGGGTTAATCCCTTAACGATGGAGCGCGGCCGGCACTTGAGGACCATGGGACATTTTTTTATGATCCGATTCAGGGCTCGGGAACCCTGAATTCCATGACGTGCCAGGTCCATCAAGTGTTGGACAGCCGTGACGGTCTGGGCACGTCATTGGACGCAAAGGGGTTAAAGTAGCTCCTCCGGGGGACACTGCACAGAATTGGAACAAACTGGGGTGAACAAACTATTGGGGACAAGTCAACAGGGGTGCACCATGGGAAATAAATAACACTCATTAGCAATGCCATGCACAGCCCTCTAGTCCTTAAAGGGCTAAATGGGGAATTTTAACCCCTTGAATGCTAGGTCTCCAACAGTTTCCAAGTGCATAGGAGACCTCTAGCATGCAGCGCGTAAACAAACAAATGTCTGGAATTTCCTTCGATTCTGTCTTGCACTGAAATTCATATCTGTGCAATAGAACAACATCGATTTGTCAGCTTTAACACATTGAATGCTGGAGGTCTCCAGTGCATTGCTATGAATTGGGAGACCTAACATTTGAGGAGTTAAAAACCCAGTTTAAATTGTTGGGTATCTGGAGAATTCTTACCCTGTGGTGCAGCTGTCTTCAGAGTTAATCCGCTTTGTTCTTGGTGTATGAGTAAGCCTGGGAAGCAACAGGTTAATGATACCTGAATACTGATATTTCCGCCAGGTTCAGTGGGTCACGGAGCCTGCACCCAACAAGCACTGCTCCCAGATGATCCTAGAACATGGCATCCTCCTGTTTGGGAAGCACTTCTCCCTGCTCGATGTGAATGTTGTAGCGAGACAGGTAAGTCTCTTCACGTAGGGCTGGATTTCCTAAGCCAGAATCAACAGTTAAATATCTCTATATAGTGCATAAACTACAAACAGAAATCACATAATAAAACTGTACACGTGTATCGGCCAGTAGAGACCCGGCACGGGTGGGACAGTATGCTCAGTTCAGAATAGTCATTCATGTCCAGCTTGTTCTAAACATTCCTGTACACTCGTAGGATTACCTTCCTAGCCTTACACAGGGGGTAACCAAACCGTACCTTGTGGGAAATAAACATTCCCTTTTAAGTGGGTATTTTAACATCTTGAATGCTTTTCAATGAGTTGGTGTCCTTTACCATTGAAGGGGTTAAAAGCTACTTCTAAATGAGGATTTTGGAAATTTGTACCCCTTCTGGTGCAGTTGGTTATTTGTACGGACACTAGGTGTAAGTACGTGATATTTAGTTACATCAGTGGTTCTCAACTCTTGTCCTCAGGACCCACTAACAGGCCAGGATTTGAGGATTTCCTTGTTAGAGCACAGATGAGTTAATGTGAATGATCCTCTGATCACCACACCTGTGCTCTAGCAGAGACATCCCTAAGTCCTGGCCTGTTAGTGGGTCCTGATGGCAGGAGTTGAGAATCACTGAGTTACATCAACCAGATTCATTTTTGGTGGTTGAATCTAAACACCTGTGTTGCTACCACTGTAAAGACCAAATAATCTCAGGTCTTGGTGTCACCTTTCAGTATTAACTCCTTGTGTATCATGGTAAATACTGGGCAGTCCTACATCTCATGATTTGGAAAAGCCCTGCTGAATAAATAGGAACTTTTGCATTGATGCACAGTGGTTTTGATCCTGAATTGGCCCATTTTGCTTAGAACAAGGGAATAGACAACCTTTTGCTTTCTGGCTGTTGGTGACCACCTTCGGGAATAATGGAAGTTGCAGTCTCCAACAGCCAGACGTGATCTACCCCCGACTTGGACATCTGATGTTACCTTCCACTTAATTCTTTTAACAGGTCGGCCCTGGAATAGTTTATTTGAACTTTAAACACGCCTTTTTGGGCAGTGGAGTCATTCTTCATTGTGTGACACCTGTTGAGCCTCTACTACAGAGAGTGTCCCACAGTATTTACTACCAGAGGAGCATCCCTTCCTTTGTACCAAAGTTCATCTTAAGGGCTGAGTGCATTCAGGTAAGTGTGTAATCGTACTGTGTGTAGGTCTAGTGGGGGGGTCCTGAGAGGCTGCATGTATACCATAAAGGCAGTAATATGGGACAGAAGTAGTACAAGGGCTGCTCTAGGCTGACTTGAGATGCCAGACACTTAGTTAAAGGATCAGTAGTTTTATTAAATATATTGTATGGTTTTGTGTAACTTCAAGTGTAATCCCACTGCTGGCAAAAGCTTGATTCAGACTATCAAAGTGGACACTTGTTTTCATGTTCCATGGCAGACTGTAATCAGTGGCTTATCTCTGCCATAGAAAGCAATAGAATGGTGTAGACACCAGATGGCTGAGTGCAACATTGCAAAACCCCCCTCTTCCTTTAAAGGTTAAGATGACCATGGAAGTACGTTGAGGAGTTTGAGGTCCTTTGCAAAGCTTGTTAGGTTGAGTTATTTAAAATGTATTCCATAGACTTAGGATCTAACTTCAATGTAAACTAGGCCTCAAAGCCATTCAGGTCTTTATGGGCCTGTATGTATGGGTATCCAGTTCTCTGGCCTTTCTCCTACGTTTGCTTTTTTTATCTATTTCTGAGTTGTTGCCCCCAGACTTGCTTCTCTTCAAAAGCTGTATCCATAAAGCTAGAAGTGCAATTCTTTAGCAAACTGCACCATGGGGGTGGAGGGGATGAAAATTCCCAATTTATATTGGCACATTGGGGGTTGTGAGCAAAGGCGTGACAGGTGATAGTGAAGATGACTTCTCCAGTTCATATGTTATTCTATAGAGTTGGAAAAATCTTCATGCATTGGCGCCATAGAATAACACAGGACTTGGAGACGTGATATCACTGGAGAAGTCATCTCCCCCACTGTGAAGTATCGCACTGACTGGTACTGTTCGAGGTTCAAGCCATGATTTAGTGGAATTTACACTTCAGCCTTATGGTGCTGTTAAGAATTGCACCTTTTTAGCTGATTAAAAAGACCCGAAGTGTTCAATGTGTTTTCTGTCTTACAGTTTGAACGTGACGTAATGATTTGGAACAATAAAAAGTATATCGCCAAACCTCTGCTGGTGAAAGAGGACGCTGCGATTCAAAAACACCGGCGCTGGTTCTCTCAGTTCTACAGTGAAAATAGCCCACGACTAACTTTCCAGCAGGAAGGACTGGACTGGTAAATCTGAGGACTCAAGAGAACCGCATGTTCATTCAGACCAGGTTAACGTTAGCTGCTCTATACACATCACATTTCTCTAGATTGCCAAACCCTTGTCCAATCAACTACGTTTCCCATAATTACCTGATCTGATTGATCACAAGATAATTCATCTCCTACAGGGAAGTCATGAAGTTAGTAAACCATACGGCTGTGAGCTCGCCGCTTCTACTTGAAGTGACATTATCACACTGCTTAACACTGAGTGAGACCGGTGTTCAACACACTGCAATGCATCACACACCCTTCTGGCACGCAAAGGGTTGAAGGAGATGATCACCTACAAATGACATTGGGCAACAGAGGAGAAATCTGGGCACAAGCTGGCTGTAAATCCACAATGATTTAAATGGGGCTTCTAACATTGCGACCCAATAAGTAGGCAATGCATGGATGCCTCTGGCACTCAGAGGGTTAAGACAGTTTCCCCTTATGGTGGCTTTCTTCAGAATTGCTCTTCTTTCACCTGATTAATATGGCCCATTTCATTCTTGTGTATAAAACACTGGGGCAAAAATAGTGTGAAAATAAAAACCCCATTGAATGAAATGGGACACGAGTTCTTCAGTGCAGTGTAAAGCAATGTGTCACAGACCAGGCACTGAACACGGAGTGCCAGAGGGGTATGCACCACATTGCTTTGCAATATCCCTCTGGCACTCAAAGGGTTAAGTGTTTATAAACCTCAATGGGATTGGTCTCCCCTGTGGTGACACATACGGTTTGTCCCCAAAGTTCTCTACTTTGCTTTTAAGGCAAAATGTTACATTATTGGGTCGCTGCCAGAACCACAAGTCACTGACCAAATGAACAGCTTGTCCTGAGACCAAACGGTGACTGCAGATGAACCAGCACAACACGGCACTTAGCCGGCAGGATGATCAGCTGTTAGTATCTATCTTTCCCTGTACTGGGACATAAGTATTTGACTTTGAATTAAGACATATTTATCTGTTTAAATGTGAAATAACTTATTTTTATATTCAAAGCTTTAAGATTTTTTTTTTGCCTACTGAAATTCCTAAAACCTGCGGATTGTTAAAGGGAAGCAATTGCTTCCAAACTGTTGGACTGTGGCGTTAAGGTTCCTACTGGCACAAGTCTGATGGCCGAGGGATATTCACGTTCCCTCTAGGGCTCAGATTCCCATATTAAGTAACCTCACAGTTCTTTTATTAGTTGTACATCTCAGTGTATTTACCAAGTCTATTTTTGTATATGCAAATTCTAATGAAACTTATCTTCATAAATGCCTATTTTCTATACTTGTACAATGCTTACTGCTTTGTAAATGGCAAACTATAAAAAGCTTTACGTCCAAAATATAGTCTGTTAACCCTTTGTGTCACAGGGTTGTGCAATGCATTGATCGGCACTGTTACACACACCTGTGGCAAGGGTTAAAGTGGACCTGTTAGCTTAAAGGGATAGCAATACTTCATTTTATCTTTATTTTATTTTGCAGGCATTAAAAAAACATGAAGAACGATATAAGTCTTATCTCTCAAACCTTTATGGTTTATGAGATATTCACAAACAAAGTTTCCCCTCCTGCCCCTTTTACCTACTGTAAACAATCTCTTCTCAGATGTGGAATCCAGTCCATAGACCAGACAGATAACAGAAGGGGACACTCTTATTCCTATGAAAACAATGAAATCCCTGCCCCCCTTGACAAGCTTTTCAGGGTTTTCCCTTATCTTAATTGAAGATTGTCCCTCTCTGCAGTCTACCTGGGCACCTCCCTTCTGCCCTGGCTGAAAAGTGTTACATCAGTAAAAGGTGCGGGAGGGGGACACTTTGCTTGTGAATATCTCTTAAACCATAAAGGTTTGAGAGATAAGACTTATATCATTCTTCATGTTTTTTTAATGCCTACAAAATAAAATAAAGTTAAAACGAAGTATTACTATCCCTTTAAATTTAAGCTTCCATATTGGAAAACTTAATGTAAAACTGCCTGTTAATGAAAAGAGCAGCAGATGTAAGATTTTTACCTTTGTGTGGCCAGGTCTTGGCATGTGGCACAACGTGCTAATTTATGCTAATGAAGCTAGTTACAAGACTTTAATTGGCATATAAAACATCACTGGAGAGACACTTGCTTCCAGAAGTAAAATGTTCATCTGCTGGCCTTGTAAACGAACACAACACAGTTCTGGATTAAGTTTTCAGAGATGCAAGCGTAAATTCATGGTGACCGCCCCAGTTCAACCCTTTGAGAACCAGACAGTAACAAAGCAATATTACAGATACACTTTGAATGCAAAGATTTTATAGAGAAGTCTTTTTTAATACTTCAGGGCATTTCCTGCAGATTAAAAGGAGTACTCTGTGCTGGAGACTTCATTTAAGAGATTACAATTCAAGATTTTCTCCTTAAACAGCAATTTTACTTTAGAACAGCACCACCTGGTGACAATCACTTACACTGGACAGCTTTAGTCAATGACTTCAGCTCTACCATAGAATTTTAAAATACCTTGTGGACACCAGTTGGTTCTGTAATAACTTTTGAATGAAATCCCAGCAGTGAGTCTGTTCTTACAGTGTAGGAAAAACAATATCCCTGGAGGTGATCATGCAGGTCCTGCCTGTTACAACTTCACTTCCTTAAGCAGAAAGTGAAGTTGTAGCAGGCTGCAGTTTGAGTGGTGCCCATCTGAGCAGCCAAACAATTTGTTCAGTTATTGGGATAATTATGCTGTCAACCATGTGATAAAGCCTTTAGATCTGTACATAATAAAAGTACGGGTTGGTAACCTCTGGTCCTGTGACTGATGGGCCTGTATCTCTCACCACCTGAGGTTCTGCCTTGTGCTGGGACTTGCAGACCAGTACCACAGGTTCCTCCACCTAAATAACTGTGTAAAAGATCTTGCATAGTGCATGCATTGAAAATGTTGCCTTTTTAGGGGTTTTGTACCCTGAACTGTAACTTTTTTTTAAACCACTGGGTGGTATTAATGTTTTCAGGACATGTCTCTAGCATCCAAGGAGTTAAATGAAGCTTTTGACCACATTTCTTCTAAAATCCTGCATTTGTACTGGCATTGGGAAACTAGCATGTTCCTTCCAGATGTTTAACCCCTCACTGGCCACCAGCGGAGGACTATAGTCCATGTGGACAGCCACAGACCGTGTGCAGCTGATCAGGACGTCCAAGTTGCCTGATGCCTTTCATTACAAGTAATTCATAACCTCTGCCAGCACAGTTCGAAGACCAATTTTTATTAGTAGGAACTCAGAGGGTCAACAACTGAATTGCTGGTGATAAAGGCTGAATCATTACTCAGATTACCAAACTCAAGTGAGATGTGGGGCATTGTACCTGCAACAGTCTCCCCCGGGTGTAAAAAGCAGTATCTCTGCACCAGGCCCCTGACTGCTAATGTGATCTCTTCACCACAGAGCCTCACTCCACATACCACCTCTAAATGAGTCATTATGGAATGTGGAGTCCTAGCAAAGAAGAGGTTAACAGCCCTATTTAAATCAGTGGGGAGTTTTCCTCCAATGTACTGCAGTTGGTTTAATCCAGAATAACTTCACCTCTTTTATGCATACAATCCCAAATCAGGGACAGTCATTTGCTGGAGCTGTTACACTAAACAGTCTTCATCCACTGATGTACCTGTGATAAAAAATCTTCCTACACGTCCCTGGGCAATAGGACCCCTAAATTCCACCCCAATACTGAACCCCAGAGAATAAACCCACTGGATTGAAAACACAATACCTCCTTCCCCTTCATACACCCCTGAGGTCTGTTCACTGTGTCTATGGGAGCTGGTAGTGGTATATTAAAGGAACGCACATCTAATATCGAATTAACTTTCTATGGATAGAAAATACTAATGGCCTTTATGACTCTTGCCCATATCCCTTTGTCCCCCCAAACTTCAGAGTGGATGAGCTTAAACCTTTAAAGTGCCAGAGGGCTGCACAATGCATTACTTTGCAATGCGTTGTGTACCCCTGTGAAACTGCACTCAAAGGGATGCAATGTGTTGCACACCCCTGTGGTTCTTAAAGGGTTAAGACAAAGTGCAGTGAGTCCCAGATGTCCCGTCTAAGGACTGAGGCCAAGACGTCCAGCACCTAGTGGGGATAAGCCTGGAGCCGGGCAGTGTATGGCGGTGTCTGTCCTATGTAAACCTCCTGCTCGCGTCTCTGGATAAGGAACGGTCAGTGTGGTGGGTTTTTGGGTATAAAGGAGGGATCTGCAATTAACTGCTAATTTTCATATTTTGTGTTTAATCGCCTATTACGTTTATAGTACCCTTCTTTGCAGTGTTCCCTGTATGTGTGCAGCAATTTAACCCTTTAGGGAACAGAGGGATGTTCACACCTCAGGTCTTTAATGAGTTAAGGAAAACTGGCAATTCCTAATAACACCCATTTACCTTAATCAGGACAGAAATCTATCAATCACTGTTCTGTATGGACAGATTCCCCCAATCAGTCTTTCACTGGTACATACTGTGACCCCAAACTCCTCCCACAGCAGACTACTGGGATTTTCTACCCATATCCTATATAATAAAACTCTAGGATGTTTGTCCGATGCACTCAGGCTCTGTAGACTCCTTGAACACACAGAATGCCGGGAGATGGAGGAATGCTGATTGCATTCTGTGCGTGCAGGCAGTTGCGCTGAGAGCAGGGTCGACCTCTTAACCCTTTGAGTGCCAGAGGGGTACGCAAAGCAATGCGTTGCATACCCCTCTGGCACTCAAAGGGTTACCATCACCCGGCCTTTGGCCCATGTACACAAGCTTTTACACTAGTTAATAAACACCAACACCTAACAACCCCAAGTACTAGAGGTGAGATGCGTTTCTTATCCCTATAGTCTCAGAGGAGGTGGTGAAGATCCTGTAAATTCTGGGGCAAGCCAACTGCATCATATGGGGGGCAGGGGATAAAAATTTTAATGACTTCAGTGAGGATTTTAACTCCTTCAATGCAAGAGGTCTCCAGTACATTATTCTACTACGTTAACCGGTTTAATCAGGAAATCGTGAAAACATTTTGTACCTGTAAAAAAAACAAAAAAACTTTGTATATTATAAAATAAAACTAACATTTTTGTTAGTCGTGTGTGGTTTTTTTTGGGGGAGATCATTTCAAGCCGTGAATTAACCTGCTGCTTCATCACCAAAACCCATCAGGGAGAAGCTTCCTCACCGAGCCTCACTTACCAGTGAATAACTGGGAAAAATCAGTCCCAGCTTCCACTAGTATCACCTTGAACTCCCGGTATCTCTATGCCAAGCATTGCTCACCCTGCTGGCACTCATAAGGTTACCCCTTGTGTGCTAGTTATCCATTGCATCTCTTCCAAGGGGTTAGACTGATGCCACTTTGTTTCCTACGTGTGGTAGAAGTTGTAATTGCTAGGAACAAAGTGGGGTGAAGCTCAGTCCTTTTGCACCACAAACAGGACAGGATTCAATACCTTGAGTGCCAGAAGAGTGCCCACATGCAACCCACTGGCACTCAAAATGTTGATTTCTCTATTTGTATACAACAGAGTCCAAATGACTCTCCTGTACTTAATGAGGGACAAATGAATGTCAAACGACTCTCCTGTACTTGATGAGGGACACTGGTAAATCCTGTTGACTGTCCTGTTCTTGACGGACAAATGTCACCAAACGACTCTCCTGTACTTGATGAGGGACACTAGTAAATCCTGTCTGGCTTGCTCCTGAGAGGACACGTGGGATGGCAGTAGGAACGCTGTAACCCACCTCCTAGCGCTGCTGCTAATGGATGTGATGGGAGATCTTGGCATTTTAACTGGTTTTAGAGGTAGGCAAACTTTTGCCTTTGGACTACAATTCCCATCATTCCATAACAGCCACCGACCATGATGTGAGTTGTAGCAGCAAGAGCTGCACCAAAACGTGCAGAAACAATTCCCTCCAATTTAAATGGTTAACACCTTAAATGCTACAGGTCTCCAACTTATTATAAATCAATACACTGGACACCTGTAGAACTCAATGTGTTAAGATCTATTTAAAGCAAGGGCTTCTTCTGTTCCCTAGGGTGCAGCTGGTTTGAGATGGAATTGTTCCATTCTGTGCCGTTGTGGTAACCTTTACTCATCCCCACTCTCAGGCTGAGCTCTGACCCACAAAGAGCGACACTAAAACCTGCCTCAGGGCTACACAGCGGTCTGGTATGAAATATATAGTATGTACATTGGCTTGGGTCTAATACCGGTGCACGTACCTGCCCTTCCGGGGTGCTGCACTCTATAAAATAGGGCACCTCTCCTCAGGCCAGCTTGTGCCCTTCCACCAGTCCAGTGGCACTGTCCCTGACCTACAGTAAGATAGACTGAATAGTAACACAATGGAACAAGAATGTGGAATAGACCAGGATGTCCTCACTCATGTATTGCCCTGCCCTGGTACATCAGGTCTCATACACCGCAACAGGGCTAGGGTTATACATGTGGACCCAATCAATTTGTAAAGCAATTGAACCCTTGTCCCAAACAAAAGGTTAGTTATATAAAATAAAAGCCACCCCAGAAAGGCCACTTTCTAAATTAAATGTATTGTAAAACCATAAATCCAACACAAGAAAATGTTACAATGGGCCTTGTGTATAAAAAGTGCAGAAATTTTGAGGCAAACTGACAGCCGTAGAGAACAAAAATCTCATTATTTAAATGGGGATTTTATCCCCTTGAAAGTTAGGTCTGCAGTGTTCTGGACTCGGGTAAGAATATTTCCCATCACTGGATACTGTTACCCCAGTCTCAGAATTACTCCAGATCTGCCTTTACACAGAAGAACCAACATGTCTGCATGAAATATCTGTATTAAACAAGGAAAAACATTCTCTCCATCCTTTTATTTGCATCTCTATTTTAAGAACGAGAGTGATGTGTAACCCCTCTGGTCCTTAAAGGTAGGTGGAAGTCTGTACAAGGAATATTTTAATTCTTACAGTAACAGAATGGTAACTATTTTACTATATAGGATACACCCAATAATCAATGTCAATGAACCAGAAAACTGTATAAAAAAAAATAGAAAATAACTCACTTTAAGCTCAATTCCAGTGAGTTTTGGGTACAAACCTTTGGGTGTTAACCCTTTGATTGCCAGAGTGGTATGTAACACATTGCTCTGCAATGCTATGTACCCCCTGGCACTCAAAGGGTTAAACTGACACTGATCTTAATGTAAGCGTAGCACCATGTGTGATCAAGCTCCAGTGATGAGTTGTAGTTCTCTATACTAATTTCACTTACAGATTGCTTCCCAATACATAACCGCAGTGAGAAGACATGCTTTGGTCTTGCAAAATAAAACCAAACTGCTTTGTCCTCTCTCATTTACAGTTAGACATGAACACTTACTAATAACACCCAACTCACCTTAAAGGGATACTAGTGCAGGGCTTATCGAGTCGAGTAATGGTTAAAATAAATAATAGGATGCTCTAGTGAAAGAACCACTAAGAGTGCAGGACATGAAGGTACTGTGCTCCAATAAAATATATGTTTTGCTGCATTAACTTTTGAATAAAGCGCCTCTTTGCAGTGGGTGTGCCATCATTTGCTCAGCAGGACAAACCATGCAATATAGTTGTTGTTTCTTCATATTACCCAATATTATCCTGTTAATCTAGGCAGAAAATCCATTCTGTTGAATGGTTCTTGATAGTTGAATCTGTATTGGATCTTAAGTCCATGTAGGCAGAGGCAATTCCTAATACCAGGACCCCAGACTGAAGTAGTCTTTTCTAAGAATGTTTCAAGTGAGAAGAGTTTGGGGTCCTGGAATCCAGCAACAGAATTCTATCTGCTTCCATGCACCTGGAATACAGAACTAATAAACACTTAATAGACACAATAGATTCATAGAAGTAATTAGTATTTTCTGCCCAGATTAAGGTAAGGGTTACTATTTGGCATCTATGTACCTTTAAACCAAGGTTTAAGCAGCCGATTACCAGAGATGTGTATAACACATTGCTGGATACCTCTCTGGCACTAAAAGGGTAATGAGAATTAGAGGCTGGACATTGGCACATGTGCTCTCCGGTTCTGACTGGTGCAGTATTCCTCTATAACTAGACATTACATACACCAGTATGAGAAGTGGATTTATTATGGAAGACACTAGAACATATAGCACCAATGAGTGACTTTTTTTTAACCTTTACCAATGTGACAGCTATGTGTGTCTGCACTGGTACAAAAGTATAAAACTACAGCTTACTATCTGGTCTTAAGATATATTAACACCTGCAGAAAACCCTCTTATAAAGGATAACATGTGCATCTCTACAGACAGAATCTAGTAGACACTGTACTATTGCTATCGATGCAGAATTTGCTCAATAACCTGGATTGAAGCAATCTGGGATCTCTTCACATTTACCAAATACTGGTGAGGTTGGGAGAAACTTATGACAAAGTAAAAATATTAACATGGTTTCACCCGCCTCCTTCATCCCATCTCCACACATTGCACTGTGTACAAGGTAAAGATAAAACAAAGTCATTTAACACCTTTATAGCTGATGTCAAACTCAGTTGAAGTTACTGTTAGTTTATACAAACCGGTGAGTGCTAGTGGGAAGGGGAGGTGTGTAGTATGTGTGAAAGTGAACAAGGAGAAGTGGGAGGTACAGTTCTAGCGGGCATGCCATCCAGCGCTGTCCAATTTGTATAATCTCACAAATAAAGCTTTGCATATAAAACTGTTTTAAAATGGAAGGAAAAAACCAAAAAAAAAAAAATTTTTTTTTTTTTTTCTCTTTTGCAAAAGCACTTGACTTGTCAATTGCTTTGCAATGCATTGCACATAACCCTTTGAGTGCCAGGGGCTACACAACGCATTGCAAAGAGTTAAACAGTTTAGATAACTATGCAGGTATATAACCTCCAATTGACCTAAATGGGATTAATGCAGATCAATGTAAGTTATGTATCATAATGCGTTGTATCTAGAAAAAGGAAAAATAAAGTTTATTTTATCTGTACAAAACCGTAACTTCAGGAGTATGTGCAGATGGGTGTCTATACGGTTTACTTCATATAACAAAACTTATCTCCACTTTATCTGCATTTGCCTTTTATCTGTAGCTGGTGAATGACAGATTATACCAATACATCACTGTGGTTTGTACAAATATTAACCTCTCAGATGCAGGGACTACGCAAACACATTGGTGAGTCTTCCCTACCATCTAAGATATCCATGTACTAAAGAGCATTCAAATCCACAGCATATTTGAGAATTGTTCATTGTCCCCTACAATGTAGTTGGATTTCTCCAGGATTGGTCCATTTCTTCTTAGGATAAGTGTCTATACACATCTCTAAATTAAAGGTTTGGGGTTGTGAATATAAACTTACATCTTCTTGGGGTTTTTTTTTTTTTTTTTAATAAATGTTCTGTCTTGTTGAATAACCAGTCAAACTCATGTCTGTAGGGACTTATAAATCTAAACAATACTGATTAATTTTTAAGCTCTTGAAGAACATTATAAACACTAACCTTTATGCTTTCAGTTTAAAGCTGCCATTTCATGACTTCCAGATCTAAATGCATCCCCAGCTTCCTGCTGTTGTCTAGTGCAGCCTCACGTTACAGTTTTGACACTGTGTAATTGCTGTTGGTACAAGCCTGAAATGCAAGCGTGTGAGGCTGTTGTATTAAGAAAAACCCAATCCAATTCTAGAACACACCAAGTGAAAAATAACAATGTTCATAGCTTTAAATGGAACATTAACCCCTTCAATGCTAAAGAGGTCTCTAGTACATTGGGGACCTCTCCCACTGACAGGGTTAAATGTACCATTAAAATAAATGAGAATTTGGGGATATTTTTGCTGCCTAGGGTGTAGCTGGTGTCCTTCATTCCAGTACCACTTCTCTGAGTACATCAGACTGTATCGGACAGTCACACACAAACACATTGATCAGGTGGCATAACCACAACCTGTTGTACCATGGGGAGAAATCTGTTGGGCCTGGAGCAGGTTATAATTACTCGCCTCACAGCAAGTACGAATCACGCAGAACAGAACCAGAGTACAATTCCCACAGGAGGATCCCAGCAAGTGGAACTGAAGAGGATAAACAATTGGTTTGCAGCACCAGGGATAAGCCGCATCACAATGAAGTCCCACATGATAACAATTAAACATTAATGTCAGAAAGGGTGTCCATCCAACGCATGGCAATGCTGTAAACACTTTTCTGGTACTCAAAGGGAAGGGGCATTATTAATGCATGGGCATTTGCCAAGGGGCTTCTGTTTCCATGAGCCTCTCCTCCAACAGTTCTATTTTTCTAGAAATGAACCAATTTATTCCTGTGGTCAGAGAGGAGTGAGGCTGTTCTAGGGGATCAATATATAAATATCAGCCCAAAGATAAAATTAAAGAGATCGTAATGCTCTGTACCGTTACCAATGTTCTAATCGGTCTAGTTGATGTATAATTATATTATAAAGTCCCCCCCCCCCTTTTATAGATGTCAATCTTCTCTCAGATCTGGAATTCTATTGCTTGACTGGAGAGATCACAACGAGGGACAATCTTCGATCAGTATAAGGAAAACCTTGCCCCCCCCCCCCCCCCTTGATGAAGCAGGAAATAATTTTCCTTATACCGATACAAAATTGTCTCTCATTGCAATCTGTCCGGACCAGCTTTCTGATCAGAAGATCGACTTATGTAAAAGGGGCGGGTGGTGGAAACTTTATAATATAATTACAAAGACCGATATGAACATTGGCAACAGTGCAGAGCATTAGTACACAGTATAAGGAATCATCAAATCTTACTAATGAAACATTAGGCTCCTAAATGTTAACCTATATTATAGTCCGCTGGTGGGCTTAGGGCTTCTTAAAATTGCCCTGAGAGGCTCACTGATGCTATTCATATCCCATTGGCTAGCCGCAGCCCTTTGTGATGGTGTCAGTGTTCAAAAGTCAAGATAAGAAGCTGGCCTGATTGTAAGGGGTGCAGGATAGTGAAGAGCCGATGGGCCCCCATTAGATGGGAGGCCCAGTCACAACAGCACCTGTTACGCTCTGATTTTTCAGTGACCATAGACTATAAAATAACGGGGGAGGGAGCAACTGGTGACAAAACGCAGAAAGTAATACTTATTAAAGATATTTGTATATGTTTTATTTTTCTTCTTAAAACATTTTTTAATTTTTTTTCCTCTCAAATTATGAGGTGGTAATTTCACTTTAACCCTTCCAGTGCCACAGGGGTGCCCAACAATTTGCGCTGTATTCCCCTCTGGTTCTCAATGGGTTAAATGCCTTACTCACATCCTTCATTTTGTTCCTAATTCAGTCTTATATTCTTGATCGGGGTAGTCAGTTGTTGGTCCTCCAGCTGTTGGGGGCCATTGGTAGGGTGGGGAGGATGGAATCATAGCCCACAACAGCTGGAGGTCCACCAATTGACTACTCGTGCGCTAGACTCTCGTGGTGATTTTCCTGGCTTGGCCAGCAGAGCGGCGATAGAGAAAAGGGAGCAGTCTGCAGGCCATACAGCCTTCTAGTAATTTATCGCTCCCACAACAAACTTACAGTATGGATTTCCATCTGATTTCACACTTATATAAATATAAAGCAGATAGACACAGGACTTAAGGTGAATTTTAGAGCAAACCAATCGCTCCATACGTGACAGATGTCATTTCCTATTGATTAAAATGGGGGCATTAACCATCTGAATGCTAGATGCAGTGCGCTGGAGACCTGGCTGGCATTCAGAGGGTTACAATCTCAATTTAAATCAATCAGGTTATTTTGTGCCTTATGGAGCAGATGGTTTGCTCCAGAATTGCGCTTTGTTTCTTTTGTGAATAAGGCTTATTCACATGTCATATTTTGGGAGCAAACTTTCACCCACACTATGAAAAAAAATATATATGTATATATATATAGATATAGTTATAAAATCAAAACATATTTCTTATGTGAATTTAAAGAAACACTATTGACTCTTAATAATAGCCCTCCAATACACATACACCTACCTACCTTACTATCACCGGAAAATCCTAATAGCCCCTATGTATTCTTGTTCAAGAGTTAACATCTTCAATCTTGGATGTCATGTCCACAGAGGTGGGCAAAACTCTTGATGGCTGGACTCCAAACTCCACCCACTGAAAGTTCCTTTAGTTTGAAAACTGAAACAGGCAGAGTGCAAAGAGCCCACAGAATATTATAACATGGCAGTGGGTGGAGTTTGGAGTCCAAGAATCCTTCGAGACTCATGTCCACCAGGACATGGCTTCTAGAACAGTCTGAAAATGTCATCTCTCCAGCCAAGGGAAAATTCATAGGGACATTAGGTTTTTGTGAGTATAGTAAGGTAAGAAGGGGCTGTTATTAACAGTTGTTTGTGTTCCTTCAACTGAAACGTTCACAACGATGTCTTAATAATGATATTAGAGTTTCATCAGTAAAACAGGCCCAAGTCTTAAACATGTTAAATCCCTAAACAATTTAGAAGCCCTTTTAACAGTCATGATTTATTTGGCCTGTGTGATCATTTTATTTTTACGTCCATCCCTTGTGTTTCTAGCAGCAAGAACCACGAGGCCATTTGTAACTTTCTGTCGCACATATAGCAAGACAAATGTTTGGGAAATCGGAAGCAAAACAGCTGAACGAAAAACTCCTGATGAAACTGATGGGGATTTAATCTCTCTATAAAAAGCGTTGCAACCATTTTGCTGATCATTCACTAAACGTTCGTCCTGATACATATGCACCAGCTTATTGCAGAAAACAGATTTGTGCTACCGTGAACTGCGCGTACAATCACTGCTCAGTAATCCAAAAAAATTACATTCCATACCGTTTATAAATTATAAAATAAAACAGGTTATTCTTCAGAATCCAAATGTAACACATTTTCAAAATGGAAGTCTACAATAGGTAGATTAACAGCAAATCGGTATACAGTAGTTAACAAAAACGCCTCAGAGCGCTAAAGGGGTGGACAAAGCAGAGCTTAATTTCCCACTCCTCTGGCGTTCAAAGGCATCAAACAAATGTGAATCCAGACATTCTAAAAAAATAAAAGTACAATAGATTTATTTTCTTCCCTTAAGTATAATACTACTTTTATTCCTAAAAGAAACTTCAAACAATAAACCAAAAACAGGGAATGGAGATTGATTAATGAAAATAAGTACTCCTTTTAAAACTGTCCGCTGTCCTTAGTGTTTTGAAGGCTTCACCTGCATTCCTGGCTTGGTGTTTTTCCACACACAGTATATGTCTATTGGGGAATGCTGCCTTACTGATATACACTGTATATGCTACTAAGGCTTGCCCAAATGCCCTGAAAGTGCGCGACTACTGGAATGAGCGAGTGGCTCATTGGTGAGAAATGTGAGGAGTTGAACTTCAAGTGACTTTGGAAGTCAGCTGCCTGTTACATTAAGAATTGCCATCCTTCTATCATACTTCTCTACACAAAACGCGTTGCGTAGGATTCAGTACCAATAATCAACAACAAAACCATTCTCGTCTGACAATGTATTTTTCTTTTGTTTAAAAAAAAGCACTTAGGGCCATATTCAGGAACGCAAGCAGGAGCAATTCCGAAGCAAGACAACTGAAACATAGGGGACGAATAAAATTGAAATATCGTTTTTAACCCTTTGAGTGCTGGAGAGATATCCATTGCACTGCAAATTAATGCTTTGGAGACCTATCTAGCATTAGAGGGGTTAAAAGACCCATGTCTTAAGACCAGAGAGACGCGCAATGCATTGCAATGTGGTGAGCACCCCTCTGGCCTTTAAAGGGTTAAAGAAGCAGTAAGCTTATAGGGTTTTTCAGGTTTTTTTCAGTTTTCTATTGCATTTTTTCTATTGCATTCACCAGGTGGCGTTGTTCATATTACTTACTATAGCCAGTGACTCAAGCCCTCTCACAGAATGCATTATAAAAGTAAAAAAGGGTGGGGGCTTTGGGGCACTACTAACAGATTAACTTGTAATAATTTTTGAAGGAAAAATCTCCCAGTAAGGGAAGCTCCCTCGTTTTATGCTACAGGAAAAGCCCCATAATATATTTATATATTATATTACGTGTATTTTTTTCTGAATTTTACTATTATATTAAATAGGTATTTAGTTTTTTGTGATAGTTGCCCCCTATGGTGCACCTGGCTCGCTCCGGAATTGCTCACCGTTAGTTCCCTGAAGACGGTCCTTAATTTACGAAATATCTTCTTTTTGAGGTCCACAGTGTTTGAGCTTGTATTCCTTTGTCTTTTTTTTTTTTTTGGAACAGTGTTTTAAGTGTTTTACCCAAAATGTTTTTTTTTTTAAAGCATATTTGACTTCAGAAACATGACTTTATTCATGTCTTCGGGGCTAAGAAGTCTTCTCCTTTTGATTAGCAAGGTCTGTTCAGACATATTTACACATTCACTCCTGGCTCCTACAGCGGGCACAGCGAGGAGCCAGAAGGCAAGTTTGGCAAGTTTTGTGTGTTTTTGGGTAACAGAGGACCAGTACTGGAAGAGGTCTGGTGTCACTTGGAACAATGGCTCCTGCAAATAGTCAAAGACTTCATTCTTTCCTAAGCAATCTTCTTCCAGAGCTTTGGTTGTGTCCACAATTTGCCTCGTTTTTTTAGTCGGTGTCTCAAACTCAGGTTCTTCTGCCCCATCTCGAACTTCGCTGATTAATTCACAGACTTTGCCGATAATCTCTTCATGTTGGTAAGGTGGCACCGGCCGTAACTTCTGTTGTGGGTCTAAAATCATAGCTACCTTATGGGCCGACTCCACTTTAAAGTTCTCCTTCAAGGCTTCAAGAAAGAGGTGGCAGAGCTTGCTGATAACACCAGCGTCATTGGCTTTGGAGGTAAAAAGTTTCTCCAGCTTGACGTAGGTCGGCAGGACAAGTTGAAGGGTGGGTTTGCGTTCGTTGCTAAGCTCAATCACAGCCTGCTTCACTGGTGCTAGAATGGCCGCCAAGTTGCTCAGTAAATGCTTGTTTAGATTTTGGATGATGTTCAGCTTTTTTGCACGGCTGTAGAATTCACAGATCTGCTCGTACCTTTCGTGAACGAGCAGGAGGGAGTCGGTCACCGAGTTCCAGCAGGGAGGGGGAGAGGTCTCTTCCAAGGAGCCAAATGTCTCTTTCGAGATGCCAGTTGACCCAGCCAGCTCCTCAGAGACATTCAAGAGTTCTATGACCTCATGCATATTGCGAGCTTGCAGTGTGCGTTTGTTCAACACACTTTGTACTACAGCGTTCAAGGAGCAGGCTGAGCAGCGCAGGCAGGTCCCAGCCTTGGAGAACGCTGATGAATTAACTTTACAGTCCGTAACGTAAACCGTCCTTATCTCTGACATCACAAACTCAGAGAGGACATTC
This sequence comes from Rhinophrynus dorsalis, assembly GCA_037306005.1. Classification (NCBI taxonomy): domain Eukaryota; kingdom Metazoa; phylum Chordata; class Amphibia; order Anura; family Rhinophrynidae; genus Rhinophrynus; species Rhinophrynus dorsalis. The sequence continues at coordinate 4,703,398 of CM074726.1, forward strand.
TGTACCCACTGATGGATAAACTCTCCACTGTCTCTACTGTCCACATCCTTAATCCCCAAGACATACCGTTTTATTTGGTTGCACTCGACCTGATAAGCCGTAAGTATGTAACAGGAATCAGATCCAACACTCTGAGAGTGGCAGGTGACACCGATCCCCAGGCACACGTTGCTTCCCAGTGCACAGGTGACTTTCACTTTCACTTGATTGTACATTCGAGGTAAATGCTTCAGCGCCAAGGTATTCATGTTTCCCAGAATTTCATTGACTGAAAAAGATCCATAACGAGCTCCAGTGTCAACAAGGGTCTGCGCCAGTTTGAGGAAGTCTTTCCCATTGATCACGCTCAAGGCTCCGAGGTCAGCGCACATCACCCTCAGCAGTCGCTCGGCTATGTGCTGTCGTTCCTTTTCAGGTAGCGAATTGTTTACAGGCGCCGCTATTGGTGCTGCTGCTGCTGCAGAAATAAAAGAGAAGATAAACAATAACAGCTGATTAAATAGATCTGAAATCTGTTACGTTTTCCATAAATAAACAATCTGCACATTCTAAGAGGAAGCCACAAAGGCCCAAGTGCACCATAGGGACTAATAGCAATCCCCCAAACTACCACTGATTTAAACTTTTCTATTCTTTTAACTGGGGTTCTTAACACCTTCATTTCTAGATATGTTTCTGAGAAACAATGCATTGGAGACCTCACTAGCATTCCAGGGATTAACCCGTTGCGTGCCAGAGGGGTACGGAACGCATTGCAAAGCAGTGCGGTCCATATCCCTCTGGCACTCAAAGGGTTAAAAGCCCATTTTAAATCAATGACAATTTTTGTCTCTAATGATGCAGATGGTTTGCCCCAGAATTGCTCCTGTTTTTGTGTGCACGTATGGCCCTTACTATAAAAGGATCAGTGCAGTAGGCTCTGCGCTAAAGGAAATGGGTCATCTCTCCACTTTTGGAATAAGAGAATGGAGATTAAGTCATATTTGTGATCCACCTACTGTATACCTGTTATGAACCTATTAATAAGCCTGTAATTGAGACAAGTACTGTAAATATCAGGGCAGCTCCCCTGGTTAACCCCTTGATGACCAGGCCTCTGGTCTGCAAGGAATTAAAGACACATTTTCCAAATTGCCACATCAATGTGTTAATAGGATTTTTCAGAGTACATGGATCTGAACAGGAAAATAATATATATTATTCCTAGTTCACATTGAACTCCAGACCTCCCACCACCTGCTCAGTTTTCTTCTATTTTAATACTGTCTTCACACCTCTAGGAGAAAACGTCATGGACATCAAGCTCAAAGGTGTTGTGCCGGGATAACATGTTTATCAATGTTATTTGACAACAATTATGACATTTTTTTAACCTCTTTTCTTTTGTGATGAAGATGTTCTGAAAGCACAGAATCATCAATATGGCAGTGCAGTAACTAGTATATTGTAATAGAGCTGCACAGTAGATACTCGTTATTAATATGTGCCAACCTATCTGAGAAGACACACGACTGAAGCACAAGACTCCAGTCACCGCTATCCCCTGCTGTCATGTGCCCTGAATTTCTTATCTATGCTTCCTATACAGAATATAGGAACAAACCAAAAAAGGCAACATCTGCCCAAATTCCTCATTCTGTATAGAAACATATACACCAATGTCTATGCTTCTGTTATATTGCTACCTTCAGACAGTGGAGAATCAAGTAATAAAAAAACTGAGATTTAGCATACGTTAATTAAAATTTTATTGGGTAAGCTGCCCCTTTAATGTGTGGCTAATTATATGAAAGTAACTTATTTTTAAACATTACTAATCTTTTAACCATATTGCATACCAGATGTCCTCAACACATTCCGCAAAATGTGAATTATAAAGACAAATACACGTACCGTTGTTGGTGTTATTTCTTTGGGGTTGCGTTTTCCAGTTTTCTTCTGCAGGCGGCAAAGATCTGGATTGATTTGTGGCGATATTGGTTTCATTATCAGCTACGGGAATAGAAAGACAAGCGGGTTTTGTACCTTTACATCAGAATTTTACACAAGAGGCAGAAGATTGGTTTGTAAACTTTCTAAAGAAATGGGAGCCACAAGGATTACACGGATTTCAGCCTCAGATTATTTAAATAAATGTCAACAATAGAATATCGTAATATGCCTCATGCCTGAACACTAACAAACCTTTACATAGAAACCAGAAAGGATAATGAGATCATTGGCAGGAATCAATCTGGGTATAAAACCTGTTTTACTACTAACTAATCCCAGCATGCATTGCCTCACAGCAATGGATTGTGGACTACTTAAAGTAAAAAGTTACTGATTTTACTACAAAAAGAGTTTTTGAGGCTGATGTACCAACAAGCAAACAACGCACATTATAGTGAACAAATAAACATTTCCATTGATTTGAAATGTGCTGAAAACCTCTCTAGCAATCAAGGGGGTTACAAACCCCATAACTGGGAATATTTGGATTTTTTTAAAATGTATTTCCTATAATGCACCACTCTCTTTAGTTAATAAGTCTCTATGCGTAGTGACTACAGACAGGAAAACAGACGTAGATAAATCCTACTTTAAAGGTTCCATACACAGGGTGACCTTGGTCAGAACAACCATCAGTCCGGTCATTCAGTGGTCAGACTGCCTGTTAATATGCGTTCAAAACTATATAGATTACATCGGAGCGACCTGATCTCACGTACCCCTCCCATAGACAGATCACTGTGGTTTGGTCTGTTGAGGCCACACACACACGCAGATCTGATCACTGGTTGATCAAAGTTGTCACACCTGCCCAGTCAGCTCAGTTAATAGATTTGGTCGGCCCAGTCTGATAAAGCTGACCCCTCCCTCCCCCAGAAAATAAACTGCCAACCTGAGTGTTTTCGACCAAATCGGACTGTTTTCCAAGATCAAGTCAGCCTGTGTATGGGCATCATTACTCTGCCATTAATCACATCTATGATTCAAAATTTGTGGTGCAACGTTACATGAAACCCGCACAGTAAAAAATATCAGAGGATTTTCCCTTTTCAACTTTTATTTAATGCTTTTACCACTAACCTCTAATATGAATGAACGCTGCTTGGTATCATCTAGGAACATTTCACCTTGAATCTGCACGGACAGGGCCGGACCTACAACTTGGGAACAACTGGGCAGGGCCCCTGAATATCCATTAGCTCTGCCTGTGGTCACCCCTATCTACTATTGCCTGGCACAACAAACACCAACATACACACACACACACTCTTAACCCTTTGAGTGCTGGGGGTATGCAACGCATTGCTTTGCAATGTGTTACATACCTCTCTGGCACTCAAAACGAAAAACCATTGGATGTTAGAGAGGCCTAATTGTACTTTACTTACTAGTTTATATCTCCAGCTTATATACTAACGTGTCCAGTTTATATCCAGCTTTACCGGGGACGTTATTTAACCCCTTGGATGTTAGAGAGGCCTAACCCTGCACTTAATTTAGTTTAAATGTTCAGCTTATATACGACTGTGTCCAGTTTATATCCAGCTTTACTGGGGAGATTATTTAAAGGGATGTTAATGTTTCATAATAAAAGCAGCTCTAATTAATCATCATAGTATTTGGACTTTGGAGAGTGTTATTTCAATTCGGTCAGAGTTGTAGTTCAAGAGTAAATGAATGATAAAGTATCCACCTCCTGCCCTTTTACTGATGTAACACTGTTCAGCCAGATCAGAAGGGAGGTGCCCAGGTAGACTGCAGAGAGGGACAATCTTCAGTTAAGATAAGGGAAAAACCTGAAAAACTTGTCAAGGGGGGCAGGGCCTTCATTGTTCGCATAGGAAGAAGATTGTCCCCTGCTGTTATCTGTCTGGTCAATGGACTGCATTCCACATCTGAGAAGAGATGGCTTACACTAGGTAAAAGGGGCGGGAGGGGAAACTTTGCTTGTGAATATCTCTCAAACCATAAAGGTTTGAGAGATAAGCCTTATATCGTTCTTCATGTTTTTTTAATGCCTACAAAATAAAATAAAGATAAAACGAAGTATTACTATCCCTTTAACCACATGGATGCAAAATAGGCCTCCGATGAATTGCCAAGCAATGTGTTATAGACCTTTCTAGCACTCAAGGGATTCCATAACGGCCAGTGCAGGGTTATATCAACTGGACATAAAAACTAGTAAATCAATCAGGAGCCATATAAGACTGGCGCAGTGGGGTTGGAATTATGCTGGCGACACCCACAATGACATAGTGGGAGTGTCTATCACAGCTGAGACGCCTCCTCTTACAATTACCTCCCCCCCATGCTGCCTATCCTGCCTAATAGGAAATCCGGCCCTGTACACAGAACACTATACTAATTTCTTGCAGTATGGTGGATTAAAAAAAGCTATTTTATTACATAATACGGAAAAAAATTATATAATTTAGGTGTTTTATTCCTTGCAAAAGAAGGGTAGCCCTGATGCAGGGAGATGGTTTATTCAAACCTTATTACAGCTCAGATTGGATTTATCTGCGGTGCACTACGTTACTGTGGTGCCGTTGCTAGGGTTGTCTACGTACAGTGACAAGAACGCTCAGCGTCACTGTAATCTTTCAGGCCATGTAAGTACTGCTCCCAAAAAAACGCTAATTTGAGATGTAATAACTTTTGAATACAACATTTTCATCAGTGGGAGTACCCTTATTTTAGTCAGCAGGAAAAACTGGGATATATATATTTTTTCTCATATTATGTAATATTTCCCATTTAACTATAATAATGCAGGCTAAATCTGTTACTGTACATTATTACAATAAAGGCATCCAACAGCACTTATTGTAAGATTCTGATCCTAAGAAGGTAATGTGTTCCCCTAAAGCAGTGCTGGGAAAAGTAAGCTCCTGATGTTGCTGGATTACAATTCCCATCATCCTCCACCAGCCAACGGCTGCCGGAGCATGATGGGATTTGGTCGGCAACAACAGGAGGGACTCACGTTGCCCAGATAAAGGGACATGACATCAGATTGGGGTTTGCTCACCAGCATGAGACTGCATGTGCTCCAGGAGGTTGTTGTAAAACTGGAATTGGATTCCACATGCACCACACGTGTACGGCTCTGTGGGGGGGAAACAACATGCGCGTTTCAGTCGGGACAGCACAGTTTATTTATATAAAACACAAAGGGGGGGAAATGTATAAAAAGTACCTAAGGCATACGCAATAATGGGTTCATGTGTGCCAGATGATATGTATAAAGGCGTCTGCATGAGTTTTATACATGCCTACTAAGCACAAAAATTCTACACTGACATTTTTGTGACTTTTTCCATGATTTTTTCCTTGGGATTGTTAGATTTTGTACTTCTTTTACATCAACTAAATGTACTGAGATTATACGAAGGAGATGTAGGTGGACAAATGAGGGGAAAATCTGATTTTAAAGCTGTCACAAAAGGCAACCATTTTTTTACATTGATTGTAAGAAAATTCTTGCTTCAGTCACACCAACAAATTGTTATATAATGTGTTTGTTGTACTTGATGCAAAGAAAAGATTTTCATGAGTAAACACCTTTATACATACGTGCGGTCAATTGTTTTGTGAAGATAGTGAAGGACATATGTCTGTACCACTTTTATTCATCTCCCCCAAAATGTTATGGAGATGATGAACCCTTTGTAAGTTTTGGGGTTCACTAAGTGTTATCCACGCAGAGCCGGATTTACATCGCATGTGTCCCTAGGCAGGAAATTCTAGGCTTCCTTAGTCCTGCCCATAAATCACACCCCACTGCTCCCTTGACTCCACTCTTGGCCCATCCACTACCTGCCCGGCACACAAAATACCCTTAGCATATAACAGACAATGGCAGAATGGCTGCACAATGCATTGAAAAGCCCATCAGATTAATATATTATTGGCCAGGAAAGGGGTATATAAGCTGGACATTACATAAATACATAAAGTGGTAAACAGGCTGCCCAAATTAGTATTTAAATAGGTCATTATAGTAGTATAAAAATTGGTAAATAAACTGCCCAAATTAGTTGTTAAACCAGACATTTCAGAAATATATAAACTAGTAAATAAATCAACCCAATTAGCATATAAACTGGACATTACGCAGATATATGAATTGGTAAATTGGACAAACTGGTATATAAACTGGACATTACGCCAGTTTATAACCTAGCCACAGTAAATCAGGGCTGGGTCCTGGCGCAGGGCACTGGGACTGAGCCGTACGTGCGCTCAGCAGTAGTCAGGATGACTAGCAAAGTCAAATCGCCCCTCACAGTAAGACCCTCTAGGTGGTTGCCTGCTGTGCCCAGTGGTAAATCCGGCCCTGTACCTTGGGGAGATAATATTCGGCATTTCATGAAGTAATAGAGAGAACAGTCCTTTCTACTGTTACCACTTGGGGTGAGACTGAGGTGTCCATATACCAAGAAGCCAAAGAGTCTCTATCATATCCAAAAAACCACATGTATAAAGAAAATGGAGCAATTCTGTGGCACACCAGCTGCGCCATGCAAAACAAACAGATGCTTTGGAGACCTCTCCAGCATTTGAATGGTTCATCTACTTGTTTAGTCCTATATACAATTTGTAATTTGTATATGGTGGACTTGGGGGCCCATATATGCAGCCCCTGAGGTGAGTCTGGTTACCCATCACTGTTCTAGAAGCAGAATATCAGCCCTGGTAGACATAATGGATGTTGTCTTAACACAGGAAGAATTATGCAATGCTGACTGATTATTCTGGCTTTCTAGCACCCCCTGCAGGTCAGTTCATAGAACAAATCACTGCTAATGGCAGGGCGGTGGCCTTGTAATCTGTACAGAACAGCAATCAAAGGGAAAAATCAGCCTTGACACGCAAGGCCAAAGTATAGGTATAAATAAAAATAATCATTGACCAAGATCATTTTATTGTAACTATTTAACACCTGTAGATGCCAGAGCGGTATGAAACGCATTAGTTAGCATTTAGTGGCCTAAACCAGGGATAAAAAACAATTAAAGGAACACCAACACATAAAATAAGAAATAATTTGATATATCTTCAACTATCACGTATCTAAAACTAGCATCGGCAAAAACAAAGTATTTTATGTTATATCCAAAAATACAATCCTACTTTTTTAATGCGTGTGTTGATTTTCCCATTCAGACACCATGAGGTGATTTTGTTTGTGCTGGTTGTAATGAGAGAGAAGAGTTAAAGGGATAGTAATACTTCATTTTAACTTTATTTTATTTTGTAGGCATTAAAAAAACATGAAGAACGATATAAGTCTTATCTCTCAGACCTTTATGGTTTAAGAGATATTCACAAGCAAAGTATCCCCCCCCGTTCAACCAGATCAGAAGGGAGATGTCCAGGTAGACTGCAGAGAGGGACAATCTTCAATTAGGATAAGGGAAAAACCTGAAAAACTTGTCAAGGGGGGCAGGGCTTTCATTGTTCTCATAGGAAGAAGATTGTCCCCTGCTGTTATCTGTCTGGTCTATGGACTGCATTCCACATCTGAGAAGAGATGGCTTACACTAGGTAAAAGGGCCGGGAGGGGAAACTTTGCTTGTGAATATCTCTCAAACCATATAGGTCTGAGAGATAAGACTTATATCGTTCTTCATGTTTTTTTAATGCCTACAAAATAAAATAAAGTTAAAACGAAGTATTACTATCCCTTTAAGGCAGTTAGCTAACTGACTGAGATCAGTATCCACTGCTCTTGTAGTCACCTTATCTCAGGAACGTTATAGACACCTACCAAGACTGCTCTGCTAATGGGAGTCAAGGAGGCCAGGAAAAGGCAGGGGTGACTGCTTCCACTGAGCACATTTAAGACTACGTTTTAGGCCTCAAGAAACATTTTACAGATGATGATTCAAGTACACAAGGGTTAAAGTGTATATAACCCTAGATCATCCATTTATCTTACTATGACAAAAAAAAAACAAATAATTGCTTATGCATTTTGTCCTTCTGCCTTTGTTCAATCGGTCCTGAATGTCAGATCCATGAAGGCGGACATGACAGTTCCTGGCGGGACCACACGACCTCACTGCGCACCCCTCTGGTCCTTAAAGTGTTAGTAATGTCCCATAAAAACGTGTTATAGTTTTGTAGAGGACGAAAAAATAAGCTTAATGGCGCAAACCCTGTCTCTCAAATCGCTATAGTTTGAGAGATATAGGCATTGAAAGTTCCCCCCTTCCTCCTGATGTCAGCTGTAAAGCTGACACCAGAAGATCCGTGTCAGCCGACATGAGGAGGCGCTCTGCAGCAGAGCCGGAATCGCATTATTGCAAAAGAATTACTTAATTGGAAAGGTCTACAAACTATGCTTGCAAACCAGGCATACTTTGTAGACCTATCCAATGGAGTAATTCTTTTGCAGTACGCGATTTCGGCTCTGCTGCAGAGACGCAGGCTGGTCCCCAGACCGGGATTTGCTAGATGCTGACGTCAGGAGAAGGGGGGAAACTTTCAATGTTTATATCTCTCAAACCATGTGTATGTGTGGGTGTGGAGTTGTTAGGAGACAACTTTTCTGAGATTTAAGGATTTCCCTGCTTTGCACAGGTGTATTAGTCAAAATGAATGCATCACTGCTCCATTAACCTGTGATTAATAAGGAATATCCTGAAATCCAGGACTATCTGCAGCCCTTGAGGACCCGGCTTTGACAATCTTGTATCACACCTTTCCTTCTATAATGAGCAACAGTAATCTCTGTGTGATTTACTTCCAGTACAGAGGTCAGTGTGTGTGTGTGTGTGTGTGTGTGTGTGTGTGTGTGTGTGTGTGTGTGTGTGTGTGTGTGTGTGTGTGTGTGTGTGTGTGTGTGTGTGTGTGTGTGTGTGTGTGTGTGTGTGTGTGTGTGTGTGATTACGTTACATCACAAAAATAAGTATGATTTAAAATTCTTTCTGTACTGCTTAGCAGTGAAACTGATTTTTATAGTATATACAAACACACTGAAAAAAAGTGGGGGACAAAAGAGGGAAATCAAGAGGAAAATATAATATAATGAAAAAGTGATATCCTACATTTCAGCCCTACTTGCCCCAAAGTGATCCTTTAATTTCTTTATTTAAAATCAAAAGACCGTAAACTATACATAAATCAGGTATCTAATAAAAATCTCCAAATTCCAAAGATTTTGGAGTCTGTACGTGAAGATAAAAACAACACAGCTGTTCCCTATTATTAAAGCATCAGCTTGTTGGACCAATCATATCCTCTTATAGTGATGAAGTTGTTGGAACTATTTGGTTCAGCAAAAGATGTTGTGATTTAAATGTGTAAGACAGCTGTTACTGTTGTTGAATTACACTCCATTCAAACTTTACTGTTGAGGTTGGTCAGTTATAAAATACACATACTGGCTGATAGCACTTATCTAAGTCTGGAAATATGTATATAATGATCACAAATAAGTTAATGTGTAAATGCCCCTGTTATTCTGTCTCCAAATATCATCTCCCATCGACCACATAATCATATGAGATTTACAAAAATTACTTACAATACATGAACAGTACTTAACTCATTTAACATAAACTACCATTGGATTATTAAAACATAAATCTGTGTTTTGTACTGTAACCGAAATAGGGTTCAATAGTATCCCCGTTGTATATCGTGACATATTCATTACACAGACAACGCCTAATAACAAGTGGTGCATCAATCATATGTTTGTAACAAAGGAAGGGATCATTTTAGGAAACTAAACAGGGTTCAGTGGTATACCTATTGTATATCCGGAGGTACGCTTTACACAAACAGTGCCTAATAACAAGTGATTGGTCAATCACATATTTACAACAAAGTGAGTCATTAGTTTAAGAAGCACCATCAAGTCTTTGAGGTCACGCTTGCTGCAAATGAAAACCTAATGATTTATAAAGGCTATTTTCTTGTGTGTCAAGCGAAAGCGTTACGAGCACGGTATCAAATATTTCAGTTTATGATCTCCACATATGGAAATATGGTGGCTATTCCCTAGTCTGATTCCCTCGTGGTCTGGTCTCAGAAAACTGCCACATTCTAAAGCTTTTCTAGAACGATAACTGCAATTAGTCTACAAAAGTAGTTTATTATATTAAATTATAGGAATGGCCTGACCAGATTGAGACTGACACCAGACCACAATATCATTTATTCATTATATGATATTATATTTTCCTCTTGATTTCCCCTTTATCCCTCATTTTCTCTTTTTGTTTGTAAATAGTATTTGTGACATGGGTTCCCTGTTCTGATCTGCGGTGCATCTATAATTACCATCTACTATAATTAACCCATCATTTGTGATGTGATTTTTTTTTTTAGAAACCTGTAGCTCCCGTTATGGGATTCTATATATAATATCATACATTCAAGATATAAGATTTATGAACAACCAATACAGCGCAGTTGAAGGAGAACTAAAATCTCCTAATAATAATCCTCACTTACCTTACTATGCTCATGAAATCCGAATGGCCACTGTGAATTCTGTCCTCGTGCCTTTGTTCAGTAGAGAACATCTTTAATAGTCCTGGGTGTCAGGTCAATGTAGGCAGCCATGACACTTACTGGTAATTTTTTTTAAACTGCAACAGGCAGAGAGTATGAGTCTAATGAACCCTTTTAGGACCAACGAGGTGTGCAACGCTTTGCTCCATAGTGTGTTGCACACCCCTTTGGTCCTTAAATAGTTACGATTACTATGCGCTACAACCAGAGTTTAAAGTACTGTCGGTGACTGTCATATCTGCCCCATGGACCTGACTTCCAGGACTGATGGAGTTATCTCTTGAAAGAAGGAGCCAGGGGAAAATTCATAGGGGCCTTTACATTTTTCGGCCATAGTATGAGAAGTGATTTATACTCTATTTATGATGAGAGCAGCTGATATTTTCTAACTTTTATACATAAATGAATCCCAAGTGGTGAGTTCAGGGCCGGATTCGTATCTCTGGTGCCCCTAAGTCTGGCATCCACCCAATGTTTCAACATAAGCTCCTCACACGACTTCCACCCCAACCCCATCCCCAAACCCTTTGCCTCTTACATATAAGAAAAAAGAGGATTTTAGTCTTACCTGTTAAATCCTTTTCTCTTAGTCCATACAGGTTACTGGTAACTCTGGGTAGGTGATCCGCCCCTTTAATTGTAGGCAGGAACAATTATAGAAGTGAATGCAGGGGGTGGAGCCTACCTTCCCTCCTTGGCTGCAGCTAGACAACCAGCTCCAGAAAGATTTGAGATACTAACTATTGACTACATAGTGGAAGGAAAAGAAGACTCTTGTGAGCATGACCCCGAAGGACCCCCACGGTCTGCCACAGGACAGCCAAGCATGGTCCTTTGACAGGGTGGGAGACCAGTAACCTGTATGGACTAAGAGAAAAGGATTTAACAGGTAAGACTAAATTCCTCTTTTCTCTGTCGTCCAATACAGGTTACTGGTAACTTTGGGGGATGTCCAACCATTGAGTTTCCCAGAGATGAGAAGTAAGGCAAAGACCAGGCGCAAGGCCCCCAAAGTCACCAGAGCAGATATGATCAGATCAGAGAGAGCCCAACAAACTAACGAAGTGTCAACAGACACTGAACAGGGGTAACAACACCCCAGGAACTTACACAGCACACTGAACTAGAGCCAACAGGGCTCAAAAGTGAAGGAAGCAGCAAGAACCGAAGGAGATCCTAGACAGGCAAGACTGCCTCCAGGATTTTCCTCCCAAAGCTGGCATCAGCTGATGCCAGTACATCAACACTGTAATGCTTCGGAAAGGTGTGCACAGACGACCAGGTGGCAGCCTTGCACAACTGATCAGCAGAGGCCTGATTCTTGTAAGCCCAAGAGGCCCCAATAGATTGTGTAGAATGAGCCGTGAAAGGGAACAGGCTTCTTCCTCAGCTCATAAGCCTTACGAATAGTGGACTTGATCCAAGAAGCAATAATCACTTTGGATGCAGGTCTTCCTGCCCTAGGACCCTCAGGAATGACGAACAATGCGTCTGATTGCCTTATAGACTCAGTGAGATGTACATAAAACTAGAGACAAAGCACCATGTCTAACAAGTGGAAATCCCTCTCCTTGTCAGAGGTGAGGTCAGGGAAGAAAGAGGGCACCACAATCTCCCGATTGATGTAGAACTCCAAAACCACCTTCGGGAGAAACTCCTGAGAGGTGTGAAGCACCATCTTATCCTTGTGAGACACCAAATAGGGTGGTTTACAGGACAGGGCATGTAACTCCATGACACGGCAGACAGACACAATCACCAGGAGAAAGGCCATTTTCCACGTCAACAGGCGTAGAGGAATAGTAGCCAGAGACTCAAATGGATGGCGCTGAAGAACGCCCAAAACCAAATTAAGATCCCACGGAGGAGCAGGAATCTTCAAATGCAGGACGAGTATGAGCAACGCCCTGGAAGAAAACCTTGACATCAGGAAGGATGGCAATGCACCTCTGAAAGAAAACAGAGAGAGCAGACGTTTGAAGTTTAAGGGAACTCAAACTGAGACCCTTATCCACACCATCCTGCAAAAAAGCCAGGACTGTAGGCAGATCAAATTCCTGTCCTTGTCAGCATACCAAGTAGACAGTCGACCAGACGCAATGGTAAATCTTGGAAGAAACAGGGTTCGGGCACTGAGCATAGTAGCCACCACATCAGAAGAAAACCCTTTCTTCCTCAATATTGAGGATTCAATTTCCAAGCCATCAGGGCTAGACGATGAACATCCTCCTTCCACAGGTAACCCTGAAGACGACGATCCGGACAGCAAGGGAGCCAGAATTGCTCCGCCACTGACAGATCCAGAAGCTTCGGAAACCAAGCTTGACGAGGCCAGTACGGAGCAATCAGAATGACTGGAAAATGCTCCAGTCGCAATTTCCGTAACACCCTGTGCAACATTGGGAGGGGAGGAAAGATGTAGGCCAGAGGGAATAACCAAGGAATGGACATGGCATCCACCGCCAGATCTAGAGGGTCCCTCCATCAAGAGCAGAACCTTCCTGTTGTGTCTTGTCGCCATCAGGTCGATGTAAGGAATACCTCACTTCTGAACAATGAGGGTGAACACCTCCAGGTGCAGTTCCCACTCTCCGCTGTCCACTGTGTGTTGACTGAGGAAGTCCACCATGACGTTGTCTACGCCAGGAATGTGCACTGCGGATATGGCAGGAAAGTGTTCTTCTGCCCAGGACAAAATAGCCTTGACCTCTAACCAAGCAGTGAGACTTCTTGTTCAGCCCTGCTTGTTGATGTAAGCCACGGCCGTGGTGTTGTCGGACTCTACTCGGACTGGACAGTCTTCCAGCTGAGATGTCCAATGACGAAGGGCATGAAATCTCGAACGAAGCTCCAATATCTTGATGGGAAGGACAGATTCCTCTGGAGACCACCGACCCTGAGCACACAGGCGACCCAGGACCGCTCCCCAGCCGGAGAGGCTGGCATCCGTTGTCACCATGGTCCAGAAGGATACCAGGAAGGACCTGCCCTTCAGCAGATTGGAGAGGTCGAGCTACCATGACAAACTCAGTTCCACATGAAGAGGGAAGGACACTGACATCTTCAGAAGGTCTGGATGACCCCTGCACACCTGGATCAGAAACCGCTGGAGTTCCTTGGTGTGCGCCATGGCAAATGGTACCGCTTCTATGGTGGAAATGAATTTCCCCACTAGAGATGACAGCTTCTTGGCTGGAACTGGATCTTGAGCCAGGATTGCAGAAACCCTGTGGGCGATCTGGTGAGCCATCTCGTCCGTGAGAAACACCATGTTCTTCTGTGCGTCAAAGAGGAGGCCCTGGAAGACCAGATGCTGGGATGGGACAAGATCTGATTTGTCAAAGTTGATGATCCACCTGTGAGAGCATGAATGTATTGCTGAACCTGCTGATGAAGAAGTTACGCAGAAGGGGCTTTCAGAAGCAGGTTGTCCATGGAAGGAGTAACTCTGATGCCGTCTCAGTGGAGGAAGGACACTAAGGCTCCCAGGACTCGGTTGAAGACTTGAGGAGCTGTTATCATACCAAATGGAAGAGCTGAAAACTGAAAATGTCCCCGGTCACAGGCAAATCGGAGGTACTGCTGGCTCTCTGGATGAATGGCAATGTGTAAGTACACATCCTGAAGGTCCAGAGATGCAAGGAATTCCCCCGGGGACATGGCAGCAATCACTGTTTGTAGAGACTCCTGGTGATAATGAGTACGGATCACAAAGGAATTGAGATCCTTTAAAGGGATTGTAATGTCCCCAAAAAAGTATCTTTTAAATGGTAGCTGCAATAAAAAAACATTTAATGCACTTAATCCTCTCTCTCAAACCGTTACGTAAGAAAATAAAGACCTCCGCTCCCTTCCCCTTCTCATGCGTCCGCTGTATAGCGGACGTCATGAGATCCTGCTTCCGGGACCAGAAGGCGGCTGTTCAGGAGCGCTGTCATCAAGCTATCGAACTATAATTACCTCATCGGAATGGGCTACAATGTGTGCTTGCAAGCCAGACAAACATAGACCATACCGATGAAGTAATTATAGTTAGATATCTAGATGTCAGCGCTCCTGAAGAGCCGCCTGCAGTCGGGCGACCGGATTCTGCCTCTGACAGCTTTACAGCTCGACAGGCAGAAAGGGGAGGGAGCGGACGACTTTATTTTCTTATATCTCTCAAACCATAACGGTGTGAGAGAAAGGATTAGACACATTAAGTGTTTTTTTATTGCAGCTACAATTTAGAGGATACTTTTTTTGGGACTTTACTATCCCTTTAAATCCAAAATCGGGCGACAGCAGCCATCCTTCTTGGAGCCCACAAAGAGGTTTGAGTAAAAACCCATACCTCTGTCCTGAACTGGAACTGGCTCTAGAACGTCCTTGTCCAGAAAAACCTGAACAGCACCGAACAGACGGCGTTTCTCTGTGCCCTGAGGCTTATGAGAAGGAAAGAAGTGAAAGGGAGGAAGACAGACGAAAGGGATCCTGTGCCCTTCCGTCACCACCTGTAAAACCCATGGGTCCGTAAATGAATCCTCCCAAATGCTGTGATAGTGATGCAGACGACCACCCACAGCAGAGTGTGGACCCAGGTTTGGTGAGTCATGCCGAAGGAGGCTTGGAAGCCTTGGGCTTGTAGGAGTGTTAATCAGCAGAGGAGAAAAGGAGAGTCCAAGGCCTGTGTAGGATACTTGTTCTGGAAATAGCACAAAATGGCTTCCGCGGCAGGAGCCAATCAGAAAGGAGCGCGTGAAGCATGCACTCATGGGAAATGTAGTTTTCCAAAAAAAAGTACCCCAAACAGTGCCCAAAGGCCCCTGAGCCCCCCAACACACTAGAAACCTGAACCGGATGATAGAGCAAGGGCAGACAAGTAAAATGAGCCATCTCTGAAGTCGCTAGGTTGAGCGGTTGCAGAGATATGCCCCAAACTGTACAGTCCCATTGGAGTGAATGGAGCAATGGCGTCTATGGGGTAAAGCGCCCGGAACTCAAATTTTACAAAATTGAAAGTGTAAAACTAAAAGACATGAAACATCACTAGAACATGTTAGGATACCCAAAAAAAAACACTGAACCAGTAGGAAAAGTGTTAGAAAACCCCCCAAATGAATGAAAAACCAGCAGCTAAAGGGTTAAGTTACCACATAAACCTGCTCCAAACACCCCACAGACATACAGATAGACCCAATGAGTGCAGGAGTGTGCAATAGGAACGCCAAAGGGAAACCCCTGTGCAGAGGGGCACTGTGGGACAAGTGGACCTGCAGCACTCAAAGGGTTGCTCACCTTTCCTTCAGATCTTCTATCTTCAGATTACCATGTATCAAGAAGAAGCCTCAGAGGGCAACTACTGAGGAAAGAACATGAACCCAAGATTTTCCCCTCAGGGCTTAAGGTACACAAAAAAGCACCTGGATACTGAGCTAGCCACATCTAAGGGCATTGTCAGTGATGGTAATCTGCCTAATGGTGGTATTCCATATCTAACAGAAAAATAAAAAATTAGCTAATACTATAGCAGAACTGTTCTCTTGCCTGTATTATCTTCACCAAGGAACAAATCTTTCTGGAGCTGGTTGGCTAGCTGCAGCCAAGGAGGGAAGGTAGGCTCCACCCCCTGCATACAATTCTAGAACTGTTCCTGCCTACAATTAAAGAGGCGGATCGCCTACCCAGAGTTACCAGTAACCTGTATTGGACGACAGAGAAATAGATCTTAAATTGACAGCGCATAATATACAAAGTCAAACTTCTAATACATTTATTATTATTTTTCATCTCCATTTGTATTTTTAATATGTTGACAGTGAGCTCCCTGGATCACTGGAGTTTTCGCTCAGGGATTGTAATGTAACACTATCCCTGCAGAAGAACAGCCTTCTTCCAGTCAATTAAATACAATACACAGAGCACTCAGTGCTGCGGGGACAGTGTTACATTGTATCACTGTACCTGGTTTCACAGTCCCTGACAGAAATCTCGCTGGAGACAGAGCTCCAGGAAGCTCACTGTAAGGAACATACATGCGTTATATAGAATAGGTCAAGGTAAAAAAAACAGTTAATAAAGTGCAGGCAATTTGACGTTACAGATTATTCACTTGCTGTACATGTAAAGTCATAAAGTAGGTTTACTGTCACTTTAACCCCATGGCTGCTGGAGATATCTCCAACACATTGCTTTCCCATGTGTTGGGGACATCTATAGCAGTTGAGGGGTTAAACAGTGGCCAGTAAGGGTATGTACACTAGTAAATAAATGGGGTGCCATGATCAAGGTGCAGATATCTGGTGCTGGGGGAGTGGGACTTCTCTGGCCACACCCATAACTCAGAATGAGGGTGTGGCAACACAGCTTAGGCCCCTCCCCTCTACACTTGACTCTGTGTACACTGGCCTACTCTGCCTCATGGGGAATCTGGCTCCAGGACAATCTGAGGTTTCCTAGGGCCCCGGTCACCCACCTTCAGCCTTACTGCTCTTCTCTTCCTTCATTGGCTTGTTGTTGGTTTCCTCTTTCCGCTTGATCTTTTTCTTCCATCCCTTGCCTCAGAAGAGTTAAGAGAAATCGAACAATTAGGATTTACTGGGGTATTTATTTCTGACAGGTCCCAAACCCCACACCATGTGTTTAATTGTAAAGCAGTAGTAAACTTTTATTATGAAAACTGGATAAAACAAAGGCACTCTCAATGATCGAGGTTGCTTCACTCAAAAGTTATTATGTACCAAAATGAGTTTTTATATTAAACTGCTAGCAACAGCACAACCTGGTGAGAAGACAGTTATTCTACCTCATTCTCTTGGGGAGGTGAGTCACTGGCTATGGTTCTCCATAGTATGTGACAGTAACAGCACCACCATTCTGTCACAGTTTGAACTGTAGTAACTTCTGTATAAAATTTCTCCCAGCAGCGGGAATCCCTTTGATTTACTAGGCAGGAAAAGGCCTACAATACAGGTTCATTTGATGCTATGATCTGGTAACAGTTATACATTTTGGGGAACTGTCTCTAGTACTAGATTTATTAAATTTAAAGGGATAGTAATGTTTCATAATAAAAGCAGCTCTAATTAATCATCATAGTATTTGGACTTTGGAGAGTGTTATTTCAATTCTGTCAGAGTTGTAGTTCAAGAGTAATTCAATGACAAAGTATCCCCCTCCCTCCCCTTTTACTGATGTAACACTGCTCAGCCAGATCAGAAGGGAGGTGCCCAGGTAGACTGCAGAGAGGGACAATCTTCAATTAAGATAAGGAAAAAACCTGAAAAACTTGTCAAGGGGGGGCAGGGCTTTCATTGTTCTCATAGGAAGAAGATTGTCCCCTTCTGTTATCTGTCTGGTCTATGGACTGGATTCCACATCTGAGAAGAGATGGCTTACACTAGGTAAAAGGGGCAGGAGGGGAAACTTTGCCTGTGAATATCTCTCAAACCATAAAGGTTTGAGAGATAAGACTTATATCGTTCTTCATGTTTTTTTAATGCCTACAAATTAAAATAAAGTTAAAACAAAGTATTACTATCCCTTTAAGAGGGTCACTTGTTTCAAGTCCCCTAGCTGGAAACATAATGAAAAATTACAGTAAAATAACTGCATCATATTGCGAAAAAAAAACCTCAATTTAATCTGCTAAATTATGCACAGAAAAGATTCCAAATTACTGAAAGTTTTAAAAATCAAAATGAGAGGAGGACACACCAACACAGAGCAGCTGTTGGAGACTACAAATCCCATCATTCCCAACCAGCCAACAGCCCCAGTGTAATCAATAGGAAGTTTTATTTGTTCTTTACAGTGCCTCTGGTGGTTTTATGTTTGACCCGGATTTAGACCTTTCCCTTTATGTAAATAGATAACATCAGGTCACATTCCACTTCGATACCTGTTGGCATCCTTAGTCTCAGTGCACATTAGTGAATGAAGCAGACAAAAGAAGGGCATGTCAATTCAGTCTCAGAATAGGCAGGTAAATGAGCACGTGCAGCAACCAGAGACACAGACAGAAACGGACGCACGTGTATGGGATGTATTAGAGAAGACGTAACACCTCCTAATAATAACCCCCACTTACCTTACTATCACCACAAAGTCCTAATTGCCCCTATGAATTTAGACCTTGTGCATTTGGTAAAGAAATAACATTTTCAATCAGTTCTGGATGTCAGGTCTGTGGGGGCAGACATAACTGTTGCTGGCAGAACCACAGGGCCTCAAACTCTGCTCACTGCACATAACAGTCTTTACCTTTTAAAGACCAAGGTGTTACACACATCCATCTGGGTCTTAATAACCCTTTGAGTGCCAAAGAGGTATCCAAAGCATTGCAAACAATAAGCCGATACCTTTCTGGCACTCAAAGGCTTAAATGGTTAAGTAGAGCCAAGCACTCTGCTTGCGTTTGAAGAAACTGCCAGTAACAGACATGTCCGCCTCCATGAACCTGACATCCTACCAGTAACCGTCATATCCACCTCCATGAACCTGACATCCTGCCAGTAACAGCCATATCCGCCTCCATGAACCTGACATCCTACCAGTAACCGTCATATCCACCTCCATGAACCTGACATCCTGCCAGTAACAGCCATATCCACCTCCATGAACCTGACATCCTGCCAGTAACAGCCATATCCACCTCCATGAACCTGACATCCTGCCAGTAACAGCCATATCCACCTCCATGAACCTGACATCCTACCAGTAACCGTCATATCCACCTCCATGAACCTGACATCCTGCCAGTAACAGCCATATCCACCTCCATGAACCTGACATCCTGCCAGTAACAGCCATATCCACCTCCATGAACCTGACATCCTGCCAGTAACAGCCATATCCACCTCCATGAACCTGACATCCTGCCAGTAACAGCCATATCCACCTCCATGAACCTGACATCCTGCCAGTAACTGTCATGGCCGACTTCATGTACCTGACATCCTGCCAGTAACAGCCATATCCGCCTCCATGAACCTGACATCCTACCAGTAACAGCCATATCCACCTCCATGAACCTGACATCCTGCCAGTAACAGCCATATCCACCTCCATGAACCTGACATCCTACCAGTAACAGCCATATCCACCTCCATGAACCTGACATCCTGCCAGTAACAGCCATATCCACCTCCATGAACCTGACATCCTACCAGTAACAGCCATATCCACCTCCATGAACCTGACATCCTACCAGTAACAGCCATATCCACCTCCATGAACCTGACATCCTACCAGTAACAGCCATATCCACCTCCATGAACCTGACATCCTACCAGTAACAGCCATATCCGCCTCCATGAACCTGACATCCTACCAGTAACAGCCATATCCACCTCCATGAACCTGACATCCTGCCAGTAACAGCCATATCCACCTCCATGAACCTGACATCCTACCAGTAACAGCCTTATCCACCTCCATGAACCTGATATCCTGCCAGTAACTGTCATAGCCGACTTCATGTACCTGACATCCTGCCAGTAACTGTCATAGCCGACTTCATGGACCTGACATCCTGCCAGTAACTGTCATAGCCGACTTCATGGACCTGACATCCTGCCAGTAACCGACATATCCACCTCCATGAACCTGACATCCTGCCAGTAACAGCCATATCCGCCTCCATGAACCTGACATCCTACCAGTAACAGCCATATCCACCTCCATGAACCTGACATCCTGCCAGTAACAGCCATATCCACCTCCATGAACCTGACATCCTGCCAGTAACAGCCATATCCACCTCCATGAACCTGACATCCTACCAGTAACAGCCATATCCACCTCCATGAACCTGACATCCTGCCAGTAACAGCCATATCCACCTCCATGAACCTGACATCCTGCCAGTAACTGTCATGGCCGACTTCATGTACCTGACATCCTACCAGTAACAGTCATGTCCGCCTCCATGAACCTGACATCCTGCCAGTAACTGTCATAGCCGACTTCATGGACCTGACATCCAGGGCTGTTTGGATATTTTATCTCTAGATCAGAGGCACAAGGTCAAAATTCCTAGGGGCAATTAGTATTTCCTGCTGTAGTAAGGAAAGGAGGGGTGTTATTAGGATGTGTTACTTACCCTGTAATGATGTTCCTGAAACAAACCAAAGAGGAAACATACTGTAAAGTGGAGCGTAACTAGATCAGTACAGACACTTACCTTGTAATAATGGGAACGGGCTGGAAATCAAGGGGCTGGCAGCTTCTGGAATAGTCACAAAATATCACAGTTATTCTCTTCCATTGTATATTCACATAAAATACATAAAATAGAGCACCTGCTGTTTCTGTTTGACGACAATGTCCATCATCCTCAATGGCCATCTGAGGATTATGGGACTTGTAGTCAAACTTTAGGATTCAACACCCTTGGGGTAAGGGCACTAAAAGAGCCTTGCCTAGGGGCACCTAGACTAGTTTTATACATAATAATGGCTAATAGAACATATAGTGGATTTTTAAAGCTCTTTCAAAATCGTCAAGGCTGTTTTTATGATCCCTTTAAAGGGATAGTAATACTTAAAATGTAAAAAAAAATATGTTGTAGGGTTTATCCACCTTTATGGTCCTGGGACCATAAATCTCCATAGGATGGTGTAGCAACAGCGCCACCGTACAATTTCAGGCCACTGTGATATTGCACCTAAAAAATTTCAACTTTGAAAATTAATAACTTTTGAATGAAACACCTTTCAGCAGAGGGATTGGTCTTGTTTTACTCAGGGGGATAAACCCTACAACATATATTTTTTTACATTTTAAGTATTACTATCCCTTTAAAGCCACAGTAATGTCCCATTAAAATTATGCTCGTTTTATAGAGGTTTAAAAAAATAAGTTATTTGGCACAAATCCTATCTCTCAAACCGCTATGGTTTGAGAGATATTCGCTTGTAAAGTTTCCCTTTTCCTGCTGTCAGCTCTGCAGCAGAGCCGAAATCGCGTTACTTAAAAAGAACTACTTCATGGGAATGGTCTACAAAGTGTGCTTGCAAACCAGGAACACTTTGTAGACCTTTCCAATTAAGTAATTCTTTTTTAAATAACGCGATTTCGGCTCTGCTGCAGAGGGGCCGGCTGGTCCCCAGACCGGGATCGCCTGCTGTCAGCTAGAAGCGGATGTCAGGAGAAGGGGAGTGAGGGGTAACTTTACATACGAATATCTTTCAAACTGTAGAAAGATAGGATTGGTGCCAAATAACTTATTTTTTAAACCTCTACAAAACAAGTATACTTTTTATGGGATATTAGTGTCCCTTTAAAGAAAGACTAACATATTCTAATAAAACCCTTTATTTACCTTAAACTGGACAGAAAATCCTAATGGCCACTATTCAACCACAAGTGACCGTGGCACCTGGCACTGGATGGTATTCCTGATCTTTGTACTTGTACTGCAGCCACGTAATGCCACAGACTGAAGTAAACATTGTTCTTACTGCAATGGTTATGTGGTAAGCCTAAAATGTGAACTCACCTTTTTGCCAGCTCGTCATATTCCCTCCTGCCACCATGTCAGACATTCCTGCATGTGTCCTGCTGGAACCTAATGGAAAAACTACAAGTCACTCTCTGTATAATAATGAAAATATTGCAGAGATCCATGTATAACACACATGTACACACAATCATGTTTCAATTATCCTCTAGACTGTAAGCTCTCACGAGCAGGGCCCTCTGATCCTCCTGTTCTCCACATCTGATTGTACTATTTAATACCTCTGTATGTCTATTCCCAATTGTACAGCGCTGCGGAATTAGTTGGCGCTATATAAATAAAGAATAATAATAATAATAATAATTAGAAGCGTAAATAAAACCTGCTGGGCCTAGGGAGATATCTGTGGCTGGGCTCTCCATCCATGGTCTGTAGCAAGACTGAATATTGTGCGGTAATATAAAGCTTAGTTTAAGCCCAGGAGCAAGTTTCTTCTTTTTTTTTTTCCCTCTTTATTACACTTGTTTATTATCTCGTCTACTTGTTTTTCTATAAATTCTTGATGCGTCTCCTAGCAGTTACTGCTGATTTCCTATGATGCTACTTGGACACACTCAAACCTTAAGAGAATCCTTAATGTAGATAACACTTGTGCCCAGGAGCAAGTTTCAGTCGTGTGCAGAAGAAGACCCAAGATGCAATTCACCAGAGCAGGATGTCTGAGCGAGGACTGTTTATCAGTAGGCTGATCAGGAAGGTCTGATAAAGACTAACTTAACTGGTAGCAGGAAAGCTATAACATTCTCAGTCACTGGGGTATGAGGAGAAGGTTGAACTTGATGGACTCGTGTCTTTATTCAACCTAATTTACTATGTCACTAGGAGTAAAGACAGAGTGGCTGATGCACTGAGAAAAACTGCAGAAATACAGTAACGAGCCAATTAACTGTCAGGACTGGAAATTTCCACAACTGTGTGGATAGTAAGACAACTTTCCTCAGATCAGTAATAAATGCTGCGCTTCTCTCCATGTTTGACATTGAGTAGAACAGTAACTTTTCCCCTCCTGACAAATGACTTGATGAACCTCACCAATATATTTCCAGTTTTTTGGTTTTTTTTTTACTCTTTTATTGAGTCAGAAGTAACGCCGTAAAATTAAAGTGGATGACAATAAGCAGAGAGACTAAACATAGATCACATATCTGTATCATAGGACAATAATTTGGGGAATGTTTGTCTGTTCCCTGTTTTTAGCCCACCATCCTTAGAGAAGAAAAGTAATATATTTTGGCAGTGCCAGGAACTTGCTTCTTCGTGATCCATGACGCATTTGATGATGGTTAACCATTTAAAGACCAGAAGGGTGCACAATGCAATGCTTCACAAAGCGTTAATCGCTTCTCTAGAGCTCAAAGGTTTTAAGAAGTGGAGGGAAGGGACTCACCGGTGTTTTTCTGGGTGTCAGGGGCTGTGTTTGATGATGTCAGCGGCCATGATATTAAACTGACCTGATTGTAAAGGGGTTTTGGGACAGGGCAGAGTTGATGGGTCCCCTATGAGGCTGGGTACCATCACAACTGAACCCTCTACATCCCCTGTAGTTCCGCATGTGCTTTCCTCAGCTGTCACACAGATGTTATAAGTGGAGAGGACAGCTGCACAGTCAGTAGGTGACATTTTAACCCCGAGCTCTGAGATGTATGCAGGTAACCCAAACCCAGCTATCTGTACATGAGGCTTAGTGTGTCCATATAGGGGGTTTCCTCGTGTGACTCCCCCCCCCCCCCGTGCTGGCACCTATTTCAGAGCAGCTGCACACATCCCCCAGCAGGCCATACTCACCGCTTGAGTGCTGAGAGTTGCTGTTGGTTTCTTCATAATTGTTGGGGGGCTTTGCTTCCACATCGGGGCCGAACGAGCTCTCTGAAAGGAACGGACAAAACCCAATAAGAGAGATATGATGTCAGGCACTGGAGCTGGCAGTAGGAGCTGTGCACGCACGCTGTTAGATTATGTCTTTGCTCATCAAATAGCGGGAGAGCAGGCTCACAACTTAACACTGCGCCAGAGGGGTAATACCCTTGACGACCAGAGGGGTGTGAAACGCATTGCGAACCAATGATTTGCACACTTCTCTGGTATGCAAGGGGTTAATTAACACCTTCCCTGCCAGAAAAAGTACAATGTATATATTTACAGTTGCCAACAGATTACAATAGAGTGACTAACAAAAGCAGTGCTGTTAAATTTGTGTACATTGCACACTAGGATGTTGCTAACAACAAGACACATACACAAGATACAGTACTACAGGGTCTACTATGTGCAGTCTATAGCCAGGCTATTAACCCCTTCAGATCACAGTTTTCTGGTCCTCAAGGGAATGAAGCCACCTTATATTTTGCTGCATAAACTCACATACACAACATTACATTTCTGCTAATGGTCAGTTAGGCACTGTAGTGTTTTACAGCAGGTCACCTTATTATTATTTAATGTAGTGGTTCTTAACCTCTTCTTGCTCAAGGAACTTAGCCCTTCGAGTGCCAGAGGGGTACGCAACGCATTGCAAAGCAATGTGTTGCGTACCCCTCTGGCATTCAGAGTTAAAACGCAATCTGGATTTTTTGTTGTGACCCTAACATATCTGATGTAATTTATCAAGTGCATAATGATGAGGACAAATATAGATATACACTATTATTAGGAATCACATATAGTTGTTGATACCTTTATTGGCTAACTAAGCAGATTTAGGATGAAAGATTTCAAGACCCCTTAGGTCTCTTCCTCAGGCATGTTATACAGAGAAATATACAATGTGTACTTGTATATAAGAGATGTTTTCATATTTATCTGTATAACATGCCTGAGGAAGACACCTAAGGTCTTGAAAGCTTGCATCCTAAATCTGCTTAATTAGCCAATAAAAGGTATCAACTTGACTCTATTTGCCTCCTGTATTTTTACAGCTAACACGGTACCAACTCTCATCACTATGATTAGGTCTCCCAAAAACAGAAATAAACTTTAAGCAAAAGGTAGGACAGAAAAACAAACTTCGCTTCCTATATAAAGAATATATTATACCGCTGTGTTGATTAATTTTCACAATATGAGGATTTTCTTGCATAGTTTGGCTAAAGTACACTTACGTTTTCTTACGTTGCCAAGGTAGCTTGTATCTAGGGGAATCCTATCTCATACATTTCACCATCCCTATCCAAGTTTAAAATTACCCCTGAGAAACTCGTGAGGAAACAAGTTGGATTTAAAAACACCTAGTTAAAAAACACCTATCCGTAGAAAAATAAGTAAAAATAAACATATTATGTATAACAATTTCCATAAACATTTAACCCTGGGATGGCCAGAGAGGTATCCAACACAAAGAAAGAAATGCGTTAAATATCTCTCTGGATCTCAAAGGGTTAAAACTCAGCAATACAAATTTTGTCAAAGTCTTAATAGGGAAAAAAATGGGTTGGTGACCTTGGTTAACATTTTGAGAGCCATAGAGGTATCCTACACATTGCATTACCTCTCTGGCAATCAGAGGGTTAAGAAACACTGATTTAAAGGGATAGCAACACTTTTTTTTAAAAGCTCTTATATTTCTGACAGCGAGTTCCCTGAATCTGTGTTTCTGGAGAGTTTTATGGTCAGATGACTATGAAAGCAGGACAATGATACAGTGTAACACTATTCCTGCATGCTCTCCTTTTCACACTAACACTATCCTTCACAGAACCTGACTGGTAACAGATCATGGGAGCTCCCTGTCAGTGACAGAGACAAATAATAGCGCAGATGATAAATTTAGTAATAGAAAGTACGGACGTTTTCACTTTCCACACTACAAACTTGAAGAGTAAGTGAAGTCAAAATAAAATTGTTACTTTCCCCTTAAAAGAATTTAATATGAAGGGCTGGATTGGCCATGACTTTGGGCTGCTAATTCTCTCCGGCCCTTAGTTTGGATGTCACTGATGCAGTGCATTGAAAGCCCTTGTGGCCACAAAGGACTTGACAGATTGCTGATATTTTGCCTGAAAAATCTTCTCATCCGACTCATCTTGTCAGATGTCTAATGAAGAGCAAAGTCGGGTTTCTGTCACTTTACCCTGGCAGTTTATAACAGACAATTGCACCACATTACGGTCTCAGTCCCTGCCATGTTATTGTATCCTCTGATAAGAGATTAATGATTATACTCACTGATCGGAGCGTGCAGTGCAACGTGTTCCTGGTACGGAGTGTAATATTTGTACTGCTTGCCACAGAATTCGCACGTATAATTACCGGTTTCTGTAGGGGTAAAAGAGAAAAATAATAAAAAACACAGGTTGCTATCTCCACGGTTTCCCTGTAGATATTCCTCAGACTGCGAGGCTCAGAATATTAAAAAAGAGATTTGCTTGCAAAAAGTAGGTTAATGTCTGTGCTGGAAAATAATTGCACCCGGTGACATCATTCTGCTTTTCCAAAAGCTTCTCCATTGTGGTTTAACAATAATTATTAGGTGATTAAGAAATAAGACAAAGGGAGAGTGAAACAAGGTACAAGTTTTTTTTTCACATAGGAAGTGCAATTAATTAAAATGTGCAATTCTTTACCAACCAACTGCAGCACAGAAGAGACACAAATTCCCAATCATTTAAAGGGTTAGTAATTTCACAACAGAACGTTATTATAGATTATTCATTATACTTTTTAGAATACATGGCACCGTTGTAAAGGTCTATATCATTGTAGACTACTTGCAATTTTATTCGAAAGTCCCCCTCGTGTCCCTTTTCCCTACGTCACTCAGTCTCCTCAGATCTTAAAGCCGGTCCGTACGGATCGCAACGAGGGACAATATTGTGTCAGCATACGGAAAACTTTGCTGCCCTTCATCAAGTGGGCAGGATTTTACTTTTCTCTGTCGTCCAATACAGGTTACTAGTAACTTTGGTTAGGCGATCCACCCCTTTAAGTAGGCAGGAACAATTCTAGAAATGACTGCATGGGGTGGAGCCTACCTTCTCTCCTTGGCTGCAGCTAGCCAACCAGCTTCAGAAAGATTTGTTCCTTGGTGAAGATAACACAGGCAAGAGAACAGTTCTGTTATAGTTTTAGAAGTCTTATTTTTCTGTTAGAAATGGAATACCACCATTAGGAGGATTACCATAACTGACAATGCCCTTAGATGTGGCTAGCTCAGTGACCAGGTGCTTTTTGTGGACCTTAAGCCCTGAGGGGGAAAATCTGGATTCCAAGTGCTTCCCCAGGAGTTACCCACTGAGGTTACTTCTTACTACATGGTAACCCGAAGACAGAAGATCTGCAGGAAAGGTGAGCAACCCTTTGAGTGCTGCAGGTCCACTTGTCCCACAGTGCCCTTAACCACAGGGGTGCATTCCTGGGAGTTCCTATTGCACACTCCTGCACTCATTGGGTCTGTTATGTCTGTCAGTGTTTGGAGCAACTTTATGTGGTAAATTAACCCTTTAACTGCTCTTTGGCATCTTTTGGGGTGGTTATTGGCACTTTCCTACTGGATTCAGTGTTTTCTGGGTCTGATTACATGTTCTAGTGATGTTTCATGTATTTTTATTTCTCGGATCTAACTGACAAAATTGAGTTCTGGTGCGCTTTACCCCATAGATGCCATTGCTCCATTCACTTCTATGGGACTGTACAGTTTGGGACATATCTCTGCCACCGCTCAACCCAACGACTTCAGAGATGGCTCATTTTAATTGCCTGTCCTTGCTCTATCATCCGGTTCACATTGCAAGTGTGTTGGAGGGCTCAGGTGGCTTTGGACACTGTTGGGGTACACTTTCTGGGAAAACTACATTTCCCATGAGCACTTGCTTCGCGCGCTCGTTTCTGATTAGCTCCCACCGCGGCAGTCATCTTGTGAGCTTTACAGAACGAGTATCCTACACAGGGTTTGGACTCTCCTCTCCTTTGCAGATTAACAATTCGCCTGCCAGTTAAGTCTATTTTAGTGATTTCTGGGGTGAAATTTTAATCTTACACACTGTAAACTGGGTGATTAATTATTCTGAATGTTTTTGACACTGAGAATGTCTACTCCATTGGAGCTTGGGGCCAGGCCTAAGACTAAGGAAGCTGGGGTCTCTGTATCCCCCATTGTGCATTGCTCTTCCTGTCATTCAAGGTTACCTAGAGAATTCTCAGGTCATTTATGCCCAGCATGTTCTGATGTCCCTGAGAGCCTCCCAGGGACTTCCAGCCATGCATTAGAGCCAGTTTGGGTGCAAGAGTTCAAGGCTGCTACCAGGGACCTCAGGTCTACGTTGCAACTCTTTCCACCCCAGTTACAGGGGGTCTTCCATTCCTGCCTACTTAAAGGGGCGG
Organism: Rhinophrynus dorsalis; assembly: GCA_037306005.1. Classification (NCBI taxonomy): domain Eukaryota; kingdom Metazoa; phylum Chordata; class Amphibia; order Anura; family Rhinophrynidae; genus Rhinophrynus; species Rhinophrynus dorsalis. The sequence goes on from CM074726.1 coordinate 4,731,737, forward strand.
ATCGCCTACCCAAAGTTAGCAGTAACTAAGAGAAAAGGATTTAACAGGTAAGACTAAAATCCTCTTATACTGACAGATACAGTATTGTCCCTCGTAGCGATCTGCCCGGTCTTGCAGACCAGCTTTCAGATCTGAGGGAACAGGAGTGACGTAAGGAATAGGGCCAGGAGAGGGCAAATTTAAAATAGAATTACAAGAAGAGTACAATGATATGGACATTTTACAAAGGTATCGTGCATTATAAAAATGTAATGAATAACTGACAATAACTTTATATTGTGACACTGCTATCTCTTTAAATGGGATTTTTATTAGTCATTATGGTGCACTTGGTTTGTACATGTTCTCCAGTTCTTCTTAGTAAATCAGCCTCATTTCCACAATGATAAATCCCTTTTCTTTTTTTTTTTTACCAAACCCTGCCCCTCACACCTGTTGTTGGACTACAGTGGATGCCGTAGTTCAACAACAGCTTAAAGTCAAAGATTTTCCCACCACTGGACTGGTAACACTGTTCTGCTGGTATATGACCACTGTAGATTATAACAATTTACCAAAAATCCAAGGAGATGCAGTTGTAAGATTGCAAGTATGCATTCATTTTAAGCAGCTTCTGCCAATGTTTTCCAATGAAAAATTATTTATTTGTTTCCCAAGTTCTGGCCAACAGGAAACACAACACAGGACTATAAGGAAGGAAACCGTACAATACAAGACTATAATGAAGGAAACTGTACAACATAGGACTATGAGGAAGGAAACTGTACAATACAGGACTATGAGGTAGGAAAACGTACAATACAGGACTATGAGGTAGGAAACCGTACAATACAGGACTATGAGGTAGGAAAACGTACAATACAGGACTATGAGGAAGAAAACTGTACAATACAGGACTATGAGGAAGAAAACTGTACAATACAGGACTATGAGGTAGGAAACTGTACAACACAGGACTATGAGGAAGAAAAACGTACAATACAGGACTATGAGGTAGGAAAACGTACAATACAGGACTATGAGGAAGAAAAACGTACAATACAGGACTATGAGGTAGGAAAACGTACAATACAGGACTATGAGGAAGGAAACCGTACAACACAGGACTATGAGGAAGAAAACTGTACAATACAGGACTATGAGGAAGGAAACTGTACAATACAGGACTATGAGGAAGGGAACCGTACAACACAGGACTATGAGGAAGGAAACTGTACAATACAGGACTATGAGGAAGGAAACTGTACAATACAGGACTATGAGGAAGGGAACCGTACAATACAGGACTATGAGGAAGGAAACTGTACAACACAGGACTATGAAGAAGGGAACCGTACAATACAGGACTATGAGGAAGGAAACTGTACAATACAGGACTATGAGGAAGGGAACCGTACAATACAGGACTATGAGGAAGGAAACTGTACAATACAGGACTATGAGGAAGGAAACTGTACAATACAGGACTATGAGGAAGGGAACCTTACAACACAGGACTATGAGGAAGGAAACTGTACAATACAGGACTATGAGGAAGGGAACCGTACAACACAGGACTATGAGGAAGGAAACTGTACAATACAGGACTATGAGGAAGGAAACCATACAATACAGGACTATGAGGAAGGAAACCATACAACACAGCACTATGAGGTATGAGGAAGGAAACCGTACAACACAGGACTATGAGGTATGAGGAAGGAAACCATACAACACAGCACTATGAGGTATGAGGAAGGAAACCATACAACACAGCACTATGAGGTATGAGGAAGGAAACCATACAACACAGCACTATGAGGTATGAGGAAGGAAACCATACAACACAGCACTATGAGGTATGAGGAAGGAAACCGTACAACACAGGACTATGAGGAAGGAAACTGTACAACACAGGACTATGAGGTAGGAAAATGTACAATACAGGACTATGAGGTAGGAAACCGTACAACACAGGACTATGAGGAAGGAAACCATACAATACAGGACTATGAGGAAGGAAAACGTACAATACAGCACTATGAGGTATGAGGAAGGAAAACGTACAATACAGCACTATGAGGTATGAGGAAGGAAAACGTACAATACAGCACTATGAGGTATGAGGAAGGAAGCCGTACAATACAGGACTATGAGGAAGGAAACCGTACAACACAGGACGATGAGGAAGGAAACTGTTGTTTTCCCAAAGGTGCCAGGCTCGGGCTTAACTAGGAGCAGGTAATGCTTGGCTCTCCTGCTGCTGGGGACTACAGCTCACATCATCCCTAACCATCCAACTGCTGAAAGGGGATGATGGGAGTTGTAGCTCTCAGCAGCAGAAGGGCCAAAGGTTGTATATTCCTGGGCCAATCTATTGCATTATTACTGCACCGTGCATCCCAACTACACCAGCAGAGAGATTAGCACCATTACACGCCCCACGCTGGCAACATGACCCGGGGCTTTCTAGGAGAAGTAAAATCTCCTAATAATTACCTTCCCCCCTCGTTAACTTGCTATGGTTATAAAATCTTAACAGCCCCTGTGAATTTTGCCTTGCCCCTCAGTACCAGAGATAACATCACTCAGTGCTGGATGTCAGGTCCATGGAGGTTGACATGACAGTTGCTGTAACTCCAAACTCTGCCCTCTGCACACGGTAATCTTAACACTTTAAAGGACCAGAGGGGTGTACAATGGAACCCTTCTGGTCCTAAAAGAGTTAGGTCGTATCAAGCACTCTTCCTCTTTGGATCAGACATTCAGGACTGATCAGAAATGTTATTTCTTGCACAAAGGCAGGAGGTAGTAGCTTATTAATAGGAAATTTTAATTCTCCTTTAGGAATGAGAGCGGTTGTTTTGATCCCCTCCGTTAGTATCTAGTAACCTCTGTCCTGTCAGGGTGAGTCAGTCACCTCCAATCCTATTCATTCCAGTAGGAATATCCCGATGGGTCAGACACCTGAAATGTATCAACTCTCCCCAATTGTGTTCACACAAGTACATGGCTGCGATTTTAGGTCATGTATGGGATTGTATTTCATTTCACATCATCGTATTCACACAAAGGAAATCTAAAATAAAAGTAATCTTTATATGAAAGAGTATCCTATATAATAATTTGCTAGTCCTATTTAATAATTCTCTAGGATGTTTGTCAGAAGCCGTCATGCCCAGTACAGACTGCCCGCACGCACTGTGGCTGATATGGAGCGGGGAGCTCTGAATTCGGACTGGAGTCCTCTCTGTGCACCTTCCTCAGACCGCTTGGTCCCAGGAAGGTGCCCAGAGAGGACTACAGTCTGAATTCGGAGTTCCCCGCTCTGTATCAGCAGCAGCGCATGTGGGCAGTCTGTACTGGGCATGACTACAGCACGGCCAGTGAGCAGAGAGGCCCCGGGCACTAGCGGAGGCTGCTGCGTGGCACTGTGGCCCGTGTTTTGTATAATCCACAGATATATATGTCTCCATTATGCAATTAAACTATTGTCATGAAATCAAACCGGATTCAGGGACGACTTTATTTTAGACACTTGGGTGATAATCAGAAATGGCTTCAATTATTTTCATCCTGTCTCTGAATCAACAAAAAGAAGGACGATCTGACAAAGGGTGGACTTCAGGTACAAAACAAAGGTGTATTTTAGATTTTTAGTCACTTTAAGGTTCCTCTGCAATCATTTCAGAGATAAAAATATATATATTAACCCTCCGCAAATCAAAGAGATGTGGTATTCAAGGGTTGAATGACAAAATATGGCCTGTCTTGTTTGTAACCAGTTATTTAAACACAAGAATCCTTATAGTCCAGTTTCAGATCCTATAGTACAACTGCTTTGTAACGTGTTGCCTGTCTAGCATTACCAGACACGAGTGTTGTACAGAGTTCTGACGCTGTCCATCTCTAAGAATGAGGTACATTCAGAGGAAATCCAAAATATATACCCTTCCATTTCCTTCCTTAGGTTAATATTTGGAATTTATAGGATAGACAGATAGCTAGATAGACACACAGAATGTAGTTGGTTTGTAGCACAATTGCTCCATATCCTAGTAATGCAGCATCAATGGCTGAGGCTACATCATCCAGTCTGAGGCAACCTCACATACTCATTCTACTTTTCCTAGTTTCAGGCTAGGCTACCTCACCCACCCGGAGGCTATGTCACCCTCTTTGAGGATACCTCACCCACCCTGAGGCTATGTCACCCTCTTTGAGGCTACGTCACCCTCTTTGAGGCTACGTCACCCACCCTGAGGCTACGTCACCCACCCTGAGGCTACGTCACCCACCCTGAGGCTACGTCACCCACTCTGAGGCTACGTCACCCACTCTGAGGCTACGTCACCCACTCTGAGGCTATGACATCATCGTTTGAGGCTACCTCACCCAGTCTGTGGCTACATCAGCTATTTTTTACAGCAGAATCTGACTCCCCAGCCACTGATGGTACAGATTGCACTCAGAGGCACAAATGCACACTGATATAAAGGTCAGTCTGGACAATTACCAATTAGACTTTGTAATGATATAACAGATTTTATTACAGCAACGTCCTTGGGGAGCTGATCATTGTAATCTTAAAGGGATAGTAATACTTCGTTTTATCTTTATTTTATTTTGTAGGCATTAAAAAAACATGAAGAACGATATAAGTCTTATCTCTCAAACCTTTATGGTTTAAGAGATATTCACAAGCAAAGTACCCCCCCCCCCCCATTCAGCTAGATCAGAAGGGAGGTGTCCAGGTAGACTGCAGAGAGGGACAATCTTCAATTAAGATAAGGGAAAAACCTGAAAAACTTGTCAAGGGGGGCAGGGCTTTCATTGTTCTCATAGGAAGAAGATTGTCCCCTTCTGTTATCTGTCTGGTCTATGGACTGGATTCCACATCTGAGAAGAGATGGCTTACACTAGGTAAAAGGGGCGGGAGGGGAAACTTTGCTTGTGAATATCTCTCAAACCATAAAGGTGTGAGAGATAAGACTTATATCGTTCTTCATGTTTTTTTAATGCCTACAAAATATAATAAAGTTAAAACGAAGTATTACTATCCCTTTAAAGAAACACTAACATATCTTAATAACAGTGCCCACTTACCTTTATGTGATCAGAAAATCCCAGTGGTCTATACAAATCTATCCTCTGTGGACTACTCTGAAGTGATTCTCATTAAATAAGCACTGAATAGCACTTCCATGGAGCAGACATAAGGATTTTAGCACTTCTCTAGGACTAAACACTACGTGTATTACATTCTTTTCAGAAATCCTTCGGTAGAAGTTTGGAGTCCTGGAGTCCAGTAACAGAAAATGATGTCTGCCTCCATGGTCATGATTTCCAGTACTAATTAAACATTCAGTTTGGGGAACCATTCCATACACAATTGATTCATAGAGGACATTAGGATTTTATGCTCAAATGAAGGTAAGTGGGGAGGAGGTTATTATACTTCACGCAATTGCTGTTCTAATACTTCTCTGCCATTCCCCACACTGGCTTTCCTTAACCTTCCGAATTAACTCAATATCCTGGTGCTAACTTACTAGCACTGCACCCCCTACACCGCATCCCTGGCTTCCAAATACATTCCCACCATCTTCTCTCTGCATCTCTCATTACACCCTCCATTCCCTCATGCAGAAGTTCTCAGTGATGTTCCAGAGTTCCAAATTCTCTCCCCCGTCTCTCCAGACCCTCCCCAGCATTCAGACACTCCCTGGAAACTCGCCTCTTCAGGGAAAATTATCAACTTCCCACATCACTGTCATGAGCGAGGTCAGAACAACAGTCTGTCCAGCCTCCACTCACTTTACTACACACACAGCCCCACTAGGACCTCTCTGCTCACACAGGTCATTTTTCTCCTGAACAGACCCACTAAACATCTGGACCACTGCACTGAAAAGCACTTCTTTCTCCCACCCACTAACCATTGATTCACCTGGTGAAAGGCACTTACACCCTGTAGCACTTATACCTTCTGTATCCCAATCTACCCTCTCCTAGACTGTAATCTCTCACCAGCAGGACATTGTGCCCTTGTCATTGAGGCATCATACAAAATACTCAAGTCATAGAACAAGATTCATTGGAACTGGAAGCTCTAAGGACCACCTCACACAGATTGGGCATTTGATGAAGCAGGCAATTTCTTCTTGTGGGTATTATATTAAAGTAAAGATGCAAGCTATGAGGGCGAGGGGATCAGAAACTACTGGGACACTATATGAGTGTGGATCAAGGACAAATAGCATCGTCCATCTTCTGTGCCTTCAGTGACGGGGTGTGAGCCGCAGGAAATGAGATGGCTGGTGAATAGGCTTGGTGTAGGCCACACACATATGGGTAAAATATATTATATATATATATGGCTCCAAATTTCCACTAGCCAATGGCGAGTGAAAATTTAGCCCTGGCGAGTAGAAATTCAGCCCTGGTTGGTATGTTATGTCTTGCAGTGGTGAGTAACTTTTCAGGTCTGGCTAGTAGCAAAGGACTTCAAATTATAAGCCCTGTATATTATATATATATATATATATATATATATATATATATATATATACATACACACACACAAATATACTGTTTTTGTGTGCCTTAGAATTCACTCAGGTCTATTGAAGGTGTGATGTACAGGCAGACTTCACCAGGAGACTGTAGGTGTAATGCATACATAATTAGGTACACTTGACTGCTGTATAAAGGACTCCTGCCTAGGTACGTTATATCTATTTGTTAAAGAAATTAAAAGCCCCTTGTTCCTAGGGTATAATTCTGTTTTATTCACCTGTTTATTGCAATCAGTATAACAGTTATCTATACGGTCTCCTCTTTTTAAGTAAAAATCTAAATGATACACAAAACCAAAACAAAAGATTCTCCATGGTTAGATTTAAAGATATGTGGTCACCGACTGACTGTGATCATACTCATGACTAGTGACTGTAACATGTCCTTTCATCTACTGGAAAACTTTTAAATATTATCATTTGGGAGGAAGAAGGGGCAAAAGTGAAATGTACGGAGAAGCAGAGGAGGCCACTGAGAACAGGATGAACTGAGATCAGACCGGGAATCTACAGAAAGCTTATGTTACTGTGCATCATACTTGGACCAAGTTTGAGAAATGATTCAGGGTCCTCTTCTTTTACGTCCCCTGATGTTACCATCATATGGATATAGGTGTCTAAGAAAAACAGAACGATAAAAAAAGAAATAAAAATAAAAGATATAAACTTGCAATGTGATTGTTCTTATTCTAACCAAAATGAGAAAACCAAGGAAAAAATCAACATAAATGTACACTTTCTAAACTAACAGAAAATCTAACATATTAACACTGATCATCGAATTAACTGTTTAAGGACCAGAGGGTTGTGCAACGCGCATTGCTTCATAATATGTTGTGCATCCTCCTGATCTTTTAAAAGTTAGTTAGGACCCTTTCTGCACTGCAAGGACTAGTCTGAAGTGGATAAGAGAAGAGACCACGGTCACGAGCCGGAAATCCCTATGTCAGTATGGTGGGAGAATATCTACATGTCTACCCTGCAGGCTTCAGTCTATCATAGTAACATATAGTAACATATTTGGTGAGGATGATAAAAGACATATACTATGTTTGTCTGTGCTAATTCTGTCAATAAAGTTAGTTAAAGATGTCGTAATGTCCAACAGACACACACTCACAAGTGACCGTGCACAGACATACGTGCACAGCTGTACACAGGCATGTGCACACACAGACACACACACAATACAAACACAAACGATGTTTTACAGCAGACCTGTCATCTTTATTTTAACCCTTTGAGTGCCAGAGGGGTACGCAACGCATTACTTTGCAATGCGTTCCATACCCCTCTGGCACTTAAATGGTTAAGTATGTCTGAAAACCTCATTATTGTGTTTTCCAACAGACCATCGGACATGCAGCTTAGGAAAATGGTTGTGAGCTCCAGTTCTTGGGGCACACTAACAGGTCACAGGTGGATTCATTATAATGACAGGGCTACTAGTTACCCCCCTGTGATTAAGCTGGACTATACTGAAAGCCTGCACTGCTGCTCTAACAACTACATGTGAGAGAAACTAGTGTAATAGATGTTGGCAGATTTATTGTGGGGAAGTGAAAGTCTATTTCAGTGCCCTACCCTATGATAATGAAGTGCTCAGTGCAGTACTGCCGCTCATTAGCGTGCAATGTTACAATGACACTTTCACTTTTCAGAAATAAAAGTACAACTATTTCCTAAACTATACATACGGTGACAGGTCTAGTTTAAGCTACCGTTCGGCCCTGGTCAAAGTATAAAGTAAAGGGCCCCTTGTCAGATTAGAGTGGTGCTGGGCAGCAGGACATGACCACCTAAGGCTACCGGGGTGTGATATTGAATTCTTTCTTTCTTTCTACTGGGGGAACATGAGAGTTTCACCTGCCACACACACAGGGGAACATATTTACTGGGACACAAAGCAGAACAGAGGGGCACAGATTTACTGAGACAGGAGGGGAACATATTTACTGGGACACAAAGCAGCACAGAGAGGCACATATTTACTGAGACAGGAGGGGACACACAGGAAGGGCACATATTTACTGAGACAGGAGGGGACACACAGGAGGGGAACATATTTACTGAGACAGGAGGGGACACACAGGAGGGGAACAGATTTACTGAGACAGGAGGGGACACACAGGAGGGGAACAGATTTACTGAGACAGGAGGGGACACACAGGAAGGAAATATTTACTGACACAGGAGGGGACACACAGGAGGGGAACATATTTACTGACACAGGAGGGGACACACAGGAGGGAAACATATTTACTGACACAGGAGGGGACACACAGGAGGGAAACATATTTACTGGGGCTGGAGGGACACATTAAGGAGCATTCTTTTACCAAGGCTGTGTATTAACCCTGTGTGTGCTTGGGAACTGGATGGAGAGAACTCCTTAAAGGGATAGTAATACTTCGTTTTATCTTTATTTTATTTTGTAGGCATTAAAAAAACATGAAGAACGATATAAGTCTTATCTCTCAATCCTTTATGGTTTAAGAGATATTCACAAGCAAAGTCCCCCCCCGTTCAGCCAGATCAGAAGGGAGGTGCCCAGGTAGACTGCAGAGAGGGACAATCTTCAATTAAGATAAGGGAAAAACCTGAAAAACTTGTCAAGGGGGCAGGGCTTTCATTGCTCTCATAGGAAGAAGATTGTCCCCTGCTGTTATCTGTCTGGTCTATGGACTGGATTCCACATCTGAGAAGAGATGGCTTACACTAGGTAAAAGGGGCGGGAGGGGAAACTTTACTTGTGAATATCTCTCAAACCATAAAGGTTTGAGAGATAAGACTTATATCATTCTTCATGTTTTTTTAATGCCTACAAAATAAAATAAAGTTAAAATGAAGTATTACTATCCCTTTAAGTCCTCTCCCTTACTGGGGTAGCGGTACATTATTCCACTATCCCTGCTGTTATGACCAGATACAGAGAGAGCAGGGCTCCTTCCTATAGAGAAATCTAGACAGAGTATCCTCCACGACTCATCTAAAGAGAAGGTAAGATAATGAAGAAAAAAAAAAAAGAATAATACAAAGTATAGGCAATAGGACTTTACATATTATAATAGTGCAGAATCTGTAAAGTCAAAATAATGGGTTACTGTTCCTTTAAATCAACTTCACAAAATGCTGTGTTCTTACACCTCGGTTCACACAGTGTGACTAATTTGTATATACAGATTTTTTCACATACACATAAAATGATGTACTGTGATTTATACAAAAGGCATAAAAAACACAAGACATGTCAGGACAGACGTATGTCCTTTGTGTGTTTTGCGGTTTGTATTCTTTTTTTCACAATAAATCACTGGGTTCTTGAAGTCTTTGTTTATATATTTAATTTATTTTTATTTTATTTTCACTGTAAGATTGTTCTCTCTGCTGGACATCACCTCTCACACTTCACTATAGTTCATATTTATAATTTACTTATACCAGATATGGGCAACATTACGTCCATCAGTCGCTTCCAGACTTCAACTCTCATGAACCTCTGCCAGCTGTTGGCTGACAGGGGATCATGGGATTTGTAGTCTGTCAGCAGCTGCAGGGCCTCACAGTGCCCACCCCTGTCTTATACATTGGTTGAAGCAAGTCCATATGCATGTTTTGGCCCTTACCATCTACCTACTTTGCCCCATGGATTAAATGGCCCTGTCACAGACAAGCACAAACACAATAATAAAAATAAAATTATATGAAATAAAGGATCCAGACTAATTTCTCTACAGCTAGTCTCATGGCAGGGCTCCAGCTGTGGCCTACATCTCCCATCATCCCCAAGAGACCAATACCCCTAACTGTGGGAGGTCCAGCAGTTGACTACTCCTGACTTACAGAGATTACTATTTCATGCATATTTCAGTGGAATATAATGGGTATAACCCCAGGTGCGACAGACTAATGTCTCCATGTAAAACACAATCAAACCCTCACACTGAATTAAAAAAACCTGAATTCTACTGGTTTGTGCACAAGCAGTTCTCATTAAGGCCTCAGAAGGGCGAAAGGGAGTCTTTTAACATCTTTCCGTTGTTGAAATATGGTATTGGGTGAAGCATTGTCTAAACAGGATGCTAAATTAGCAGGAAGGCTAAAATACAAGTTGTATAACTTCTATCACTCATTAATATATACATTTATGTAACTTGAGAGAACTTAGGATACATTATGTTGCATATGCTGTTTTCTAGCAGGCTTGAGGAACTGTTTTCCTTTGCACTCCAGGCTTCTATCTGTATCTTTGTGCAGTACAGGCTCCTTTGTGAGATCTCACCAATGTATAAGATTTCACCACTGTCTGTTCAGTGTGTGATATCACTGATGTACAACAGGACACCACTGTGTGTTCATAGTGTGATATCACTGATGTACAACAGGACACCACTGTGTGTTCATAGTGTGATATCACTGATGTACAACAGGACACCACTGTGTGTTCATAGTGTGATATCACTGATGTACAACAGGACACCACTGAGTGTTCATTGTGTGATATCACTGATGTACAACAGGACACCACTGTGTGTGCAGTGTGTTATATCACGGATGTACAACAGGACACCACTGTGTGTGCAGTGTGTTATATCACGGATGTACAACAGGACACCACTGAGTGATCAGTGTGTGATATCCCTGATGTACAACAGGACACCACTGTGTGTTCATTGTGTGATATCACTGATGTACAACAGGACACCACTGTCTGTTCAGTGTGTGATATCACTGATGTACAACAGGACACCACTGTGTGTTCAGTGTGTGATTTCACCGATGTACAACAGGACACCACTGTGTGTTCAGTGTGTGATATCACTGATGTACAACAGGACACCACTGTGTGTTCAGTGTGTGATTTCACCGATGTACAACAGGACACCACTGTGTGTTCAGTTTGTGATATCACCGATGTACAACTGGACACCACTGTGTGTTCAGTGTGTGATATCACTGATGTACAACAGGACAGCACTGAGTGATCAGTGTGTGATATCACCGATGTACAACTGGACACCACTGTATGTTCAGTGTGTGATATCACCGATGTACAATAGGACACCACTGAGTGTTCAGTGTGTGATATCACTGATGTACAACAGGACAGCACTGAGTGATCAGTGTGTGATATCACCGATGTACAACTGGACACCACTGTATGTTCAGTGTGTGATATCACCGATGTACAATAGGACACCACTGAGTGTTCAGTGTGTGATATCACTGATGTACAACAGGACAGCACTGAGTGTTCAGTGTGTGATATCACTGATGTACAACAGGACAGCACTGAGTGTTCAGTGTGTGATATCACTGATGTACAACAGGACAGCACTGAGTGTTAAGTGTGAGATCTCAATGATGTACAATAGGACACCACTGAGTGCTAAGAAGCTACAGTATTTTGCGAATATACATCAGACCATAGAGTGCTCCTGAGCAGTGAGTTTTTTATACTCACTGATAAATCCTTTCCTCTTAGTCCACTGAGGGATGCAGTGCCCTGCCTCCTGTAGGCACACTTCCATACCCCATGGTCCCTGCATCCCTCAGTGACTCTAAAGAAAGGGAAGTGCGGGTTGTAATAATCCAAAAATCTAGAACGTTATACCAGACTTCAGAAGACAGTTTGCTTCCCTTCACCAATGCAACTCTTCGGGGTAGGCGTATATAAATATTGTGAATTATCCACAAGTAAGAATGGGTAAAAGAATGTGAATAGTAGAGGACAGTTCTCCAAGTTACAATTTGATATTTGATAAATATAACGGAACGGGTGCAGAGAAGAATTAACATAGACATGCTGGTGGACTAAAGAACGGAGACATTCTGTACAAACCATCGGCACCACACGGAACAAATAAAAATGTCAGCTGACTGAAACAGGGCATTTAACCACTTGAACGATAAAGAGGTCTGTGTTGGAGGCCTATCATTCAAGGGGTTAAAAGCCCTATTTAAGTCAGCTGAATATTTTTTGCCCCCAATAATGCAGCAATTGGAATGCTCCAGAACGAGTCCGGTTCCTTTTATCACATAATTTGCAGTTTGGCCAAAATTCTGCTTTAGACCTGAGATATCAGAGTAACAAACTGGGCTCGGAATTAAACCAGTAGCTTTTTTAAATGAAATAAAGATAACATTGTATAGCTTACTAAAATGAGGGTACACTCACTATTTGGAGATGTGTCTTTACAGAGTTATTAGCTTTTAAACTGTTTTTTTTTGTTTGTTTTTCTTTACATCAAAGTAGATCTATCACCACTTTACAAGTTATGTTCCTTAGGTAGCTTACTTAGCAAATCATTTGAAAACGTTATTTGTTTTTAAATCGTTATTTGCTCTAAAATTAACCCTTTGAGTGCCAAAGAGGTATCCAATGCATTGCAGTACAATGCGTTGGATCCCTCTCTGGCACTCAAAGGGTTAAGGTTGAATGTGTGCCTTGCATCCTACTTCCAGGTAAACTGCTCTTGCCGCAGTTTGCCGCTCAGCCTCTGCTCCCGTCACTCTACCCAGAATCCTCCGATGACTGAGGCGTTCTGTTAGTAAGCTGGAGCGATCTCATTGGCTAGAAATCGATCTCTGCCAATGAGACTTCTCCAGCTTACTAACAAAATGCCTCAGTCATTGGAGGATTCTGGGTAGAGTGACGGGAGCAGAGGCTGAGCGGCAAACTGCGGCAAGAGCAGTTTACCTGGAAGTAGGATGCAAGGCACACTTTCAACCTTAATTTTAGAGCAAATAATTAAAAAAAATAACATTTTGAAATGATTTGCTAAGTAAGCTACCTAAGGAACATAACTTGTAAAGTGGTGATAGATTCACTTTATCAGTGCTCTTTACTGGCAAGATTTTAGTTCTCCTGCATTGTATGGGAGAGGTGAGTCACTGACAACAGTTCTCCATAGAATGTAACAGTAACAGCTGAGTCACCTCCTGACAGTTTGAATTTTCGAGAAGTTATATAGCTGTTACTCTCTTCCTATCAGTTTTGAATGGTCATAATTTTTGAACAAAACAACTGACACCAGTGGAAGTACCCTTGTTTTACTTCGCAGGAAAAGCCCTGTGATATATAGTTTTTCTCAAAAAAACAAAAAACATTTACTGCTCCTTTAAGATTTGCAGCACTCCCAGCAAAATTAAATATATTAAATGTCTATGGGCCATATGCATCCATGAAAATTGGAGCGATTCTGGGGCAAACCAACTGCACCACATTGACCAAATAAAACCCCCATGTTCCCATTGAAGCAAATAGAGAGTTTAACCCTAGAAATCTCCAACACGTTGTTCTCTAGTATTAAAGCCATACTTCTACTGGAATTTATTTCCGTTCCTTGCGGTGACGTTGGATTAGCCCAGATCCTCTCTATTTATTCACATGCCCAAAGTAATTATAAAGGATTGTTTTATGCACTTTCGCTAGTGTAAGTTACAAGCAGATTTTATGTACATTAACACTCTAAGGAACAGAGGGGGGGGCATGCAACATATTGTGAAGCCCCCCCTGGTCCTTAAAGGGTTATATATAATCTGAGCAATCATAATTCCAGTTTGCATTTATCATATAAGCCATATAAACTCTTTCCTCTTACCTGGCCTTTTGTCTGTGGCCCCCTCCACACTAAAAACTAACAAGGTAGGCGGGGAGGGAAAACACAAAAACAAAACAAAACAAAAAAAATTAACTTGTTTCAGAAATGATTTTCCTTAAGAACTGCTGCTGTTCCACTAATATTAATTTAGCTTGTGCATTGCGTTTTCTGCCAGATGGTCAGACACCAGTAATCATTACACATTTATCATTCTACGGTCTTATTTTTCAGATTACCCAAAATAAAATACTCTACTCCTGTAACCTATAGAAAGAATGAGAGGATTGTGCAATGCATTAAGCAATGTGTTCCACAAACCTCTGGCACTCAAAGGGTTAAGTCTTTTTCCTTGAAATAGAAACATGCAAAAAAAAAAAAAAAAAAAAAAATCAAAGCGCTCACGGGAATTCGACACATTTATGGGCAATTTATTATGTTAAGATCCCCCAAGTGATATCGATTACAGTCATTGAAGGATTACATAATTCCACCAAAATAAATTGCTGAATTGGAGCAGCAAATGACGTTCTTATGAAAACCTGCACCTTATAGGGCTTATCATGCTGAGTAACACAAGGGTACTGCACTGCTTGCATTTGTGTCATTCAAAGTTATAACAGCTCAAATTGTCAGGAAGTGACAGTGTGATTACTTCCTGATAGTTATAGGAAGTGACTCAGCAGGTTATATCGCATTGCTTGGAGAACTGTTTGTTTATGACTAACCTCTCCCACTGAATGCAACAGAAAAATAAAAAAGGGCAATGTTAATGTAAACAAACAACAACAAAACAAGCAAACAAACAACTTAAACAGCACATTTGCTTTACTCATCATGAAAATCCCTACTATCTATAAAAAAAAATAGTTCTGGGCTACATAATGCTGTGTACAACAGTGCCATCTAGTGTTACAACAGGTATTTTACTGCTAATCCTTAACCAGTTATGAAAAAGGCAATCTGTCCCAATCACAGTACAACTCTAATGTGATAAAGTTGAAGCCTTGTGCAATTCTACTCTTCAACTAACAAGATACAAAGGGCCACATGGAGAAAGAACAATGACTGGCTGGCTGGTTTACCGACTGGTGTAATATCCAGGTTATATAACAATTTGGCCAGTTGATTTAGCAGCTTATATACGGCTGCAATGTACAGTATATATATTTCTGTAATGTCCACATTATATATTAATTTGGGCAAAAGATTTACCAGTTTATATACTGCTGTAATATCCAGTTTATACACCGATCTGGACAATTTACCAGATTATATATGTATGTAATGTACAGTTTACATGTGACTTTTGACAGTTTATTTACCCGGTTCTATTTTGCTGTACTGTTCTGATTATTTAACCCCTATGTGGTCCTTAAGGGACGGCACGCCCCGGGACCGCTGGTCCTTAAGGGGTTAATCATTCTCACAGTTTATTTAACAGTGCTGTAATGTCCAATGTATACATTCATTTGGATGGATTATGTATCCCTTTATATGCTGCTGTACTGTCCAGTTTATATAATAATTTTGAGATTATTTGAATGAATATGTTTATTTATAAAGTGACACATTTACATTGCTGTAATGACCATGTTACATATCAGTTGGACAATTTATTTACCAGTAAATCAACGGCTACAATGTCCAGTTTAAATACTAATCTGGGCAGGTTAATTACCCGTATACCGGCCATTTTATGTAAGGGTTTTGATTTCTCTTTGTATGTTACAGGTTAATTGTATATTCTGTACCAAACAACGTGATTTTGATTGGTGGGGAGATCAACGAAACAGTGGGGACAGGAAATGGGCAGAGACAGCGGCACCGTATTTTCTTGCCTAGACTCAGAGATGTAAATCTGACCACGTGTCCAGACAGTATAAAACACACAAGTAATGGTGTTTGGTACACTTCAGACTACTGCTGTAAGAAACTTAACAATACTATATGATATCCCACCATGTGTAAAACTGGGATATTACATTAGTGCTAACCCCCACCACCACCAAAAGAACAAAAACATAAAATCTGGCCATGGTGACAAAATGAATCCAGTACAAACCAGCAAAACTATTACTTCTACTTTATAGATGTGTCCTGGCCTTGTACCAGTTTTTACAGCCTACAACTTTGATTTTACTAGACGGATAAATGAACGTACACAGTATAACTGAGGGTTCATAGACCAGATCATCTGTTACACTAAATCATATGTGTAATGACAATGGGGGGCAGTTCTGGGGCCAACCAACTTCATTTAAATATACTTTTAACTCATTTAATGCTAAAGAGGCATCCAACGCATTGCTTAGCAATTACTTGGAGATTTATTTAGTATTACATGTATTAAAATATCCATTTAAATCAAACTCAATGTTGCAAATTTATATTTTTCCATTTGGCTTGAGTCAGAATTGCGCCATCTAAATTGTGTAAATATGTAAACAACAATTGTATTATACATTTCTCAAAGAAATAGTAAAGTTTTATGTATATAATAAGCCAAGTATGTGGTTTCTGGATCTGTGCCCCCCCATCCCCGAGCTGGCAATAGGGAGGAGTTATGCAAATTCTTGCTTTTTTGCAGCCTGTGCCCCAGCACTTCCTGGTCAGAGTGCTGTGATTTGGATAAGACAGCGGTGTGGATACCACTATCCTGTCCAAATCGTGTGCAGGACACACATACATGTCCCCACCATCCTCCCGCACCCTCACATGATCCTGTCCCTCCTCTGCTGCCACCTTTTGAAATTATGGACTCCCTGGAGTTCTGATTAACTCAAGCTGCCCCCTCCTCTCTCCCATATGGAACAATGTGCCCTGCGTCTTTCCCTGAATCTCCTCCTTGTTGTTTGGCTTCCAGTCCCGGTGATATTATGCCTGTACCGGACACACAGTCAGTGACACAACATCCGATAGGAACAGTAAACTACGTGCTGCAGACAGACAGGAATTAGATTACTGTTACTATCAGATGCAGCTACAACACTCCCCATCTGGAACAGGTACAATATCACCGGGGGAGGCCAACCAACAGGCAGAGGATTCAGAAACAAAGGCCACGCACTGTCACCTGGTAGAGAGGAGGATGCCGTTTTGAGATGAATGGAAACCCTGGGGCATTCACAATTTAGGTGTTTATATATAAAACATGTACTGTATTGTGTGTGTGTGTGTGTGTGTGTGTGTGTGTGTGTGTGTGTGTGTGTGTGTGTGTGTGTGTGTGTGTGTGTGTGTGTGTGTGTGTGTGTGTGTACGCACACGCAACTGTGTGAGACTGTGCTGGGCTGTGTCTGTACGATGTGGGCAAAACCGGATTTTATTTAAACTAAAACTTCAGCATTCCTTTCAAGGGGCAATAAAGTTATAAATATGAACACTTAGGTTCATTCAAACACCAGGACACTCAAGTTCCCAGATAAATGGTTGTTGGCTGTTGGGAAGTTTATCCTGACTCTGCTTCTCCATAAAGCAGACTCCATTCTCACCTAATTCCCTAATAATGGCATTACAGATCACACAATGTTAACGAAGGGGTAGCAACTCCCAAGACAAAATGACATAAGTATTATGGCAGTTAAGGGAAGGCCAGTGCTTCTTTTGTCCTCGTGTTTTTAATGTACACATTGGTAGCAGTTTAACAAAGCTTCCTATGTTATTCTATGGGAGATCTTTAGTTATAGACTACAGGGGAGATGTACTAAGGTGTGATAAAGAGGAGATCACTTCTCCAGTGAGATCATCTCTCCAGTTCCTATGTTATTCTATGGGAGATCTTTAGTTATAGACTACAGGGGAGATGTACTAAGGTGTGATAAAGAGGAGATAACTTCTCCAGTGAGATAAACTCTCCAGTTCCTATGTTATTATATGGGAGAGATTTAGTTATAGACTACAGGGGAGATGTACTAAGATGTGATAAAGAGGAGATAACTTCTCCAGTGAGATAATCTCTCCAGTTCCTATATTATTCTATGGGAGATCTTTAGTTATAGACTACAGGGGGAGATGTACTAAGGTGTGATAAAGAGGAGATAACTTCTCCAGTGAGATAATCTCTCCAGTTCCTATATTATTCTATGGGAGATCTTTAGTTATAGACTACAGGGGGAGATGTACTAAGGTGTGATAAGGAGGAGGTACTTTCTCCGGTGATATCACTTCTCAAGTTCACATATTATTCTATACCCCTAACCTTCTCCAAATGGAAACCTTTCCACTGATTTCAAAGGGGCATTTAACTCCTTGAATGATAAAGAGGTCTCCAACACAAAGCTTCAGCGATCTCTCTAGCACTGAATGGGTTAAAAGCACCACTTAAATTGCAGTGAACATTTCTCCCCTACAGTGCAGTTTATCTGCCCCAGAATGACTCCCCTTTCTTTGGTGAAAACATGTATGTGCACAGTGCTTGCATATCAGAGGCACAATGTGTAAAAGAGACAAAGTGCTAAAATACAACTTTCTTTTATATAAGTAACATTCACTACAGTCACTTCCTTGACAGAACTTTAGATGTACTCTACTGTATAGGCTGTTTTTCAGTAGGGTGGCGGAAGCAGTTTCCCTCTCTCCTCTCACTTCTTCCTGTTTCGTATTGAGATCAGCCTCCTTACAGGAAGTGATTAGTGCCACGGAAAATGCTTCTTCCACAAGACTGAAAACCAGCATTTAAAAGATAATACAACTTAAAGTGTTAGTAATGTCCAAAAAAAAGGTTTTTTCACATTCAGAAGAGCTTTAAAAGCTGAGCTAAATGCAAAAAATGTATCTCTCAAACCGCTATGGTTTAAGAGATACGGGCGTTTAAAGTTCGCTGTCTCCTACTGACAGCTGTAAAGCTGTCAGCAGGAGATTCTTGTCGGTCGACACGGAGGCGCTTGAGAAGTGCCAAGATCTTGTTATTTACCACGAAAACCAAGCACACGGTTTAGACCATTCCAATGACGGGATTCCTTGTAAGTAATGAGATCTCGGCACTCCTCAAGCGCCACCGTGTCGACCGACACAAATCTCCTGCTGACAGCTTTACAGCTGTCAGTAGAAAACAGCAAACTTTAAACGCCCGTATCTCTTAAACCAGTGGTTTGAGAGATAACGGTTTTTTTGCATTTAGCTCAGCTTTTTAAGCTCTTCTAAATGCAAAAAACTTCTTTTTGGACATTACTTATACTTTAACCTCTTAAAGAAGGGATAAAACCTTTTAATCTTAAACCCCCCACTTTACTTACGATGACCAGAAAATCCTAATGGCCAATAAAAACAGGAATATGAGTGGTGTGTAAGACATTACAAAGCAAAGCATTTCACACATCCCTGGTCATTCAAAGATTAAGATTACCAGGATCATCCCCAAGCCAAAGCCTTATATATCTGTGTCTAGGATTTCTATCTATTGCTGCCTTTCCATTGGGTAAATACTAAATTATAGTTGTGTGAGGACAGTTGAAAATTAAGTTTTTACAGAACATACTGGGGCCAATGTACTAAAGAAAAAGTGGGCAATTCTGGTCCAAAAGCAACTGTAGTATGGAAAAAAAAAATACAGAAATTGCCATCCATTTAACCCTATGAGTACCAGAAAGGTATCAAATACATTAAATTTTAATCCCCATTGAAATCAGTGGCAATTTTGAGAACTTAGCTCCCCGTGGTGGGACCATAGAGCCAGTATTGTACCACTTTTCCCTGTCAGTCTCTTTCCTATCTAGGACATGCGTGAATATCAGAGAGATTTGGGGCAATAGCCATAAACTATGTTTAGCTGAAAAATGCAGTATCTGTTGTAAATAAAACATGAGCAAACTGCACAGAAAGACCAAGTAAAATGAGTCCTAGAAATGTCTGGAATACATGAGAGTAAAGAGAACTACTGGTACTGTGACTCAGAGTGCTGTTTCTCGTACTGTAATGAAAACTGCAGGTCACAGAGGAAGGTCACCGGGACCCAGCTTACAGCTGGAACAAACTACCGGCTTATTATTCCACTTACTGGTTACCAAAATGTAGTATAAAAAATAATCATTTCAGTATCACCTTGAGACAAGCTTTAAAGAAGAACTAACACCACGTACAATAACACCACACCGACCTTACTGTGGCCAGAAATCCCTAATGACCCTATTAATCTTCCCTGTATTTCACGTCCATGAAGGATGATATAACAGTTGTTAGCGGGACCCGACCTAAAACTCGGCTCACTACACATTGTAATCTTAACCCTTTAAAGACCGGTGATGTGTCAAGGCAACGGTCAGTATGTTACGGACTGCTGATGGCCCTGACCACAGAGCGTCTAGAAGGCGCGCTGTGATCACTGGGAGAGCCTAAAACTGACTGCCGCCCCCACAGAGAGCCGGTTTGTGTGTGATCGCTCACATGTACCGGTTCTCCAAACACGGAAAAAAATAAAAAATGACTCAGTCCTCCAGTGCATCCCACCCTTGGAGGACAAGAGGGGGTGCAACGCTTTGCAGTGAGTTGTGTACCCTCAGATTCATGCACTGTGCGAGCTTCAGATTAACCAAAAAATACCAGCGTCATGTCCGCCCCCATGAACCTGATATCCAGGACTGATCAAAGATGTCTCCTCTTGGACAAAGGCACAAGAAGAAAAATAAGAGAGGTCACTAGGATTTCATGTCCATTGTAAGTTAAGCTGGTGTTTATTAGGTGTTTTCCTTTAAAACAAAGTTCCCTGCCCTGAAAGAGCAATGCATTATACCAAGCAAGTGCCTTATTCAGCACACCAGATGGGCATTGTTATCAGTCACTAAGTAGGAGGAAGGGTCCATGTCACTCCGCCCCTTGTATCAGTGATGCAGTGCGCTGAGCATCCCCCTGTATTTTATCATAATCCTTCTCCTCCTCCTGAATGGGCTCTGCTTGGGATATTGATTACTGGTAAGAAATGACAGGCAGTGATGGGAGCTCCGAGACAGAATACATGACCAGGCTCAGTGCTCGCTCCCCCTACATCACTGATATAAAGGGGAGGAGGCACAAGAGGCCTTATTCATCAATACAACGCATTCTGGAACAAACCAACTGTATAATGGGGGGAAATTAAATTCCAATTCATTAAATGGGTATTTTAACCCCTAGAATGCTAGTCAGGTCTCCACCTGAATTTATGGATTTAAAAGTCCCATTTAATTAAACAGAAATTAGCAGAATTTGCATTTCCCCCAGGAGGTGCAGTTAAATTCCTTCAGAATTGCATCTATTTAGCCTGATGAATGAGGTCCACGGACCTAGCGCAATGCCCAGCCTGTGCCCTGGCTATCTGGGTAGGCACTTACTGTGGCATGCTGCCCGAGTTTTAAAGAGATACTAGCCTTTTATTTTGGCTTCATTTATTCAGCTAGGGAAAAATAAATAAAGTAAAATTACCTATACTTTTTTTAATTAGAATTCTCCATATAGGAAGTACCTGGTCCCCAACTGGAAAAGCAGGGGCAGTGAACAATGTACCACTATCCCTCCTGCTGAACAGATGTAGCTCCTTCCCTCCAGTCAGTCTTCCCACACAATATACAGAGTGTGCAGCCCTGTGTATACTGTGACCGTGTCCATATCTGCATTCCTCTGACTTCATGCCTGACATCTGAGGGACCCCCCGCTCCTATCCTGGTGGGATGCTTCTCCACTGCTTTGGAGAAAAGTCTTCAGTTTGACAGAGCCACGCACCGATCACTGGGCTGGATTTACATCTCAGGAACCTGTAGGCACAGAAATCTGAAGCCCCCCCCCGTGGGCCATCTGCACTGGACACCTCCACAATGCTCCTAATCTCCATGTTTACCCCCATAATCTCCATATTGCCCTCACATTGCCCCAATCATTGCCACATTGCCCCCCATTAGCTCCAACTGGACACCATCATCTCTATATTGCCCTCACATTGCCCCCATCATCTCCATATACCATATTGCCTTCACATTAACCCCCATCAGCTCCACATTGCCCCCATCAGCTCCACAATGCCTTTCATCAGCTCCATATTGACTCCCTTCCGCTCAATATTGCCCTAACATTGCCCCCCATCATTTTCATATTACCCTCACATTGCCCCAGTGTCCCTTTCCTACCTCTTCCCTGGTGGTCCAACGGCAAGACTGCTCTGTGCCTCCTCCTTCTGCACAGAGCTGTAGCTGCTGGAGCTCCCGCGCGGTCTTCTCTTCAGTAATGCAGAGCACTGGGAGATGATGTCATCTCCCAGCGTTCTGTATTACTAAAAATCTGATGAGGAAGCGCAGCAGCTACAGGTCTGTGCCAAAGGAGGAGGCACAGACCTGTCTTCATGGCGCCGGGCGGGGAGGCAAATAATAAAAAAAAAAAATCCCACCACACATGATCGGATGATCCCAGTAACAGGCGCCCCTCTGTTGGGTGCGCCTGTAGTCAGATGCCTACTCTGCCTAATTATAAATCCGGCCTTGACCGATCAGCAGCTGTACACACAACTATCCAATCCAAATTAGTATTTAAGCGCCGGTGGAGTCAGGAAGGATGATGAAGTGTAGAGAAGAAACAGGGGGAGTCCTAAAAACGTCAGGCCTGGCATGTAAAGCAGCAGCACTCAAACGTGTCCTCCCAACTCCAGACTGTGCAGGTTTTCCATACCTCCTCACATGATCACAGGAGAATCAATCAGTTCAGTCATTCTGAGCAATCCGCCCGAGTTAACGACATCCCCTTGTGATTAAATGATGAGATGCTGAAAACAGGCACTGCTAGGGTGGGGTGGGGGGCTTTAGGACTAATTGGAGCTCCCCTGGTCTAATGGGTCCAAATAAAGACAAGAAAACAGTGTACAGAGCGATATGCCAAGAGTAAGGGTCAGCTGGTGGGAAGGATCTCCTTAGGCTCATTCCCTCCATCTTTTCACTAGCAGTGACAGTGGTACAGTTTTCTGCTATCCCTGCTTTTTTTTTTTTCTTTTCGGGGACCAGGTTCTTCCTCCAGGAAGAGGAACTTGTAGTTCAAAATCAAATATATAGAAAACTAAGAATAAAAAAAAATTCTAATTAAAAAAAAATAAATTAAATATATATATAAAATAAGCACACAAAGACGCACAGTGGGACTCCTACACTGATGCGGTGTAATCCTATCATCTCTGTTGGTTTCAATCATAAAATCTGACCTACGGACTGGCAGAATTTTGCCCTCCAGCTGTTGGAGACTACTAACTCCGACCATCCCCAACCAGTGATGGGAGTTGGAGTCCCAAACAGATGAAATGCTAAAGGTTGCCCATCACTAATCTTAACCATAAAGGAGCCTCGTCACTGTTAGTGATAATAATCTGCCACCGTACTGTCTGCCAGGGGAAGTATCTCTGGTCCTTATTACAATTCCTACATCTAGAAGAAGGAGATTGGGACACTTACCATCCACTGCATGCAAGTCCCTGTGCTCTTGGAAGCAGCTGTAATATTTGTATTTTTTGCCACAGATGTCACACGTGTACCGAAAATTGTCTGCAAGAATGAAAATATGTATATGCTAGAACATTTAGGTGAATGAGTGGACTGCACAAAAGATCACATTGAGAAGCAACACGATTCTTCAATAGGACAGAGAAAGAGAGAGAGAAGATAGAGCCTGGTTCAATCTCATTATCATGTCTGTAAGGGCTATTGGTATTCCAGTCACCGAGAGGGAGCCAGTAACTAAAGGAGAAGGTAGAGTCTGGCTCAGTGTCAGAGTCACGTCTGTAAGGGCTATTGGTATTAATTACTAAGAGAAAGCAGATAACTAAAGGAGAAGGTAGACTGTCAGTGTAAAGTCTGTTGGTATTAATCACTGAGAGGGAGCCTGGTACAGAAGAAGAAGACAGATCTTGCTCGATGTGAGTGCCATGTCTGTAAGGGCTATTGTTATTAATCACTAAGAGAAAGCAGGGTCCTAAGAGAGAGAAGGAAGAGTCAGGTGTGATATCAGTGTTATGTCTGTAAGGTCTGTTTGTAGTGATCACTGACACAGAGCTGGGTTTACATGACAAACACCATTCCCTAAATGAGAGACCCTGAGACTCTTATAAACACCTCTAAAAGACTGTGTACTGATCACCTGGTGTAGGAGAAGGCAATTCTAACAGACTGTGCACTGATCACCTGGGGTAGGAAGAGGCGCTGCTTACTGACTGTGTACTGATTACCTTGGATGGGTGAACTGACTTTGAACTGTGTGTGCTATAGCAGATTAAGTGCACAGTCTTCTGTCCATCTAACATATAACAGGTACACAAGATGTATGAAGACAGTAACACCACACACACAGACCTGATTGTCCTGTTCATAGCACAGCCTATGTACAGAGCAGAAAAAGACCATAAAACATTGGTCAATGAGACCATTGAAATGCCCTGCACACACCTCTGGGTCTTAATGGGTAAATAAGTCAATGAGCCTTATATTTTGTTATAAGCCAGGTAACTGTAGCATGAAACAGAAGCTTGATACAGTAAAATGTGAATGGATTTGTAACATTTTATACTACTTTGTTCCTTAACAATGTAACTTCCAAATCCCAGAGAAAGACTGGATATTTACTAATAAACCTGAAAATAAATGTCATCTTACAACTTCAAGACACGGTGTAGTATGATTCTATCAGTGCAAAATACATGGGACCCATTTCTATGAAATGCCATTTCTATTTGGTTGTAACAATCATTTCTAGCTGGTTAACATTGGGGATCGTTTCTAGCCGGTTGTGATTGGGGATAATTTCTAGTCGTACAGCAGTTGGTGATAATATAAAGGGAAAGGAAGAAACAGAAGAGGGATTTTCCTGAACACCGTCAGTCTTATCTGTTGTTTTCAAGTGCAACTGAATTACACAAGCAATCCTGTAGAATCTGGACTGGGAATATATATTGTTCTGATTGATCGAGTTGTGACTGTTATATATTTGTATGGATAACGACACAAATATTTTCATCACCCGTACTATTTACTTTACATCAAAATGATTCCCCATCACCTAAATTCAGTTAGTATTCACCTATATCCCAGATGTTCAAAAGACTCTCCCAATATTATGTTATTTTACTTGCCTCGTATCAAAATATCTGAGATTAAGTTATCTGCTTTGTAAGTAAAAACCTTGGGTTAAGATATTACTCATCGGAGTGTTTTTTCTCTCCTCTTGATATGTCTAATTCCATATGACTAGTTTCACAATTAAACCTATATATAGCACTTATGCTGAGAAAGAAAGCAGTTAAAGTCCGAAGTAAACCAAGATAGGGGGCAAATAGAACTTCCCAATATCCCTTTTCATTTAAATGTGTCTTTTAACCACATAAATGCTAGAGGCCTCTCTAGGATAGGCAGTTTTATTTACCTCCTATGATGCAGTTGGTTTGTTCCAGAACGGCACCCTGTAGCTTCATGTATAAGCCAAACCTCAGCGATAAACCCCCAGACAGAAGCCGCTGACACATTTTAGAGAGAGTAAAAAGCTGCTACTTTTTTTGTTATGATGAATCCCAGGGAATATACAACAGTGCTTCTAAAAAGGGCATTACACCAGAAGAAACAAGCAATTCATCATTTGTATTTACCCCTTAAGGACCGGGAAAATCTGAGTTCGATTTGACTTAAAGGGATAGTAATGTTTCATAATAAAAGCAGCTCAAATTAATCATCATAGTATTTGGACCTTGGAGAGTGTTATTTCAATTCTGTCAGAGTTGTAGTTCAAGAGTAATTCAATGACAAAGTATCCCCTCCCGTCCCTCTTACTGATGTAACACTGCTCAGCCAGATCAGAAGGGAGGTGCCCAGGTAGACTGCAGAGAGGGACAATCTTCATTTAAGATAAAGGAAAAACCTGAAAAGCTTGTCAAGGGGGGCAGGGCTTTCATTGTTCTCATAGGAAGAAGATTGTCCCCTGCTGTTATCTGTCAGGTCTATGGACTGGCTTCCACATCTGAGAAGAGATGGCTTACACTAGGTAAAAGGGGCAGGAGGGGAACTTTGCTTGTGAATATCTCTCATACCATAAAGGTTTGAGAGATAAGACTTATATTGCTCTTCATGTTTTTTTAATGCGTACAAAATAAAATAAAGTTAAAACGAAGTATTACTATCCCTTTAAGGACCTGAGCAATTTTGACTTTTTTGACTATGTCTTTGTTCAAACATATTTTCTCTTTAATTCCTTTTGCAATTTTTTTTTTTTTTAAATACTGTCCCTGTCATTCGGCTTTTGAAAAATGATTCGCTCATCAAGCGAATCACATGTTGCAACAATGTTTCTGCTGGCTGATACTAAGTGCCCCCGGTACCTGGGCACTTATTAACAACCAGCCAGCGCTCTCCCATCGCTCAATGCGGCCACGATGGGAAAGTTTAACCCACAATGTACTGGGACTGTCACGGGTCCTTTGAGCAAATCTACCCATGACGGACCTGGTACGTCATGGGTCGTTAAGAGATTAAAGAGGGAATTATCAAGGTAAGTGTCCTTCATACATAGTTATAAATTAACTTTTTTGGTACAGGAAATCTCTTGTAATCTAGAGCAGGACAGTAGAATTTCGCAATCTAAAATGCTTGAAGTGCACACAAGGCCTATGTGCAGGTGCTCTCTCTGTATCATTTCTCATTCAGACTGTTCTTTGTATTGTGAGGATTTTTTATCTAAAGACAGACTAATATGTGATTCAGTAAATACAGGTAACTGCAGGCACAGTGCACCAAAATCAGATATACAAGACTGCTGTATGAAGGACACCTACCTAGGCAAGTCCTTCAGTTAAACACATTAACCCTGTAATCCCCAATGATGTGCCAGGACCGTCACGGCTGTCCTGGAGTTAAAGATCAGTGATGGTCCTGGCACGTTACAGAGGTTTGCGAGCACAGCGTGACAACATGCCGTGCTGTGATCACAGATCACTTTTGGGCAAAAAAATAAAAAACGTGCCCTGGTCCTCCAGAGCACCCCACCCCAGATGGCGCTGTCTTTAAGGGGTTACAGTATGACTAACACATCCTAATAATAACCCCCAACTTGAAAATCCTAATGGCTCCTAGGAACTTCGCTCCGACTCCTTTATCCGAGAGAGAACATCCTCGATCAGTCCTGTATGTGGTGCCCATGGAGGCGGACATGACACTTCCTGGTAAGCTTTGCAGGCAGAGTGCATGCGCCTCTTAACCCGTTAAAGGTGCAGAGGGTCCTTAAAGGGTTGTATCGGCTCATCCAATCTGCTTGCTTCAGTTTGCAAATCAATGAACAACACTACTGTCTGGCCCTTAACCCTTTGAGTGCCGGGGGTACGCTACGCATTACTCTGCAAAGTGTGGCATACCCTCCTAGTATTCAAAGGGTTAACATATTAAGATTACCATGTACAGTGAGCAGATCGGGGGCGGCTCTAGGTTTTCAGGAGCCCTAAGAATTCACATGGGGGCCCCCCTTTAGTCCCGCGTTGGTATATCTAATCAGACATTGTCATCTGATTTTATTTACAGGCAGCAGCGGTACTAAATAAGAGCAGTGGGGCCCTCTGACCACAAGGGGGCCCTAAGCATCTGCTTATTCTGTTTACACTGTAGCACCTCCACTGGAGCAGAGTTTACAGTCCTGGTTACAACTGTCCTATCTGCACCATGGACATAACAACTGGAACTGGCTGAAGGTGTAAGCTCTGGAACCAAGACACAGAGAAAAAATCCAAACAGACTATTATGATTAATTGGGGGGGGGGGGGGGGTTATTACTATTAGGAGGTATTAAAGTCTCCTTTAATATTTATCGACTTACTCCTATTAATATAGTTCCCTCACATTAGGCTACAACTCGACAAACTAGTAATATTTTGCCAAGAATAGAACAGGCTCTTTTTGATCTTATCGGTTAATGTTCAAGCAAACATGAATTTGTGATCTTTCTGGAAAAGCAAAAATCAGAAATTCTCACCAGATTTTGTGTCCCGAATGGTTTTGTCCAACCTAAAAGACTGTTTTCCACATTGTTTTTTCATGTGTACCAGTAAATGATAACATTTAGACATAGAGTTCACCAATAAACATCCACAAACACATTGTACTTACCTTCCTTACTGTATAATAAAATATAACTGATGCGCTCAGTCAGTGATCACAATACAATTACTTAACGCTGTTGAGTGCCAGAGGGGTACGCAACACATTGCAATGCGTTGCTTACCCGCTGGCACTCAAAAGGTTAAAGAAAAACTAAAACCTCCCAATAGTAAACTCCACTTACTTCACTATGGCCAAAAACCAAATGGCCCCTGCATATCTCTCCTTTTCTGCTTTTGTTCCAAATATAACATCTTCAATCACACCTAGATGTTATGTACATGAAGGATCACATACGCCGTTCACTGCACGTTGCAGTCTTAACCATTTAACCCCTTAACGACCAGGGTCGTGGGAAGTAGCCTTCCCTTAAGGAACACTTTGGTCTTTCCGTGCGCCGGTACACATGACTTCTTGTGTGTATCGATGCGCCACTTTGGGGACTGAGAGAGACCACTTGTAGTCTTGGAGCGGTCAATTCCAGTCCCCATTTTTACTTACGCCTCTCCTGGGAGCAATGTAAGTAAAATGTACGTGACGTGCTATGCCTGCTTCAAATTGAAAGAAAGTGTCTGCAACTGTCATGTCCGCCCCATGTCCTGACACCCAGGACTGATGGGAAATGTTACCTGGTGGACAAAGGTGCACGGCCAAAACTCACAGCGGCCACGTAAGGTAATTGGGGAGGTTATTATCAGTTGGTGTTCGCTGTCCTGTAAGCGACGTGTCACCGTGTATTTCCTTCTGGCAATTTATTCCAGAGCTTTCCTAAGGAACGTCTATAGTAAATGACCATAGTGAAATCACAGTTTATAGTGTAGATGCACATAATCCCATATTTCTTAATAGTTACCATTATATTATACCTAATTTATCCTGATAACAGGCAGGTCATACAAGGTACCAGGGCTCTCTGTAACAATCGACTGGGAAGAAGGTGTTTATTTAGAAGCTCTGTTAAATTACATAAAATCTACAAGTAGTGGAAACTTTACTGCAATTAAACGCATTTTAAAGGACATCTATCACCCCAGTACAAATGTTTGTTAAACGTTAGATTACCTAGTCATTAGGTGGATTCTTTAATTTTTATTTATTTATTTTTTAATTGTCTGTTGCCGAAAATTAACATTTAAAGACTGCACTTCCGTAAAGACTGTGGGTACAGCTCTATACCCACAGTCTGTAACTCCGCCTCCACTCCCCTCCCTCTATCCAGCTTCCTCCAATGACGGAGGCTTCTGTCTGTAGGCCGGAGCGATTTCATTGGCTAGATATCGATCTCTGCCTCCGTCATCAGAAAAGGCTGGCTAGAGGGAGGGGAGGGGAGGCAGAGTTACAGACTGTAGGTATAGAGCTGTACCCCCAGTATATATGGACGTGCAATGTTTAAACATTAATTTTTCGGCAACAGACAATTAAAAAAAAGAATTAAGAATTCCACCTAATGGCTCGGTAATCTAACATTTAACAAACATTTGTACTGGGGTGATAGATCCCCTTTAAACTGATTCTCCAGGTACAATTCAGAAGCCAATAAATGATAAATAATTCCCTTCTTAGCTCTCACTGGCACACAATATAAAAAGTAGTGTTTACACTTCTCTGTGGAAAATAGTGGTCGATAAATAATACATAACCGGAGGTCAATTGTACTGACCAGAAAGAATTTGCTGTTCGCAAAAGAAAAATAATCTTCATTCGGCATCATGGCATGTTCAGTGAATCTTAACATTACAGATGATTTAAATGACCCAGAGAGAGTTTCATATTAATCCATAGTAAAGGCTACATAGGACTATCACAGGCCAAACGTGCTGGGAAATGTCCGGTTATTCAGGAAACAAAATACGACTGAATCTGAAGCAAATCACTTGCACCACAGGGAGAAAATGAATATTCCTGTTGATTTAAATGGGGGGTTTAACCCTTTAAATTACAGAGGTTTCCAAAGCATTGCAAAGCAATGCACTGGAGACTTGTCTAGCATTCAAGGGGTTAAAAGCACCTTTCCTCAATGGGAATTTAGGGATCTTTTTTTACGTACCTGAAGATGGAATGCCCCAGAAATGTACCATTATAGCATCCTGAATATGACCCTAAATATTGCATCCCTTACCCCGCCTGGTGACGTCCCTTGCCCTATCCTTCTGGCACTAATGCAAAGTCATTTATTTACATACTGTGCCAGGCAGAGGGAGGAAGTGACATCAGCAAAACCGTATGGGAGTTCAGATGACAACTGTAAAAGTGTTTTACTGCATTTAACTTTATCTGATTTGTAAACAATAAAGATGCTGAAAAAATATAAATATGATCTTTACAAGATTCCTTTATCAAACCACCTTGTCTTCTGCACAGAACCGATACCAAGTACTGACAAACAGAAACATGTGCAGCTTATTCTGCTAACCCCCTGACTGCCAGAAAAGTATCCAACATAATGCATTGGATACCTCTCTGACACACAAAGGTTAACCCTTTCAGTTCCAGAGCCATTGGGTACCCCTATGGCAGTGAAAGGGTTAAGTGCCAGTGGCCAACACACTGATGAGCAATGCACTGGACACCCCTCTAGCAATCAAAGGGTTAATAACAGAAGATAGATTAAAAAATATATATCATTCCCTTAAAGGGACAGGAAACAATATATGAGAATATATATAAAACAGCGGACACTGCCACTGCAGAAAATTGCTTAATTTGAATGTCACTGCAGAGCAAACGTACAAATTTGACAGCCATACTCCAGTGCTCTCCATAGACAGCAATAGGAACAGAAACATCTGGCTGCAAATGTTTCAACCCAAACTCTCTCAAACATGCAAGATTGCCCTCTAACAACTTCTAAAGGACTCATTTGCCAATACCACAAGTGTGTATATAAATATATATATATATATATATATACAGATGTACAAACAGTCCAAAAAACAGCACTCCGTGCACTTGAAATAAGCACAAGAAAGCTAATGTTACTGTGAGGTAACTTTTCGGTAACTCTTGGTAAAGGTGCCAGTGACGTCACAATACATTGAGCTGTTTGGCGCTTATTTCAGGTCCAGTGAGTGCGGTTTTTGGACTATATTTCCATGTATTTATTACTTGCACCCTGGTATGTACATTGCCGTGTGGAGTGCTGCTGCTGTTTGTGTCCTGATACAGAAGTAAATACGAGTTTCCCAGACATGAAGAGGCGGTAACGTTAGATGAAATCATACTTACTTCCCTGGGAAGCCCCTTCACCGGACGCTGCTTCGTTGTCTGGAAAATCAGAGAAAGACACCAGTAAGTGAAGTGACTCGCAGAGAGAACTCTTCTGTCACGTCCTGTACTATAACACATTGGGGGCTGCATTCAGGAACATAAAGAGCAAACCGGCTGCATCAGAGGGTACAAAGAATATTCCCCCCCTTTAAGTGTTAGAGAGGTATACAACATGTTGCATAACTCTCTGGCAAGTAAAGGGTTAAATTGAGCGTTTAACCCTTTGGATTGCAGAGAGGTATGCCATGCATTGCTTTGCAATATGTTGCACACCCATGGGGGCACTCAAAGGTTTAAAATCTTGAAAGCTACAATGGTAAATGCAGAATAAAACCAGGATAATCTCACTGCCAGAAAATGCTTCATTCAAAAGTTATTAAAATGCAGTGTTCTTTTTCTGGTTTTTGTCCAGGATGGTAGATGACTAGAGCAGCAGCATCCCCTAGTGGTGACTTTTCATAAGCTGAACTGACAAAAATAAAAACTATCAAACAAAAAAAGTTGGTCCTGTATTAACGTTTTCTGCAATACATCTCCAAGCAGTACAAGTTTGTTTTGTTCAGCAGAAAAAGAAAAAAACTATGTGTTTTTTTTCATAAAATAACTTTACTCTCACCTTAACCTCTTGAAAACTAAAGATGTCTCTAGGTAGAAGTCCATTATACAGCTGTCAGGTGTATGTATATAATTACTGTGTGTAACGGAAGCACTTACCTAGGTAGGAGTCCATCACACAGCTGTCAGGTGTATGTATATAATTACTATGTGTAACGGAAGCACTTACCTAGTTAGGAGTCCATCATACAGCAGTCAGGCGTATCTATATAATTACTGTGTGCAACAGAAGCACTTACCTAGGTAGGAGTCCATCACACAGCAGTCAGGTGTATATCTATATAATTACTGTGTGTGTAACAGAAGGACTTACCTAGGTAGGAGTCCATCACACAGCAGTCAAGTGTATCTATATAATTACTGTGTGTGACAGAAGCACTTACCTAGGTAGGAGTCCATCATACAGCAGTCAGGCGTATCTATATAATTACTGTGTGTGTAACAGAAGGACTTACCTAGGTAGGAGTCCATCACACAGCAGTCAAGTGTATCTATATAATTACTGTGTGTGACAGAAGCACTTACCTAGGTAGGAGTCCATCATACAGCAGTCAGGTGTATCTATATAATTACTGTGTGTAACAGAAGCACTTACCTAGGCAGGAGTCCATCATACAGCAGTCAGGTGTATCTATATAATTACTGTGTGTAACAGAAGGTTTTACCCTAGACACAACAAACAATGGATTCTTATGATACGCATTCATCGGAATGGTCAATAGTCTATCAGATAGTCAACTGAAACAATTAACAGTGGACCACAACAAAGAACAGATGCATAAAATTAGCTATATAGATACACCTGGATGCTGTATGAAGGATACCTACCTAGGTAAATTCTTTTGTTAGGTAAAATAGGGTGCATATCCTCTTTAAATCATCACTGTTGTTGACATAAATTTGATATAAATGCTGGTAACCAGTATATTTGACTTAGGTATCCCTGGACTATATGGTGTTACATTGTTCTGAAGTTACATTAATTAACCTCTTGGATTATAGAGATTTCACTCAGCTGTTGGCTACATGTGGCTCAAACATTCGAGTGTTAGAAGGGTAACCAAAGAATTGTGCTTTACAGTGCATTGAATACCCCTCTGGCACTCAAAGGGTTAACACCGACATTTCAGAGGAGTAAAATATATATTACATAGATTCCTGTGAATATGAATGTGCCATGTAATGTAATAGAATGAACCACTAAAAAATAATATATATATTTTTTTATTTTGTGTGTCCATTTTAACAGATAAATATGTGACAGAACATGTACATTTTGTATAAATATCATACATATAAAATGAGATACAATCATTTAGAGGTATCTAGCGCTTGAAGATAATCTTTTGGATGTTGAAGCGTTCATGAATAATCAAGCTCTTTCTTATCCGGATAAATTATCTGCCTGTATCTCTCGGTCTAATTACAGTATCTTCCATTAGATTTTCTAATGCTTTAATCTCTTTTGTGAGATTGCGCTGAATAACATATTTTAATTACAGGGTTTTATAAGCTTCTAAAACAAGAAGACAAAGGCCCCTTTCGCTGCAGAGACACCAATGCATCGACGGTGCTTTGGTCATGTCGCCCACAGTGAAAGTTACACTGCAAGTTGATGTTCCCTGATATGGGTGGAAGTCATCATAACAAAGAAATAGGTCCGCATTCAATCAGCTTAACCCTTTGAGTTCCAGAGGGGTACGTAACGCATACTCCTCTGGCACTCAAAGGGTTAAGAGGAGCAATTCTTGAGCGAACAAACTGCACCATATGAAGAAAAATTTAAATCCCCAGTGGTTTAGGTTTAACCCTTTGAGTGCCAGAGTGGTACGGAATGCATTCCGTACCACTCTGGCACTCAAAGGGTTAAATGGGGCGTTTAAAGTGGAACTTTCACATAGTATAAAGTCGCCCTTCAATAATTACACATATGGCGACTTGCTTCATAACAGTTCTATTACCTCTCAGAAGTGGCAGATTGTAAAGAAATCCTTAATCTTTGGAGACTGACGGACAGCTTAGTTCAGTCTGCATGCCTGCGCTGTCAGTCCTTCCAGTTACCATATGGCACAATGCGGTACTTCTTAGAGGAGACCGGGACCGACAGCGCAGGCGCGCAGACAAGATGTCTGCACTGATTCCTGGCTTTTGGTCTCCGAAGATTAAAGGGATAGTAATACTTTGTTTTAACTTTATTTTATTTTGTAGGCAATAAAAAAACATGAAGAAAGATATAAGTCTTATCTCTCAGACCTTTATGGTTTGAGAGATATTCACAAGCAAAGTTTCCCCTCCCGCCCCTTTTACCTAGTGTAAGTCATCTCTTCTCAGATGTGGAATCCAGTCCATAGACCAGACAGATAACAGCAGGGACAATCTTCTTCCTATGAGAACAATGAAAGCCCTGCCCCCCTTGACAAGTTTTTCAGGTTTTTCCCTTATCTTAATTGAAGATTGTCCCTCTCTGCAGTCTACCTGGGCACCTCCATTCTGATCTGGCTGAGCAGTGTTACATCAGTAAAAGGGGCGGGAGGGGGATACTTTATCATTGAATTACTCTTGTACTACAACTCTGACAGAACTGAAATAACACTCTCCAAAGTCCAAATACTATGATGATTAATTAGAGCTGCTTTTATTAGGGAACATTACTATCCCTTTAAGGATTTCTTTAGAATCTGGCACTTCTGAGAGGTAACACACCTATTATGAAGCTAGTCCTCCGTTCGAGGAGTCCGTAAGCGGATGGAGCAAAAAAAAAAAAACAAAAAAAAAAACTCCGTGGTCCTTAACTGACCACGCCGATCAGCCGGTCGTTAAGGGGTTAAGACAGCTCTCCAATGCATTGTGAAGCAATGAGGTGGAGACCTCTAACATTCAAGAGGTATTTAGATCAATAGTAATCGTGCACATTTTAGTCCCCCTCTGTGACACAGTTGATTTGAACTAGAATTTTACCTCCTTAGAAGAACTCTTTGAATGCCAGAAGGGTGTACAATGCGTTTCGTTGTGCACTCTTCCTACATTCAAAGGGTTAATGAATACAGCCAATAAGTAACTCTGCAAATGCATTGTTTTGCTATGAGTTGAGCACTTCTCTGGCACTCAGAGGGTTAACATAACATGGGACAGAGATTCAAACAGAAGCACCAGGATGTAAGGGTTACCTATGTGTGCTCGGACGTGAGTCTGGAAGCAGTTGTAGTATTTGTACTTCTTCCTACAAATTCCACATTCGTAAGACCCTGGAAAAGATGAGAATATAAGGAAATATCACTTTGTGGCCTCTGTTAGCAGCTGCCTGTATCAGAGTCTAGAGCTGTACCAGTCAGCTAGTCCAAAGGCCATATATTATGGTTATAAATTCAAACTAGCGCTTGACATAATAAAATTAACCCCTTGGATGCTCAAAAGAGTCTCCAGTGCATTGCTTTTCAAAATGTTAGGAGACCTTTCTGGCTCTAAAATGAACCCTTTAAATGGCAATAACCAGCGCAATGTATTGGATATATGTCAACCAAAGGGTTAAAGGTGAAGCAGTGTACACAGAGGTAAAACTGGGCAAACCACAGAGGAGCTATGCTTTTTGGGGTCAAACAGTTCATGTGATGCGATAAAGGGAAATTATCGCCTCTTTCTGCTGTACCAGGAAAACGAATGAGGAACCACAAAAAGAGTCTCTACGGGTCGCTCGCAGTCCCAGGGTCACCTATTGCCCACCATTGTTCTAGCATCTGGTAACACACAGTAGGTTCTCTTTTTGCAGTTCTAGATTTTACATATAAGCACAAATGTCACTAGTCATTGGAGGGGCTCTGATACAAATATTTTTGGGGCTTCCTAAAACAAAATCATTCTCCCTGGGGCTTAACTAGACCCTGTGTGGTCCTGTGGCCGAGTAACTTCCTTAGACACCAAGCCCCATCACATTTACATCCACTGTAGTTACGGCCCTGGCTGCAGGTGATCTGCGCACAGAAATGTATGGGTTCTCTCACCTGGAGATGAAGTGCTGATGCGCGGGGGAATACTTCTCGGTCGGCTGCTACCACTCCAAGAAGGCTCCCTGCTCATTGTGGCGCCGTGTCTCTCCGGTGACTCTTCCCCTAATAGTACACAGGAATAATTAGTGGGTGGCACAAACCATATGGTGCGTTACAAAAATATTACGACGTAAAGGTGTTCTGAAGAACATTGTCAGCGATACAGATGCTTTTCAAAGCTCTTTCAAAAGCACCTATCCTATAAAATAATTTGCTAAGTGTGTGTTTGTCAGAAGCTGTCATGCGCAGTAGAGACGGCTGCGCACGCTGCAGTCATGTGCAGTACAGGCTGCCCGCGCCACGGCTTATAACCGGGCGGGGCTCCAAATTCATATTGTGCGCAGAGAGGACTATGATCTGAATTCGGAGCACCCCGCTCCGTATCAGCAGCGGCGCGGGCAGTCTCTACTGTGCATGACTGCACCACAGCCGTCTCTACTGCGCGTGACTGCACCGCGGCCGTCTCTACTGCGCCTGACTGCACCGCGGCCGTCTCTACTGCGCCTGACTGCACCGCGGCCGTCTCTACTGCGCCTGACTGCACCGCGGCCGTCTCTACTGCGCCTGACTGCACCGCGGCCGTCTCTACTGCGCCTGACTGCACCGCGGCCGTCTCTACTGCGCCTGACTGCACCGCGGCCGTCTCTACTGCGCATGACTGCACCGCGGCCGTCTCTACTGCGCATGACTGCACCGCGGCCGTCTCTACTGCGCATGACTGCACCGCGGCCGTCTCTACTGTGCCTGACTGCACCGCGGCTGTCTCTACTGCGCATGACTGCACCGCGGCCGTCTCTACTGTGCATGACTGCACCACGGCCGTTGCTGGGTGGCACTGTGGCCCTTGTATATGGGCTCTTCATCTAGTTTGTTACAATGTAACAGTTTCACTTTAATCTAGTTCTCCACAATGGATCTGTAATTAATACTGGATATGAATGGATATCATGTTCCTGAAGGAAGACATCATTCTTTATTTCTGTGGCCTTATTCATCAAGCTAAAAATGTGCAATCCTGGAGCAAATCAACTGCACCATTAGACTGAAATTAATCTCTCCATTTTTTCATTGCTTTAAATGGAGTTATTTTTTTATTTTTTTCAATACAATTTTATTGAAAGTTTTACAACAGAAGAGAGAAAGAAACACACTCCACCATCTATTCATTTGTCTAGTTGGGACGTACACGCCATGCAGCCCTCTAACCCTCTGTCTGTGTGTATGTCACATACAGGACACCTGCCAACTACTCCTCTCCTACAACTTTCTCTTTCCTTTCTCTTCTTCTTTCTACCGACAATCATGTCCTTATTCTGGGTGGCTAACTGTCATATTGATGACCCCTCTGTCCTTTGGGCTTCTTGAGCTAACAAGAGGACAACAGGAGTGCTCAAGTCATCACGAAATGCGTTCGGCTGAGTCCTGTGCACCTTTCTTTGTATTCATTCATGGATGTTTTTATGAGCTATTACTAAAGTGGTGGACTTTTAAATTTATTGGAATTGGCTGAAAACTCTTCGGTGGGTCTGTGTGCGCTTTCCTCCTGTTGTCCTCTTGTTTGTTGAATCACGGCTGCGGTTGTGGAGAGCTGCACCAGGTCCGCAGGTCCTAAAGGGGCATGGTGAGTGCGAACTATAACTGCGAGTGTTTTATATTTGTAAATAAGTAGCAACTGTTTAATTTCAAGCTTTTTCTTGAGCTAACGTCCTCGTTTGATTTCCACCAGTGGACTGATTGCGCCACCCTCAAAGTTGGTCACTACTTGGATCTGGTCTTTACCAAGAGCCTGGATCTTTTCACCTTGGCAGTTTCTTAATTTCCCCTATGAGGTCACCATCTTCTATCCTTATCTCTCTCTCCCACTTCCCCCAACACTCCCTCCAACAGATTTATAAAAAAAAACCCACTCACTTGATCTCCTGGGGATGAGCTTCTCACTCAACTCCAGCCTTTCCTCTACCTTGTCCATTTTTGACACATTCTTGTTATCTCCTACAACTCAATCCTGTCCTCCACTATTGACTACTTTGCCCCTCTGCAACAAAAACAGTATAATCAAATGAATTCACAACCTCCCACACCAGCTTCCTATGTTCTTGCACTCAATCTGCTCAACCTGTCTGGGGGAAATATCGCTCACATGCAGATTTCATCCAGTTTATATTTCTGCTGTCTTGTCTGCATTCTGCTTTATCAAAGGCTAAATAGGAATACTACACTAATCCACAACCACAAATATAACTCTTCTCAGTCATTGACTCCTTACTCCATCCTTCTTCCACAGCTTCCGCTCACTGCATACATTTATCACAAGGTGGAATCTCTTCTAAGATGGATTCCTATTCTTTCATCAGCCTCTGAACTCTTTCACCCCAAACACCCTTCTTCCTATTTCCACTATCTTACTCTAATGACAGATGCAGAAGTTTCGCGACTTTTCCTATCCCCCCAGCTCAGTAACTACTCCTTGGAACCTGTGCCCTCCCACTTACTCAAACCACTTGCCCCAGTCCTTACACCTGCAGTATACTAACGCACATGTTCAACACCTGTCTCTTGACAGGCACCTTTCCTTCTTCGGTCAAACAGGCACAAACCAAACCTCAACCCCTTCTTTCTCTCTATCAACCTGTCTCTCTTCTACCCCTTACTTCAAACCTATTAGAGCACCTCGTCTTCTCCCAAATAACCAAACTCCTTGACTCTAACAATCTCTTGGAGGCTTTGCAATCTGGATTCCACACTCAAGTGAGACAGTCCCCTGTAAAGTGACTAATGATCTCCAGATTGTAAAATCTAAAGGTCATTTGTCTGTAGTTGTACTACTGGACTTATCCTCTGCCATTTGATACAGTTAACTATTATTTTCTTGCTCAGATCCTCCATAATCTTGGTTTCCTCAATCAAACTGCTTCATGGCTTTCCTCATGTCTCTCGCCACATTTTGCCTCAAGGCTCTGTTCTGGGTCCTCTGCTTTTCATTCATGGGGTTATTTTAGAGAAAAATCACTAATATGACTTATAGGAAGGGTTTAATTCTCTGTAAAACTAACTGAACTTGTCTTAGGGTAACAACTCCACTTTAAATAAAAATGAATGCAGACTGTGAAGTAAATGTCTGATAAGTGAAAGATCAGGTTATTTCTCACATGTTGCGTTTCTAACTATACGTAAGAAATTTACTAATTCTGCCAATTAAATCACGGCAGATTGGTCAGCTCTTCAGATGGTTTATGCAGAATGCTGCTGAATGCTCTTATATTCTAAGGACTGTAGTCTGCTGTTCCGGGAATTGATATGTACCAGTCTGTATAACTTTCATCTTGCAGACACTAAAGCTCCATGTAAACTCTGTGACACTGAAGAATAATGTACTTAAACACGTTTAGCCACAAAAAGAGGTTTGAAGGCATAAATTAGAAGTTACGGTTGTATTATTATTACGTGAACCAGTGCCAGCTCGTGGCAGTGATAGTAGACGTGTTAAGAAGCTGACACCACATGAGACACTTGATCTCATTAAAGAACTATCACCTCCTAAATATAACTGCATTTTACTTTACTATGACCAGAAAATCCAAGTGGCCCATATGAATGTATTCCCTTGCTCCTTTATTCAAGAGATAACCTTGTCAATTGGTCCTAAAGGTCATGTCCATGGAGACGGACATTACAGTTACTAGTATGACCACACAACACAAAGTCCACCCACTGCTTAGGGTAATCTTAAACCCTCTAACAACTGTCATGTTGCATGACATCCAGGACGGATTGAAGATCTTGAAGTAATGAATCTACGAGGCTCCGAATACCCACCAATGTTTTGTTGGTTCCTGTTGTCACCAATCACCACGCAGATTTCAGCAGGTATTTCTTCAGTGCCGTCATTCATTTTATTCTTGCCGGATTCTTTGGTTTTCTCCTGCCAGGCCACGGGCTGGATCTCTTCTTCTGACTGTTCCTTTTTTACCGTCACATCTTGGGTTGTCATTGTCTGACGTCTTTGGAGTGTGTAAGGTCGGACCGAGCTCCACGCCGGGAAACTTTATCTTCTGCCAGGATTTCCTCCCCTTGGACTCTCCCTACAAAACAAAGCAGGTCCTTACTATTTGTTTAAACGCTCACAAACTAAAACCGTGAATAAAGACAATCTTAACCCCTTGGATGAGAGATGCGTTTCCAATGCATTGTGAAGGAATGAGCTAGAAACATTTTTACTAACAGATTAAAATATTTTAATTATTTAAAGGAGCAGTAAAGTTGAATTTTGGAAAAACAAAAACTGTACTGCTTTTCCTGTTGAGAAAAAGCAGGTACTCCCACCGTCAGAAGCTGCTTCATTCAAACATGATTGCACTTCACTATTTATTTTTCTGCATAGTAAACAGTTAGACACAATGCCACCTAGTGTCCAAACACTTATTCTATTGCCTCTATTGTAGCTGTCAGCCACCAGATACTCTTCTTGATAGAATGGGATAGTAACAGCTCAATTACTTTCTGACAGTCTGAAATGTAATGACTTTTTGATGACGAAGGAAAAGCATACAATTATAATTATTTATAATAAAACTTTAACCTTTTGAGTGCCAGAGAGGTACTCAACACATTGCCCTGCAATGCGCTGCATACCCCCCTGGCACTCAACAGGTTATAGATCTGATCCTTTGAGCTACAACTGACTACAATAGCTCAGCAAAAATATTTAAATGTATAATTGCCAATTTCTCTTTATTATCTTATCTATGAAAACATATATCCCTATTAGTTGTATGAAATGTCCCGGCGTTTGTGCTTTGTACAGTCGTAGCCAATGAGGGGGGAAGGGTGAAAAATTACA
Source organism: Rhinophrynus dorsalis (assembly GCA_037306005.1). Taxonomy (NCBI): domain Eukaryota; kingdom Metazoa; phylum Chordata; class Amphibia; order Anura; family Rhinophrynidae; genus Rhinophrynus; species Rhinophrynus dorsalis. The sequence continues at coordinate 4,772,729 of CM074726.1, forward strand.
GAGGGCTTTAGAGAACTTTCCACTGATCTACTCTTTGAAGGAAATTTTTCCATTTATATAAATTGCTGAACATAAAGCCTGTCATTAAACCCGACAGCTGGGCAGCAGGAAACTCACAATGAACATTTTGGAAGTAACATTATCAGAAAAAAAAAAAGAAAATTGGATGAAACAGGGGAAAGGTCAGGTATGACTGAGGGTGATATACTAAGAAAAATATATTGCACCTTAGGGGACAAAAAAACCTCCACAATTTACACAGATTTTCTCCAGAATAAATCACGGTCTTCTTGGCGCATCTGCCTTAGTATCGATTAAAAAGTGTCCCTATCAAACGGTTGCTTGTTTTCGTTTTACATAATATTGTCTATTTATTGGATACTATCCATTTTCATTTTATTTAAAAGGACAATACCACTGTGAAACTATTTATAATGTAAGGGGATTATATTCAGCTGTATAATACAAGTGTATTCCCACTGCTGACTGTTGCTTTTTTAAAATTTATTTCAGAAAAAATGTTTGTTCTGGAGTCAAGGCAAGATTTGGTTCAGTCAGGGGGCACTTTTCCTATTACTGCTTGTGCAGAGCTGAGTGTCAAGGGCACAAGCTTTCCATAGTTGGGTATAGCAACAGCGCCACCTGCCAGCAGGACACTGTGAACTCAAGCTATTGTAATCGATATGAACTAGCTTTGCATTAAAGTGATAGTAATGCCTAAAAAAAACTTTTTTTGCATTTAGAAGAGCTCAAAAAGCTGATCTAAATGCAAAAAACCGTATCTCTCAAACCGCTATGGTTTAAGAGATACGGGCGTTTAAAGTTTGCTGTTTCCTACTGACAGCTGTAAAGCTGTCAGCAGGAGATTCGTGTCGGCCGACACGGAGGCGCTTGAGAAGTGCCGAGATCTCGTTACTTACACGGAGTCCCTTCATTGGAATGGTCTAAAACAAGTGCTTTAACACCAGGCACACGTGTTAGACCATTCCAATGAAGGGATTCCGTGTAAGTAACGAGATCCCGGCACTTCTCAAGCGCCTCCGTGTGGACAGACACGAATCTCCTGCTAACAGCTTTACAGCTGTCAGTAGGAGAAATCAAACTTTAAACGCCTGTATCTCTTAAACCATAGTGGTTTGAGAGATACTTTTTTTGCATTTAGATCAGCTTTTTGAGCTCTTCTAAATGCAAAAAAAGTTTTTTTTAGACATTACTATCACTTTCACTTTTGAAAGAAGAATCTCTTAACATTAGAGTCACATGGTTTTACTCCACAAGAAAAGCCCTACAACATTTTTTTCATAATTAGTGTTTACTTCTCCCCTTAAAGGGATAGTAATACATCAGTTTTACAAATGTTAATCTTGTAGGTATTTAAAAAAGCGGAGGCTCTTCAGCAGAGCCGTTCCAGTGAAGGATTTCTTCTTCAATAACGCACTCACGGCTCTGCTGAAGAGCCTCCGCTGGTCCCAGGACAGGATTCCCCTGCAGTCAGCTAGAGCGCTGACGTCAGGGAGGGGTGAACTTTCACAGTGAATATCTCTCAAACCATAAAGGTTTGGAGAGATGGGAACGGGGGAAATTCATTTCTTTTTTAAATACCTACAAGATTAACATTTGTAAAACTGATGTATTACTATACCTTTAAAGGAAGAGTATTGTGTAATATGAAAAATACACAGTGCAGGATTTTTCCTGCTGATTAATACATTGGCTCTACCACTGCTGTGAAATGTTTCATTCAAAAGATATTATAGTTTAGACTTGCATTATTTGGGTTCAGTATCTCCACGGCCTGGTAATGTTATGGTGGTTATGGTGCTACAGCAATTTATGGACTGCTGTTACCAGTGACAATAATCCTCCACAGGCATTATCATATTTTAGACCATGTAGGTGTTACGCCCAAGAGAAGTCAACGTTTCAGTGGGGAGTTGGGTGATTTTCAAATTCCCTTTTGCTCCAGAATTACTGATCTTTACCTTTACACAAAATCCCAATGGACCTTAAAGGGATAGTAATACTTTGTTTTATCTTTATTTTATTTTGTAGGCATTAAAAAAACATGAAGAATGATATAAGTCTTATCTCTCAAACCTTTATGGTATGAGAGATATTCACAAGCAAAGTTCCCCTCCCGCCCCTTTTACCTAGTGTAAGTCATCTCTTCTCAGATGTGGAATCCAGTCCATAGACCAGACAGATAACAGCAGGGGACAATCTTCTTCCTATGAGAACAATGAAATCCCTGCCCCCCCCTTGACAAGCTTTTCAGCTTTTTCCCTTATCTTAATTGAAGATTGTCCCTCTCTGCAGTCTACCTGGGCACCTCCCTTCTGATCTGGCTGAGCAGTGTTACATCAGTAAAAGGGGCGGGAGGGGGATACTTTGTCATTGAATTACTCTTGAACTACAACTCTGACAGTATTGATATAACACTCTCCATGGTACAAATACTATGATGATTAATTAGAGCTGCTTTTATTATGAAACATTACTATCCCTTTAAGCAATGAAACCCTTTGAGTGCCAGAGAGGTATCATAGATGTGTAATGTGTTAGCTACTTCTCTGACACTCAAAGGGTTAAGTGCAATTCTGGGGTGAACCACCTGCTCCATAAGGGACAAAAAGCATTTCTCGGCGTTCGGCTTGATATCACTGACACTGTCCTCAGTCAGCAAAATGTGGATCCTGGTAGAAACTGAAAGGCCACAGAAATTTAAGTAAAGAAGTGGGCAGCAAATGTGTGGCCTGCCGAAAACCTCTTCAAAGCTACCCCAGGAAAGAGGTAGAGGGCGGGAGAGAGTTCGAGAGAGACAGGGAAATCGAGGGAAGGGAAAGAAAAAGGGTTGCCTTACATTCTGGGTTCTGTTTTTTTTTTTTAATTGTAATATAAAAAATTAGGGGGTTGCATAACATTCAGGGTCGCCCTTATTCTGGGAAAATGCAATGATACCCACACACACATATCTGTCGAATACAAATTTTGGACAACTGACTATAAAATCCCAAACCCATAATAACAACCTTGACACAGTGAAATCTTTATTATAGCCACCAGGAAACAAAATGCATCGCTGCCTCCTCCTCCTCTGCTGTTTTATACAAATGTCCGTGAAGATAATTTATTCAAACCTGCGCTGTACAAATTGGTTTTAGGTAATTTAAAGGTTGTGTTTTTTAATTAGCTCATTTTAATGCACCTAATTAATTTAAATTACAGTGTACAATCATTCTGCAAATGCTTCCATAAATGAATATTTATTAACAACCCCAAGCAGGAAAAATAAGAAGAGGTGCGGTTCTGCAGATTGTCTAATATGGACTTCCAACAGAATCAGGTCCCATGTAATGTGCAATTCCCACGTACAAAGTAACACTGGAGCGTATTCATTAAAGGGATAGTAATACTTCGTTTTAACTTTATTTTATTTTGTAGGCATTAAAAAAACATGAAGAATGATATAAGTCTTATCTCTCAAACCTTTACGGTTTATGAGATATTCACAAGCAAAGTTTCCCCTCCCGCCCCTTTTACCTAGTGTAAGCCATCTCTTCTCAGATGTGGAATCCAGTCCATAGACCAGACAGATAACAGCAGGGGACAATCTTCTTCCTATGAGAACAATGAAATCCCTGCCCCCCTTGACAGGTTTTTCAGGTTTTTCCCTTATCTTAATTGAAGATTGTCCCTCTCTGCAGTCTACCTGGGCACCTCCCTTCTGATCTGGTTGAACGGGGGGGGGGGATACTTTGTTTGTGAATATCTCTTAAACCATAAAGGTCTGAGAGATAAGACTTATATCATTCTTCATGTTTTTTTAATGCCTACAAAATAAAATAAAGTTAAAACGAAGTGTTACTATTCCTTTAAGTTAAAGTGATGCAATACTGGAACAAACCAAATACATCTTGGAGAAAAATTAGCATTCCCCATTGTAGTGACGGGGGGATGAACACATTGAAAAGTAACGCATAGGTCAACTTTTTGGCACTCAAAGGGTTAAATGTTTTGTGGTTTGCTTTTTATTTTTCCTATCCACCTGAATGCTAGGGATGTCTCCAACACTTGGCTGGGACCCCTTTAGAATTAGAGTTTAAAGCCCAATTTAACCCCTTAAAGACAATAGCTAGCATTAAACTCCTTGAATTCTGACATTACTTAAGTTGTCTTGAAAGCTTGCACTCGAAAGCTGCTCAGCCAATAAACCTTTGAGAACCAGAGGGGTATGCAATGCACTACAAAGCAAAGTGTCGCGTACTCCTCTCGTAAGCAAAAAGTTGAAGGCAGTACTTTACCAGTCTCCTCCTTTCATATTTTTATACTAATACAGTAATATAGTTGTCCAGGCTGAAAAAAGGCCTGTGCCCATCTAGTTCAGCCCATGCCAAATCACCCTGTTGATCCACAGGAAGGAAAACAAAAGAAAAATTCCAATTAAGCCATTTCCAATGAAGCCCCAAGTGGATAAATACATAACTTCCTGACTCCATATGGATCCGTGGATCAACATCATATCTGCATTGAAGACAACTCTAGATAGATATCCATTACTTTTTTGAAAGTATTTATAGTTTCTGCAAGCACAACATCCCAATACAATGAAATGCCATAGCTTTACTGCCTTTATAGTAAAAAAATGCCTGCCTTTTTCTATAGGGTTACATTCCATAGTTCTAACAGTTTTGTTTTTTAATTCAACACTGCCACCTGGTGTCCAGACAGTTATTTTCCTGCAATCAGTGGGAGATGTGAGTCACTGAAAAAGATCTCCATAGAATGTGATAGTAACATCTGTATTACTTCACAACAATCTGAACTATAAAAAATGTTGTTGATGAGGACATCTTAAACAATAAAAATTGTACAATATCCTTTTTTAAAGAAAACTATTTTTTTGCCCTCGGGATGTTTAAGACGTCACCAACGCATTGCAAAGCAATGCATTGGGTATGAGTTTAGCACTCACCGGATTAAATGTAAATACAATTGTTTAAAAAAAAAACAAAAAAAACCTAATTATAGAAAAAAAACCAAAAAAAAAAACCCAAAGAATTACAGTTTCTATTTAATACAATATTGTCATCCCTTCTAGTTAAAGGAAAGGACTACAATCTTTATCCACTGCCTTTGAAAAAAATGTCCAATCTGATATGATACGAATCTAAATGAAATCTCTCCGACTCCAATGAAAAAGACTTGGGGTAAGATGAGAGGCTCTGATTCTGCTAAAAAAGCAGTAAAGGGAAGCCTGAGTTTTGGCCTTGAAGGAATCTTCTATGAACATCACAATCTCCTAAAGAAATAAAGATAAATTCCACCAGGGGTTTGTTCCACCAGCAGATTAGGATCTAGTGATCTGCCACTAAAATTAAATTATATTATTAATATCCCGGTCACCGATGCACAGAGCAAAATGTGGGGGTGGGTGGAAGATACATACACAAGACAACAGTTAGCAATGGCCAAAACTGGCCCCATCCACGGTCAGAACATAATACAAAGGGAACCTAGTTTATTTAATTCTGAGTTAACCCTTTTAGTCCCAGAAGGATGTCCAAAAACATGTTAAACCTGGCATTTTCTGTGCTGTTAGAAAACTCTCTGGCATTTAACATCTTAAAAACATTTCTGCTGATTAACAAAAATGAAATGTTTACTGTATTACTATTCCTTTAACCCTATGAGTGCCAGAGTGGTACAGAACGCATTGCTTACCACTATGGCACTCAAAGGGTTAAGATTGAGAGTTCAGAATACTGTATTTATCAGCGGTTCTATATTCCTGCACTTTACGTCATTTTAGAAAATGTTTCTATAGCACAAAGAGAATGTTTGCGAGTTTTACATTGTTTTTGCTGTATATTTGGCATTTTCAGTAGGCTTTTTAAAGTGGATCTATCGCCTCTACAAAAGTTATGCTTATTGTGTAAAGGATATATACATAAGCGTGAAAATATTGATTTCATTAAAAAAAAAAAAAAAAAACACAAAACCCCCCCCCCCGCTAATTTCTCATAAACTTCTGTTGCTAAAGATTCACGCACTGCCCTTCTCCATTCCATTACCCAGCCTCCTCTGATGACGGAGGCTGTCTGTCTGTAAGCTGGAGCGATCTCATTGGCTAAATATCGATGTCTGCCAATGAGATCACACTAACTTACAGACAGTAGCCTCCTTCACTGGAGTAATAAGCATAACTTTTATAGAGGCGATTAAAAATGCAGAAGCCAAAATTCTATTTTAGTAAATTTTCAATGAACCAACTGTGAAAAAAAGGTAGTATGAGGGGTTTGTGGAGTAAGACAATTGTTAGCTCTCCGGTCATTGCAGACTACAGCTCCAACACACAAATCTGTCTCTCCAGACCCTCACAATCACTTGAAATACAGCAGTGGGACTCAGAATGCTTTACTGATATCTCTTCGTGGATGGCTCATCGTCGCTTACAACATAATACGTCTAAGACGGAACTACTTAACTTTCCTCCTAAATCCTACACAAGACCTAGGGTTTCTAGAGCTGTTGAAGGCTCCTCAATTTATCCTGTAGACAAGGAACGCTGCCTTGGGGTAACTTTGGACTCTTCTCTTTCCTTTAACACCCATATAAAAGTAGTAACAAAAACCTGTCGCTTCTTTACCCAAAAGCAAAAAGCTGTCCATTTTGTTCTCACACTACAAAAGAAATTCTCATGCATGTTCTTATCCTTTCCCTCCTCGACTACTGCAACTTACTTACTGGTCTGCCTGCTACCCATATCTCTCCTCTCCAGACGATTCTTAACCCAGCCACCAGAATACTGTTCCTCTCCTCCAGAACAGTGCTTAACTTACATTATTAAAATCATTGTCATTGCTTCCAATAAAACAAAATATAACATTCATAGTCCTCCTCATTACCTTCAAAGCTGTTCTACACTTGTCTCCGTCCTATATTTCATCTTTGACATCCCGTCATATACCTGCACGCTCTCTATGCACCACACATGGTGGATGACTCTCTGCTTCTTTAACCTCTATTGCTGTATCGCTACTAAAGGCTTTTTACCTTCATACTCCCTACCGCTGGAACTCCCTACCACCCAACATTCGTCAAGTCTCAACCCTCAACAACATCAAATCCAAGCTAAAAGAGCACCTTTTAGATGTAGCACTGTTGTAATATGTAAACCTTCTCATTTGTACTATCAGAGCTTACGTAAATTGAACTTCTTCCTCTACCTAATTGTATCTCTATGTCACCCATGCTATATTTAGATTGTAAGCTCTGTAGGGAAGGACCTCCTAGCCCAATGTAGGCATACCTAGGGTACCTCTTGCGACAAACGCCTGTATAACAGCTGCACTTATTATGTCCTCTTTATACTAAACGTAGACTGTAAAGTGCTAAGGACACTTCTTGGTAGTATTTAAATAAAAATATACAGACATAAAACTACAGTCATAACCCTAATAACCAATGGAGATGAACATGTTGCCTATACCTGTTCTAAACATTGTCACTAGTGGTATCGTTCGGACACTAACAGACCAAAACAATCAGTAACAGGAGACCTTGCAGTCTATAGGAAAAAATGAAACAAAGTTGCAACAATCTCGCAAAAGAAGCACAAAATGAATGATGATCACAAGGTCCAACCGGTGTGTAGATCTCAACAGCCGGTGTTAAGCATATGGGGACTCCCCATGAACAGACCCAACTTGGGAGCACCGCAATATCCACCGGAGTCTATGGCAATGACAAATGAGTAGAAACTACAAAAAGGTGAATTATTAAATTATATTTTATATATAATATATTAGAAATAATCTAAATGTATTTCTCCTGGTAAAACATTCTCTCAATAAAAAAATAAATATCTGTGAATGATTGTACACTGTCTGACACCCCATCCTTGGTCCACTGGTATCCACAGAACCATTCATACATGGACTGCTCGCTCTCTCTCACACAAAGACACACAGGTGGAGCAATTTACACAGCAATGATTTGGATACCTCTCTGGCATTGCTAGGGTTAAAGTTAAATTCCATTGATCTAAATTGGGCTTTTAAATCAGCCAGTGGGCCGCATGTGTTACATGCCTATCCCAGAGGTTGCTGCCATTACCAGGATCAGACAGGAAAATGAAAGGACCCAGGAAAAACAAGGTGAGAGAAGGCAGAGGGATTCTTCACAATCACTAACGTCACTTTTGTGTTAATTGACTGCCCCATATGTGTGTGTCAACACAAGGGCACCCTTTTATTTTTGTCTTTTGTTCCTTGTTTAAACCTTAAAGGAATAGGGAGAGCTCAAAAACATTGCAAAGAGATGCATACCCTGTCTGTAATTGTGATACGGGGACATTAGTGGCAGAACCTGTACATATCTGTTTATACAAAGGTTTTCAGTAAAAACAAATAATAAATATATATACTTGAATTTAATTGTTTTACACAAAATAGATTACAAGATAAACAAAACGCAAAATGAATAATGTAAATGTGTACAAAGGGTTACATTTATCTCAACTGAAAAGGGGGAATCATGATTCGGTGAAAACCAAAAGGGGGTTACCATGTCAAATAGTTTGGGAGCCCCTGGAATCTCTGCAGAAAGCAAAGAGAGGAGCAATTATGGAGCATGCAAACCACAAAAAGGGAAATAAAAAGAACCAGTGATTTAAATGGGGCTTCTAACCCTAAGAAGGTCTCAAATGCCAAGTGCACTGGACCTCTGTAGCCTTGAAGGGTTTAAAAAACCCATTTAAATCAAAGGATATTTTTAAACCCCCCCCCCAACACCAGGGGCAAATGGAATGTTGCAGAATTGTTCCTGTATCTCTGACTGTGACATCATAGTCACTTGGAAACTCACGCTGTGATTGGCCATCATCATTCAGCAATTCAGTGTGTTACTGTGACATCATAATCATTCCATTCCATGACTGTCTATAAGTCTGGAAGCCAAATGACACATCTCCAGACCTACCTGAGTTTAGGAAAGAGAAGGAGCAGTAAACTGTTCGAGATTCTTAGACTTTTGGATTAATCACTTACTTTTCAAAACAGAGAATATTGTCAAGTGAATAAAGAACACCAAGCCACTTGGTGGCAGGAGGAGGAAGATGGAGGGAGTAGTGAGAGGAAGAGCGCGCCATGCGCGTGAGAAGGATTATTGGAATCCTATTTGCCTCTGGATTTGCAGATTCAGCACAATGTGCCAGATCTTCTCTAAGAAGTCCATTGAGGCCGACAAAGACTGTGAGGAGGAGGTGGCAAAACCAGGTTGCTCTGGGTTCACCTCCAAAACTGCTCTGTCCATTGAGCGGTTCACCATCTATGAAGAACTTGGAAGGGGTAGCTTCGGGAAGGTGATGCTAGTTCAAGATAAAGTAACTAGTGAGTTCCTGGCAATGAAAATTGTCAATAAGAGAGTATCCAACCACAGGAAAATAGCAATGGTGGAACGGCGCGTCCTGGAAGTGGCTAATGATTGTCCCTTCCTCACTCATGTGCGTGCAACCTTCCAAACGCAGCACCACTTAATATATATTATGGAATTCGTTCCAGGTGGAACTTTAGGACAGCTTATGAAGAAAAAAAGCCCTTTGACCATCAATGAGATCAAGTTCTTAACAGCAGAAATCGTCTGTGCTATCCAGTTTCTTCATTCCAGGGGCATTGTCCATCGTGACATAAAACCAGCTAATATACTGCTGGACAGAAATGGACACATCAAGGTAGCAGATTTTGGCGTGGCCCTTGAAAATATGTATGGACAAGCACAAGGATTTGCTGGGACCTTAACATATATAGCACCAGAGGTGCTAAAGAAAAACTTTTTCAATGCCTCTGTGGATTGGTGGGCCTTAGGCATTGTCCTGTCTGAAATGGCCACTGGAAGCCAACCATATATCAGAACGGAGTCTACATCATTAAAGAGGGAGTGTTACCCACCCTACTTTTATAAAGAGCTGACGGACATCTTAAAAAGATTGTGGATTATTGACCCAGTGGATCGGCTGAAGATGGCTCAAAACATCCGTTCACACCAGTTCTTTCAGAGTATTGACTGGGAGAAGCTTGAGCTCCGTCTTCTGGAGTCTCCAATCAGTCCACCACAAAGAGAAAAGGTACTGCAGAAAAAGACAGACAAGCCCTTAACATCAGAGGGCGAGGAGAAGTTGTCTTCAGAAGATCAAGAGCTCTTGAAAGGATTTACTTATGTAAGCCCAGAGTGGAGACAGAAGCTCAGCCAGTCCTGTCTGAATAGAACCTCTGGCAATTTCCACCCATCCCCACCTTCCCTTTCACAAACCCGTCACTTCTCCTCTATCTCCAACCCTTTCTTTTACCACCCTGGCTCTTCTGCTCCCTTCTCCTCTCCCTTCCAATATCCCTTTGGCCGGACCAGCTCATCTCCTCACCACTCATTCTCCCCCTCCCTTAAGCTGCTCCGGCCCTTCTGTTCTCCCTCCCGTACTCCCATTTGCCATTCTGGCTCTTCCGCACTCTTCTCCTTTCCATCCCAACCTGCCATTCGCAATAATGGCTCTTCTCCTCTCCCTTATTTTCGCCGTCCCTGCTTTTCTCGTCTGCCTCGTGCCCTCCCTTTCACTGCTCTCTCTCTTCTCTCCCGCCTACCCACATTTTCCCTGTTCCGTCCCTCCCGTTAACAAAAAGGCATAGGTAACACCGTGCCTCTATTGCTTCTGATCAATAAAATATTAAAAACAAAGCTGTCAGAGGGTGCAGGAGTCATTAATATACAGGTGGTAGTGCCAGGATGAACTGTAGTGGTTTGAAACTATTTCATGTGCATTTAGAATAGTTATTTTTAAACTGTAATAGCAGAGAGACTTGGCCTTTTGGGTGCCACATATATCCCCAAACATAATGAAAACCCGTGTCACGCACAAATGGTAAACCATAACATGTAATAATCAAATCTCTTTTTACAGATCTAAATATTGCTACCATCCAGGGCTGGATTCTATTGGCCCCATTAAAACAAGAATTACTACTAAACTAAGTACCAACTGAAAAACATACCCATCCAAAATACGTCTTTAGAAGATAATTACAGAAATAGGCAAAAGATTATCAATTTGAAGTTACGAGCTGATCATGTTCTTGATCGGATTTTCTAGTCTGTTCTAGTCCCCTCTTTCGCAATCAGTGTTGCTTATTATATGTGACCAATAAGAGTTTAAATGGACATGTACACAGCTGAAGAGTTTCATTTTTACCTCTGTGTGTGTGTATAGGTAGCAGGAGGTGCCAGCTAACTAACTGACCTTGTGTAAATAAGGTCATTAATCACTCATTTTCTGTCTTCATTCTTTCACACATTTTTATATTTTTATGTACTTCCAATTGTTGGGATTCTTGTTTGATGAGATCCACTGTAATATCAGTACTGTACTTTTTGCATTTTTCTTGTATTTTGGTGGAATTCTGGGTTTGTACTTCTCATTGGGTATTTAAGGGGGTGTGTTGTCACTGTGAGAGTACCTTGAAAAAGATCCCATGAGGGAAGGGAAAAGCTGATTATCAAATAAACCACCTATTGTTATTTAAAAAGCCCCGTGAGTGCTGGGTCTTGGAATCTATGGCAAGCTTTCTTATTAGCACCCAGTCACATAACCCAATTATCAGGAGTGCTCCTTCCATGCCAGACATTTCCCATGGAAGCAGTAAAGAGGAGATATGCTAATCTCCTCCTCCTTCCTGCCTGTGTCAGCCACACCTAAAAAAACTCTGCAAGGAGTTGGCCTGCCCTCCCGTTTCCTCCTCTTCACAGAAAAAACATGGCCGACTCACTTCGGATGGTGTAGTTAAAAGTCTCCAAATTTGTGGAGAAAGAAATAAACATTTTTGATTTAAAAAACTTGCTCTACAATTGTAAACACAATTAACTCTGTTCCAGAGAGATATCCAAAGCATTAAAAAGCAATGCATTGGATACGTTTCTGCCAATCAAAGGCAAGAAACTGAAAAAACAGTATAACAAAAATCCAACGCTGTGGACTGGACAACAGGACAAGGAGAGGGGCGCAAGAGCCAGCACTGTGCCATATATACACAGATTTATTCACACACACACACACACACATCTCGTGAGTTCCCATGTCTAGGAGGGACAGTCCGTCTATGACACTGAAATCACTCTGTCCCTCTTTCCCACCCTGGTGTCCCATGTACAGTGTGTATACAAGTGTATCACATTGCTCAGTAGTAATATTTGTTTAACTTCAGTAAATACTTTGGTCTTATTCTAAATGATTTATTCAGAGACCTAAAGAGCTGTCAGTAGTTCATGATGTAACCTAAAATTTGTGAGTAATGCTCTATCCATCAGTCTCGCCCCAGCAAACCCACCTAAAACAGAGGAGAATGAGCGGTTCTATATTCCTGCACTTTACATCATTTTGGAAAATGTTTCTGTAACATTGTGGAAAAATACCACCAAAAGAATGTTTGTGAGTTTTACATTGTTTTTGCTGTATATTTGGCATTTTCAGCAGGCTTTTTAAAATGCAGAAGCCAAAATTCTATTCTAGTAAATTTTCAATGAACCAACTTTGGAAAAAAAATGTAGTATGAGGGGTTGTGGAGTAAGACAATTGTTGGCTCTCCAGTCATTGCAGACTACAGCTCCAACACACAAATATATCTCTCCAGACCCTCACAATAACTTGAAATACAGCAGTGGGACTCAGAATGCTTTACTGATATCTCTTCGTGGATGGCTCATCGTCGCTTACAACATAATACGTCTAAGACGGAACTACTTAACTTTCCTCCTAAATCCTACACAAGACCTAGGGTTTCTAGAGCTGTTGAAGGCTCCTCAATTTATCCTGTAGACAAGGAACGCTGCCTTGGGGTAACTTTGGACTCTTCTCTTTCCTTTACCACCCATATAAAAGTTGTAACAAAAACCTGTCGCTTCTTTACTCAAAAGCAAAAAGCTGCCCATTTCGTTCTCATACTACAAAAGAAATTCTCATGCATGTTCTTATCCTTTCCCTCCTCGACTACTGCAACTTACTTACTGGTCTGCCTGCTACCCATATCTCTCCTCTCCAGACGATTCTTAACCCAGCCACCAGAATACGGTTCCTCTCCTCCAGAACAGTGCTTAACTTACATTATTAAAATCATTGCCATTGCTTCCAATAAAACAAAATATAACATTCAGAGTCTTCCTCATTACCTTCACAGCTGTTCTACACTTGTCTCCATCCTATATTTCATCTTTGACATCCTGTCATATACCTGCACGCTCTCTACGCACCACACATGGTGGATGACTCTCTGCTTCTTTAACTTCTATTGCTGTATCACTACTAAAGGCTTTTTCCCTTCTTACTCCCTACCGCTGGAACTCCCTACCACCCAACATTCGTCAAGTCTCAACCCTCAACAACATCAAATCCAAGCTAAAAGAGCACCTTTTAGATGTAGCACTGTTGTAATATGTAAACCTTCTCATTTGTACTATCAGAGCTTACGTAAATTGAACTTCTTCCTCTACCTAATTGTATCTCTATGTCACCCATGCTATATTTAGATTGTAAGCTCTGTAGGGAAGGACCTCCTAGCCCAATGTAGGCATACCTAGGGTACCTCTTGCGACAATCGCCTGTATAACAGCTGTACTTATTATGTCCTCTTTATACTAAACGTAGACTGTAAAGTGCTAAGGACACTTGTTGGTACTATTTAAATAAAAATATACAGACATTAAACTCCAGTCATAACCCTAATAACCAATGGAGATGCACAGGTTTTTTGTTTTTTTTTTAATCTAAAGAAATAAGATTTTTCTCTATCAGCTTATGAAACCCATTGAGCACTCGTCCTCTGCAGCCAATGGGATATAAATTAGAGCTTTGTTTCTTATTAACCCCTTAAGGTCCAGCGATCCCGCGGTGTCTAGACGAGTTCGACGTGCCATCCCACTTGACTGATCATGTGGGGCGGCACGTCGAAAGGAGGACTGAAAAAGATCGCTCCAGTCTTGGAGCAATCCGCTTCAGTCCACGGTATTACTCAAAGCGCTCCTGCAGGAGTGCAGGGAGTAAAAGTACGTGACATACCAAGACCATCACTGGTCCTTAAGTGCCGGACGAGCGTGACGGTCCGGGTACGTCACAGCACGTGAAGGGGTTAAAGAAAACTTCTGAATTTACTGATATTGTATCTATATACTCTTGTGTGATGTGAACCAGGTCCATTAGTGTACTAAAATCCCCAAAGGACATATTGGAGACATCATATTGCTATTTATTAATTTTGACTTCCATTGTTTTATTTTCAGTGGTGTCTTTATTGGATTCCAAAAATAAATTTTTAAGAGTAATCTTCCTTACAAATCTATTAATGCGGAACTGTCATCAGATTAACATAGCACCGCAAATGATAATTACATTAGAGATATGCATAGATAGTTTTATTTTCAAGAATAATTGCTGCATTAATTAAAAATATAACCGTCTATGCAGACAGGCACGGCTGGCATCTTGCAGTAGGCACTCTCTGTCCCTTCCGGTGCCTTTCGCCACAAAGGCATTCAACTCACCAATCATGAAGTTGAAGGGGACGGACAGTGCAGACGCAGAGATGCCGGCTCTGCAAGATGTCTGCGCTGTTCCCCGCTCCCCGTCTGCTTAAAAGGTTATATTTTTCGTTAATGCAGCAATTATTCTTGAAAATACAACTACGTGTGTGCATAGCGCTAATGTAATTATCATTTACGGCGTTATGTTATTCTGGTGAAAGTTCCGATTTAATATTAATGAGGGTCTCAAACAAATCAAAATGTCTAAAGGGGGCAAAATTAAGTCCTTTTTCAATAACTTTTATTTAATTTTTACTTAAAACATATGATGAAAGATTCATCTCTGTGAAGTTTTTGTGTTCTTTGTAGTCTTCTTCGATGAAATCTCTCTTTTCTTCAATAGACTAAATATCACAAACATTCATTCGCAACACTGGTACTTTCCTCACCCTCATGAACGTTGTTTGGGTCAGAGTAATGGGCCGTTGGCCGTTACTTGGAGGCCTTTTTAGGCCTACAGAATTTCAGGCCTTCAAAGGACTGTTTTTCACAGAAGCTTGAGACTGCAGGCAGGACTGCCAAGTGAGGCCGCTTCTCGTTTTAAGAGTTGACCGGCCTCTGATTGGCCACCCGGAGTTAAATGGCAGTAATTTACTTTGTATGGAGAAAAGTAGGCAGCCCACGGATTGGTTGCCATCGCCCACGTGACCAGTTTAAAGGGCCTCCATAGAGTTGCATAGGGAAAAGAAGGCGTCCCAGCGATTGGTTGCTTTGCAAGACATAGCTCTGCTTCTCTTTGGTTAAGAAGGCTGGAGCAACGGGATTGGTCCTTGTGCTTTCATTGTATCTTGGCGCTCCACTTCCGATTGGCTCGGAATTGGAGCGGCAAGACTGAATTATATAGAATGCCCTTCTTTTGTGTAGGGTCTCTTTGTGCCTTTTGTTCCCTTGAGTTCTCAAGTTCATGTTCCCCACTGTTCAGATGTGTATTGTAGCCAGACACTATTGTCCCCACAGTATGTCTTTTGTATTAACCCCATTGTGAATTGTATAACAATTCTGCTTAAAAGAGATGTGTTCCCAACAATAAAGTATGTTAATTGTTCTGAACTAAGAAGCATCCTGGTGTCTTCATTCTGTATGGTTTAAAGGGGACCCCACTTGCCCCCCCCCCCCATTTAGGCATCTGATGTTCTAGGTTAATGTATCCAGTTTTGTTGCAACCATCCAGTTTCCCCGGACGAGTTACCCTGTTGGAGCTGCTCACAGGAGAGAGGACCCCGGTACGTCAGCCCAGGACACACCGGCATTTTGGGTTCTCGTTACAGTCAGTAACTGAAGGGTACTTTTTATCGTTAAGTCAGTCGACATCTTTAGATGTTGGTTGCATGTATTATGACTGTGCCATAACTATGAGTTTACAAACAGACTCCTTTCATTCTTTTTTGATATTGCATTAGTCTCTATGGGTTAATATTAATGAGTTAATATATGAAGATACTATTTTTATTTTTCCCAGAAAAGACACACACTATTACTAAGAACGTAATACAAATTTGGTATAGGGTTACAGCTTTCATTAATTTTTCTAACCGTTGGCTGTTTTTCTATTAATGATTTTAAAATATGTTTTTATATAGTAATTGTTTTCCTAACGTCTGAGGCAGAAGGTTGATGACTGAAACTCGTTAAGAATCTTTAATGACCATTGAAACTTTATGGGTCCGGTAATATACTTGACCTGTGGTGCAGGGTGCCAAACAACTCCTTGGTATCTATTGAGTTAATGGTGCTCATTGCCATTAAGAAGCAGAGAGCCTGGACTATGTTGAATTTACTATGTAGTGGCATTCATTGGAAAATATGAGAACCAACGGTAGTTTATGATGATGTAAGTTGATTTGTGTCGGTGTTGGAGCATGCAAGGGGGGGAGATTCTGTCCATGTGCAGTAACACAGGTGGAAGTATTTGGAAAGCTGGTGCTTGCGCTGTGGAAGCGAATGGACACTGTAGCTTACCGTAAAATCTCAGGTATAATACGCACCTGTGTATAATACGCAGGTGCATATTGTACCTAAGATTTTAGGGGAAAACAAGAGTGCTTATGTATAATACGCACCCTTGTTTTCCCCCTTACTACCAAAAAATATTAACGCTGCCAGCTACACTCCTCCGTCCCCCAGCGCAATCCAACATTAAAAGAAGACTTACTTGGTTATATAGATCAAGCCAATGAAGTGCTACATTTAAAAACGCTCCCTCCCATCTTCCTTGCGGGCGGCATTCTTGCATTTGCCGCCCGCTTCCGTCAATGGACTACCAAGACCTTCCTCCTGCGGTATTGTCCTGTGAGGACCTTGAGATCCTCACAGGGCATTACCATTGGCTGGCGGCGGAAGGTCCTGAAAACCCATTAAAGGAAGCGGGCGGCAAATGCAAGAATGCTGCCCGCAAGGAAGATGAGAGGGAGCTTTTTCACATGTAGCACTTCAATGGCTTGATCTATATCACCAAGTAAGTCTTATTTTAATGTCGGACTGCGCCGGTGGACGGAGGAGGGTAGCTGCCAGCTACACTCCTCCGTCCCCCAGCGCAATCCAACATTAAAAGAAGACTTACTTGGTTATATAGATCAAGCCAATGAAGTGCTACATTTAAAAACGCTCCCTCCCATCTTCCTTGCGGGCGGCATTCTTGCATTTGCCGCCCGCTTCCGTCAATGGACTACCAAGACCTTCCTCCTGCGGTATTGTCCTGTGAGGACCTTGAGATCCTCACAGGGCATTACCATTGGCTGGCGGCGGAAGGTCCTGAAAACCCATTAAAGGAAGCGGGCGGCAAATGCAAGAATGCCGCCCGCAAGGAAGATGAGAGGGAGCTTTTTCACATGTAGCACTTCAATGGCTTGATCTATATCACCAAGTAAGTCTTATTTTAATGTCGGACTGCGCCGGTGGACGGAGGAGGGTAGCTGGCAGCTCTAATAAATATTTTTTTTTTTATTCGCCAAAAATCTCTCGGGTATAATACACATCCCCCACTTCACATAAGGTGAAGAGGGGTAAAATTGTGCATATTATACCCGAGATTTTACGGTACATTGGCATAACCATACAATAAATTAATTTCCCAACTTCCACTTCCTTTAACACCTTTATTAATGGTGATTGCCGCTAAGACTTTGTCTTTAAAGGGATAGTAATACTTAAAATGTAAAAAAATATATGTTGTAGTGTTTATCCCCCCGATTAAAACAAGGGTACTCCCACTGCTGAAAGGTGTATTATTAAAAAATTATAACAGCTCAAACTTGAATTTTTAGGTGCAATATCACAGTGGTCTGAAAATTGACAGTGGCGCTGTTGCTACACCACCCTATGGAGATTTATGGTCTACAGACCAGAGCAGTTCATAGGATGGTGTAGCAACAGCGCCGCTGTAAATTTTCAGGCCACTGTGATATTGTACCTAAAAAATTCAAGCTTGAGCTGTTGTAATTTTTTAATAAAATATCCCTCCGCAGTGGGAGTACCCTTGTTTTACTCAGGGCGATAAACCCTACAACATATATTTTTTTACATTTTAAGTATTACTATGCCTTTAAGGCTCATACTTCAGAATTAAGATGAAAGGCCCCACTCTTATAGCTGATTGGTTTATGATAAAAGTCTGAGAGTATTTAAAAGACAAGTCTTTCACCAGCGGTTGCCTTCCGTCATTACAAAGCGCAGTGAAGGTGTGAATCCCTTTGATCAGGAGAACTACGACCTGCTAGTTTCGTTCTCTGTCAGTAATGCCTCTGTGGTTATCTGTATTCGCTCATGAAGGTATGTGTAATCATTTTTTACATTTCCAGATTTAATAAATGAAGATTATTGTAATACTGTCTGTCTAAATCATTCATGAGTGTAAGGATGTATGTGTAGCAGTGGTGCAAATGTCTGACACCCCATCCTTGGTCCATTGGTATCCACAGAACCATTCATACATGGACTGCTCGCTCTCTCTCACACAAAGACACAGGTGGAGCAATTGATGATTGATGATTTCCACGTAAAATGAGGATTTCCACGTAAAAAGTGTTACATGCCTATCCCAGAGGTTGCTGCCATTACCAGCATCAGACGGGAAAGCGAAAGGACCCAGGAAAAACAATAAGGTGAGAGAAGGCAGAGGGATCCTTCACAATCACTAACGTCACTTTTGTATTAACCCTTTGAGTGCCAGAGTGGTACGGAAAGCATTGCAAAGCAATGCGTTGCGTACCACTCTGGCACTCAAAGGGTTAAGTGACTGCCCCATATGTGTGTCCACTTGACAAAAAGGAAAACGTTGTTCTGTGTGCTTTTTCAACACAAGGGCACCCCTTTATTATTGTCTTTTGTTTAAACCTTTAAATGAGCAGTAAACCTTTTTCTATGAAAAAATATATATTGTAGGGATTTTCCTATCGAGTAAAATAAGAGTACTCCCACTGCTGAGAGATTTATATTTCCAGAGTTATTACAGTTTAAACCCATGTTTTTTTACATTAGCAGTGCCCTCTAGTGTTCAAATTCTAATTAGATTTCCTGTTAGATTCTAATGGAGAGGAAAGTCAGAGACATACAGTTCTCCATAGAATGTGATAGAAACTGCCTGTCACTTCCTGTCAGTTAGAACTATCAGGAAGTAATCACAGTAAATTCACTTCCTGTCAGAACTTCCAGGAAGTAAACACAGTAAATTCACTTCCTGGTTATTTAAACTGCTATAAATTTTGAATAGAACAACTGACTGCGGTGGGAGTGACCTTGTTTTACTCAGCAGGAAATTCTCTGTAAAATATGTGTTTTCATAAAAAAAAGTTTACTGCTCCTTTAACCCCTTAAGGACCCATGACGGTCCTGCACCGTCATGGGTTGTTATACCCTTAACGACCCATGACGGTCCAGGACCGTCATGGCTAAAATGATAGCAGCGTGCCTCAGTGCACGCTGCTATCATTAAATCCAGGCTGAGACTGAGCGCTCCGAGAACGGGGCATTCAGTCTCAGCCCTTCTTCTTTCCTCCGGTTCATGCGATCGCCGTATCAGCGATCACATGTACCGGCATAGTGACAGACAGAGGCAGCATGCAAAGCATGCTGTCTGTGTCTGTCTCGTCTGCCTCTGTCTCCCTTGCTATCAAAGTAAGGGAGATAGAAGTAGACAGGAGACACCTAGTGGATAAAAAAAATACAGCAGTTGGGGGTATTAACCCCTTCACTGCTGGTAGAGGAGGCTGGCTAAATGCAGGTCAATTTTTGACCTGCAATTTTACACTTTTTTTTTTTTTTTTACAAAAACATTTTTATTTTAAAAAAATATATATAATTAAACAATATTACAAGTGTGATTGTTGTGGAGCCATGTAATACACTTATATACACCACCAAATGCCAGGGACAAAAAAGTGTCAAAATAGGGTGGGAAAAAGGGACATGGGGATTTTCACCCAGGGGGGACAGTGGCCACTTTAAACTGCACATTTTGTAGGTATGACTGACCGGTCATACCTTTCATGCAGTCTCCATAAAAATTTAACCCTTTGTGGCCAATTGATCCTAAGAGAAAAATCAAAAATGGTGGTTTTTTTTTTACCTTTTTTTACCTTTTTTTTATAATTTTAATAAAGTGAATGGTGGGTTATCCATATAAATAGGGTATCAAATGAAAGCCCTATTTATGCTTTAAAAAACAGTATATAATTTATGGGGGTGGAATAAAAGCCTAAGAGGGAAAACACTGTTGAACAAAGACATAGTCAAAAATGTCAGAATTGACCGGTCCTTAAGGGAAAACGACCTCAGATTTTCCCGGTCCTTAAGGGGTTAAGGGATAGTAATAAGTATTACAAATCCTATTTTAAAGTAATATTAAAAATAAATGTATTGCCCCAGTGTCATCTCTCAGACCTTTATGGTTTGTGAGATAATCGCTCCTAAAGTTGCCCTCTCCCTCCCCGTGGTCAGCGTTCTAGCTGACTGAAGGAAAGCCTGTTGTACGACTTTCAGGTGGCTCTGCAGCAGAGCCGCGATCGTGTTAATAAAAAATAAATCTTTCACTGAAATAGCCTTCTATGTTTACTTGGTTTGAAAGCACACGTAGAAGACCGTTTTAGTGAAATATATATATTTTTTTAACGCAGTTGTGGCTCTGCTGCAGAGCCGCCTGGTGATCATAAGACCGGATTTCCCTTCAGTCAGCTACAACGCTGACTTCAGGGAAGGGGGAGTGAGAAGGCAACTTTAGGAGCGATTATCTCTCAAACCATAAAGGTTTGAGATGATATTGGGGGCAATAAATGTATTTTTAATATGACTTTAATATAGGAATTAGTAATAATTAAGTATTATTATCCCTTTAAAAGAATCGGGAGAGCTCAAACACATTGCAAAGAAGTGCACTGTACCCTGTCTGTAATTGTGATACGGGGACGTTAGTGGCAGAACCTGAACATATCTGTTTATACAAAGGTTTTCAGCAAAAACAAATAATAAATATATATACTTAAATGTCATTGTTTTACGCAAACTAGATTACAAGATAAATAAAAGGCAAAATGAATGTACAACAGTAACTGTGTACAAAGGGTTACATTTATCTCAGCTGGGATCTTTCCTGTTATCCAGGGGAGGGCCGGCAACATACAGCCCAGAGGGCAAATACAATCAAGTGGCCCATTTCTACTATCAGCCGAGCCCACTGCCCCAGCCAACCCCTGTTTCGTTAATTTTAAAATTGTCCTTAATGTTGTGAAGTAAGACAAGTGATACCACAGAGCTTACAGTTGACATGGGGCTACATTAGTGATATTACTGTGCTAACAATTTAAGTAAAGCTACACTATTGATGCCATAGCGCTTACAAGGGAAATGGGCTATACTACTAGTGTAGCTCTATTTGGATTGTAGCTCTGCGTTATTTGTATTTAGATTAATTTCAAATGTAAGCTCTGTGGTATCACTAGTTTAGCTCCATTTACAAGTGGGAGATTGAGTGAGGCAGTGGCCCACCAGCCCAGACACAAGACCAGCCCAGGGGGCAATTGCCCCCCTGCCCCCAGGCCAGCCCTCCCCTGCTGTTATCTGCCCTCCACTAATCTTTCCACTACTTGCAGGGTACTGTTATGTGACGAATGTCACTGATATTTAACCCCTTAGTGACAGCAGCGTGCGTACGAGGCTGTCACCATATTGCCCGGGTAACATTTCTTTTTACCAAATGTTTCAAGTCCCTGAACGGCGTGCAGCCGCACGGAGACCCAGACTTACGGGACTTCCCAGGTACGTCCTCTGTCAGTAAGTGACAGTTCTTGCGGGACGTACCTGGTAAGTCCATTGTCGGGATGGGGTTAACCGTTTGAGTGCCAGAGGGGTACGGAACGCATTGCTTTGCAATGCGCTCTGTACCCCTCTGGCACTCAAACGGTTAACTCACTGATATTTAACTGAATGACCTCTTGTTATTCTTATAACGTTTTATACAAAAATATAGCCGTTTTGAAGTCTAATTTAGAAGCTGTGAACCACGTATTATAGCGTAAAGGAATTCCTTATCTGCAGTCTCGTTTATAACATCTCCATCTCTCTCTTCCGGTTAATGCCAATGTCATCTCATGACCCGCAGAGCAATTTCTTTTGTAACGTAAAACTCCTCTCTCTTATAGGAAACGTATGGCCGTTTCTTGGTCTCTAACAATGATTGATAAATCAGTGAAATTCATCACAACAGATTATATGGGTACACATACACACTGACACACAACAAAGTGGCAGTTAATAAAATTGCAAAAAAGTGGCAGTTAGCAGTGGCAGTTACATTTAAATACCAGTGACATTCGTGGAGGGCAGATAACAGGAAAGATCCTTTAAAGGGATAGTAATACTTCGCTTTAACTTTATTTTATTTTGTAGGCATTAAAAAAACATGAACAATGATATAAGTCTTATCTCTCAGACCTTTATGGTTTAAGAGATATTCACAAGCAAAGTTTCCCCTCCTGCCCCTTTTACCTAGTGTAAGCCATCTCTTCTCAGATGTGGAATCCAGTCCATAGACCAGACAGATAACAGCAGGGAACAATCTTCTTCCTATGAGAACAATGAAAGCCCTGCCCCCATTGACAAGTTTTTCAGGTTTTTCCCTTATCCTAATTGAAGATTGTCCCTCTCTGCAGTATACCTGGGCACCTCCCTTCTGATCTGGCTGAACGGGGGGGGGGATACTTTGCTTGTGAATATCTCTTAAACCATAAAGGTTTGAGAGATAAGACTTATATCGTTCTTCATCCACTGGGTCGATAATCCACAGTCTTTTTAAGATGTCCGTCAGCTCTTTATAAAAGTAGGGTGGGTAACACTTCCTCTTTAATGATGTTGAATCTGTACTGATATATGGTTGGCTTCCAGTGGCCATTTCAGACAGGACAATGCCTAAGGCCCACCAATCCACAGAGGCATTGAAAAAGTTTTTCTTTAGCACCTCTGGTGCTATATATGTTAAGGTCCCAGCAAATCCTTGTGCTTGTCCATACATATTTTCAAGGGCCACTCCAAAATCTGCTACCTTGATGTGTCCATTTCTGTCCAGCAGTATATTAGCTGGTTTTATTTCACGATGGACAATGCCCCTGGAATGAAGAAACTGGATAGCACAGACGATTTCTGCTGTTAAGAACTTGATCTCATTGATGGTCAAAGGGCTTTTTTTCTTCATAAGCTGTCCTAAAGTTCCACCTGGAACGAATTCCATAATATATATTAAGTGGTGCTGCGTTTGGAAGGTTGCACGCACATGAGTGAGGAAGGGACAATCATTAGCCACTTCCAGGACGCGCCGTTCCACCATTGCTATTTTCCTGTGGTTGGATACTCTCTTATTGACAATTTTCATTGCCAGGAACTCACTAGTGACTTTATCTTGAACTAGCATCACCTTCCCGAAGCTACCCCTTCCAAGTTCTTCATAGATGGTGAACCACTCAATGGACAGAGCGGTTTTGGAGGTGAACCCAGAGCAACCTGGTTTTGCCACCTCCTCCTCACAGTCTTCATCAGCCTCAATGGATTTCTTAGAGAAGATCTGGCAAATTGTGCGTAATATGCAAATCCAGAGGCAAGTAGGATTCCAATAATTCTCATACTCATGGCGCGCTCTTCCTCTCACTGCTCCCTCCTCCTGCCACCAAGTGGCTTGGTGTTCTTTATTCACTTGACAATATTCTCTGCTTTGAAATGTAAGTGATTAATCCAAAAGTCTATGAATCTTTCTTTTTAATGCTTTATTGATCAGTAGCAATAGAGGCACGGTGTTACCTATGCCTTACTGTTAATGAGAGGGAAGGAACAGGGAAAAGGAGGGTAGGTGAGAGAACAGAGAGAGCAGTGAAAGGGAGGGTACGAGGCAGATGAGAGAAGCAGGGACGGCAAAAATAAGGGTGAGGAGAAGAGCCATTATTCCAAATGGCAAATGGGGAGGGAAAGGAGAAGAGTGCGGAAGAGCCGGAGCAAATGGGAGGATGGGAAGGAGAGCAGAAGGGCCGGAGCAGCTTAAGGGAGGGTGAGAATGAGTGAACAGGAGATGAGCTGCTCCAGCAAAAGGGATATTGGAAGGGAGAGGAGAAGGGAGCAGAAGAGCCAGGGTGGTAAAAGAAAGGGTTGGAGATAGAGAAGAAGTGACGGGTTTGTGAAAGGGAAGGTGGGGATGGGTGGAAATTGCCAGAGGTTCTATTCAGACAGGACTGGCTGAGCTTCTGTCTCCACTCTGGGCTTACATAAGTAAATCCTTTCAAGAGCTCTTGATCTTCTGAAGACAACTTCTCCTCGCCCTCTGATGTTAAGGGCTTGTCTGTCTTTTTCTGCAGTACCTTTTCTCTTTGTGGTGGACTGATTGGAGACTCCAGAAGACGGAGATCCAGCTTCTCCCAGTCAATGCTCTGAAAGCTCTGGTGTGAACGGATGTCTTGAGCCATCTTCAGCCGATCCACTGGGTCAATAATCCATAATCTTTTTAAAATGTCTGTCAGCTCTTTGTAAAAGTAGGGTGGGTAACACTTCCTCTTTAATGATGTAGAATCTGTACTGATAAATGGTTGGCTTCCAGTGGCCATTTCAGACAGGACAATGCCTAAGGCCCACCAATCCACAGAGGCATTGAAAAAGTTTTTCTTTAGCAACTCTCGTGCTTTATATGTTATGGTCCCAGCAAATCCTCTCTTGTGCTTGCCATACATATTTTCAAGGGCCACGCCAAAATCTGCAATCTTGATGTGTCCATCTCTGACCAGTAGTATATTAGCTGGTTTTATGTCACAATGGACAATGCCCCGGAATCAAGAAATTGGATAGCACAGACCATTTCTGCTCTTAAGAACTTTATGGCATTGATTGTCAAAGGGCCTTTCGTTTTCATAAGCTGTCCCAAAGTTCCACCTGGAATGAATTCCAGAACATATATTAGGTGGTGCTGCGTTTGGAAGGTTGCGGGGGCATGAGTGAGGAAGGGACAATCATTAGCCATTTCCAGGACGCGCCGTTCCACCATTGCTATTTTCCTGCAGTTTAAGAATACGCTCTTATTGACAATTTTCATCGCCAGGAACTCACTAGTGACTTTATCTTGAACTAGTATCACCTTTCCAAAGCTACCCCTTCCAAGTTCTTCTTAAACGGTGAACCACTCAATGGACAGAGCGGTTTTAGAGGTGAACCCAGAGCAACCTGGTTTTGCCACCTCCTCCTCACAGTCTTTGTCGGCCTCAATGGACTTCTTAGAGAAGATCTGGCACATTGTGCTGAATCTGCAAATGCAGAGGCAAATAGGATTCCAATAATCCTTCTCACGCGCATGGCGCGCTCTTCCTCTCACTACTCCCTCCATCTTCCTCCTCCTGCCACCAAGTGGCTTGGTGTTCTTTATTCACTTGACAATATTCTCTGCTTTGAAAAGTACGTGATTAAACCAAAAGTCTATGAATCTTTGTTTTTAATGCTTTATTGATCAGAAGCAATAGAGGCACTGTGTTACCTGTGCCTAACTGTTAACGGGAGGGACGGAACAGGGAAAAGGAGGGTAGGTGAGAAAGATGAGAGAGAGCAGTGAAAGGGAGGGCATGAGGCAGACGAGAAAAGCAGGGACGGCGAAAATAAGGGAGAGGAGAAGAGCCATTATTGCGAAGGGCAGGTTGGGATGGAAAGGAGAAGAGTGCGGAAGAGCTGGAATGGCAAATGGGAGTACGGGAGGGAGAACAGAAGGGCCGGAGCAGCTTAAGGGAGGGGGAGAATGAGTGGTGAGGAGATGAGCTGGTCCGGCCAAAGGGATATTGGAAGTGAGAGGAGAAGGGAGCAGAAGAGCCAGGGTGGTAAAAGAAAGGGTTGGAGATAGAGGAGAAGTGACGGGTTTGTGAAAGGGAAGGTGAGGATGGGTGGAAATTGCAAGAGGTTCTATTCAGACAGGACTGGCTGAGCTTCTGTCTCCACTCTGGGCTTACATAAGTAAATCCTTTCAAGAGCTCTTTATCTTCTGAAGACAACTTCTCCTCGCCCTCTGATGTTAAGGGCTTGTCTGTCTTTTTCTGCAGTACCTTTTCTCTTTGTGGTGGGCTGATTGGAGACTCCAGAAGACGGAGCTCAAGCTTCTCCCAGTCAATGCTCTGAAAGAACTGGTGTGAACGGATGTCTTGAGCCATCTTCAGCCGATCCACTGGGTCAATAATCCACAGTCTTTTTAAGATGTCAGTCAGCTCTTTATAAAAGTAGGGTGGGTAACACTCCCTCTTTAATGATGTAGACTCTGTACTGATATATGGTTGGCTTCCAGTGGCCATTTCAGACAGGACAATGCCTAAGGCCCACCAATCCACAGAGGCATTGAAAAAGTTTTTCATTAGCACCTCTGGTGCTATATATGTTAAGGTCCCAGCAAATCCTTTTGCTTGTGCTTGTCCATACATATTTTCAAGGGCCACGCCAAAATCTGCTACCTTGATGTGTCCATTTGTTTCCAGCAGTATATTAGCTGGTTTTATTTCACGATGGACAATGCCCCTGGAATGAAGAAACTGGATAGCACAGACCATTTCTGCTGTTAAGAATTTGATCTCATTGATGGCCAAAGGGATTTTTTCTTCATAAGCTGTCCTAAAGTTCCACCTGGAACAAATTCCATAACATAAATTAAGCGGTGCTGCGTTTGGAAGGTTGCACGCACATGAGTGAGGAAGGGACAATCATTAGCCACTTCCAGGACGCGCCGTTCCACCATTGCAAATTTCCTGTGGTTGGATACTCTCTTATTGACAATTTTCATTGCCAGGAACTCACTAGTTACTTTATCTTGAACTAGCATCACCTTCCTGAAGCTACCCCTTCCAAGTTCTTCATAGATGGTGAACCTCTCAATGGACAGAGTGGACTGTGGACTGGACAACAGGACAAGGAGAGAGGAGCAAGAGCCAGCACTGTGCCATACATACAAAGATTTATACACACACACACACACACACACACCTCGTAAGTTCCCATGTCTAGGAGGGACACTCCGTTTCTGACACTGAGATCACTCTGTCCCTCTTTCCCACCCTGGTGTCCCATGTACAGTGTGTATACAAGTGTATCACATTGCTCAGTAGTAATATTTGTTTAACTTCAGTAAATACTTTGGTCTTATTCTAAAATATTTATCAGTCACCCAAAGAGTCATCAATAGCTCATTATGTGATCTAAAATTTATGGTAATGATCCATCCATCAGTCTCAGTCCCAGCAACCCCCCCCCCCGCTAAAACAAAAGAGTACCTTTCAAGTCATTTGAAATACCAGGAGGTATTGAGACCCAATGGAGGTAGTTAAAAATTGAGGTTCATCGTTTAGCCACTTCATTTAGTATTCATTTAAAGTACAGTTTGCAGAACCAGAATTCACTTTTTTCCCCCTATTGTCCCTTGTTGTTAACTTATGGGTAATATGGAATCAAAATAAATAAATTAACGGAATTGCTTCCAAGGAGATAATTGTCCAACACAATTTTTTTTTTGTTTCAGAAAGGATACAATTTTAGATTGTAAAAGAAAAAAACAGAATGATCTTCTGTTGTATTATCTTCAGATAAAAAAAATAACCACCCGTCACCATAAAAAATATCACTCACAAGATTGAATGGCTGAACAAAACATTTATGTGTAGTCCAGCTGTAGACACTTTGGGGATGTACTTTCAACTGCCCCCTTTTTTTTAGCAGTATCCGATGACAGCAACACACCCAAAGGTATTCAACCAACACGTGGAAGCTGGAACATGTAAAGAAAACAAAAAGATGGAGGGGTGCCTATAGTGTGTTATCCAATATATGCTTAAAAAAATATATAATCAAATACACTCACAATATATAATTGGTGACTGTCAAGCATACGCTAGCAATCAACTTTAAAAGCTTTCAGGGTACTTTACCCGTTCTTCCTCTCCTCACTGAGTCTTCCAATCCATCTCTGACAGGCGATTCACAATTGGAGCCAAGTATACATTGAAACCAAAAAAATGAAATTATAAAAATTAAAAAAAAAATCAAAAACTTTGTAGCCGAATTGTATAAACAAATACAAATGTATTAAAATCAAACAGGCTAAATGCTAATGGAATGCGTTTCGCAGTACGAGACTGCTTTATCAGCCAATAAAGCCCTAACTGAGAATATAAGACATATATATGTTTATTTGATTTTAATACATTTGCATTTTTTATACTATTCATCTACAAACTTTTTACTTTTGATTTTTTAGATTATTTTTAAAATTTCATTTTTTTTTTTTTTTTTTTAGAGACGGATTGGAAGACTCTGTGAGGAGAGGAAAAATGGGTAAAGTATCCTGAAGAATTTTAAAGATGATTGCTAAAGTAAGCTTGACAGTCAACATTTATATATTATGAGTGCATTTGATTATATACTTTGTTAAGTTTAAGTATATTTTGGATAATACACTATAGGGGCACCTCCATCATACATCATATCACCCCTGGCTTTCAATTATCAACCATTTTGTGCAAAGAATATTAACCATACCTCTCACCACTGACAAAGGAGACCCCTATTTTTTTCCAACCACATTAACAAAACCGATTTGTCTTTTTACATTAACACCCAGAGGTCTATTTAATTGAATGGGTCACAAGACGTCTTATGATGGCAGCTGTTAATGTATTTTTAACAGATTTTCCACCTCTTAAATAAATGTACTTCAAAACCTTTTTCACATAAACCTCAGTTCAAAGCTTAAGATTTTATTTATATATATATATATATATATATATATATATATATATATATATATATATATATATATATATATATATACACACATATATATGTATTTTTTTTTTTGTATTCAAAAGGATTTTGTAAAATTTGAAAGTGAATGGTTTAAAAAACAGCTGCATTTCATATTGGATGAGCAGAGAAACAGCATCAGAAATTTATGTAACGCAAGAATAGGTCGGCTACAATTTTCTTCCTTGCCAATGATTCTTACAAAATAAAACCTTTTTTAATTTAAATGCTAATGCACTGAATTAAATTTTAATAACAGAGGAAATTGAAAAGCTGAGCTGGAATATTGGAAATAAATCCAGACAGAAACAGCTGAAATTAAAAATTCTACTATGTGGGATGATGGCAGTTAAGCTATTTTATAGGATTACAATTTTTTTTTTTTTGAGTGAAGAAAAAAATCAGATCTTGCTGACTACAGAGTATTAAATCCACAGAGCTGTGATTTATTACACTCGCTTCCCAAGGGAACAGGCCTCTCTTTCATGTTGAAATATTTCATAAATTTTAAGACGGCATAAATTCTTAATTTAGAGTTATAGAGGTCACATTTAATGTACTCATGAAATTCAGAAATGTTAAAGGAACATCAACCATAAAAACAGCATATTTGTTCCAAAACCTCATAGTTACAGAATCTTACAAATCAGCCATTGTAAGACCAGAAAAAAATGAAGGAAGGATTTCTAATCCCAGCTGAACTGTGAACAAAAAGGAAAATTAAAAAATAAAAATACCCTGCATCAGAGAGTATACAGTTCTTTTCTTTTACCAAACATAATGCTAATTCTCAGGTGAAATATATTGATACTGAAACCGATCTGAATTTTGGGGATGACAAGTATATTATGCAGCTCGGTTTTAATATGAAAATATAATTTTTTAGAGGGTTCATTTTCGCTATTTTGTTTGTGTTAAAGGAACACAAAGATCTCCTAATAATCAACTCCACTTAACCTAATATAGGCAGAAAATCCTAATAACCACTATGGATCAATTCTGTGTGGGCTGGCACTCCAAAATTAATCTTTAACTAGTACTGGATATATTGTTCATGGAGGCCGACATGATTGTTTGTCACAAAACTAAAGGACCCCAAACTCCTCCCAGTAAAAACTTCTTAGAAAGAATGTTATTTATCCCTGGGGACAGGTTTGAGAACCACTGACCAACAACACAGGCCTCAGTTCCTGGCCAAGTCTGCTCCCTAATAACCTGATTTTTTAGGAGTAGTCAGACTTTGTTACTCTCTTCTTCGTTTCCAACCTCAGGCGCACACTTCTCAGAATGATCGGAATTTGAACGTTACAAGAAAAAAAAAAAAATCTGCATAAAAAAGTCACACGATTCAGACGCTAGACCCTGACATTCTTTTCATTAATAGAATTCCACAGGGGGCAAATTCCTCAATCACACAAATCATACTCATGAGAAACTTTTGGAAAAATCACAAACTAAGACAAATCCAAAAGGAAAAATAAAAAAGGAATTATAGTCAATCCACCACAGACGCAAACAGTAAGCTGCAAGGCTGTGGAGACAGCTCTAGCAATCATCGGAGTATAAGACACATTTGAAATCAATAAGTATTTTGGGAATTTATACTAGTCCTCAGTGAAGGTAGTTTTACTTCTGAAATATTGCCTTCTACCCATAGTCATTTGTACAGACAGTGTAATTCCCCTACAGACAGTAACACGGCTTACACCTAAAGGTTTAATTATAAATGAAGAACAGGAATGTTTTCTGCTATAGGTGTATCTTAAAGGGATAGTAATGTTTCATAGTAAAAGCAGCTCTAATTAATCATCATAGTATTTGGGCCATGGAGAGTGTTATTTCAATTCTGTCAGAGTTGTAGTACAAGAGTAATTGAATGATAAATGTCACTGGGGGCAGGGTTTCCTTATGGTCACAGTAAGAAGATTGTCCCTTGCTGTGATCTGCCCGGTCAAGAGACCAGATTACACATCTGAGGGGAGGCGGCTTACACTAGGTAAAAGGGGTGGAAGGGGGATACTTTATCATTCAATTACTCTTGAACCAAAACACTCACAGTAATGATATAACACTCTCCATGGTACAAATACTATGAAGATTAATTAGAGCTGCTGTTTTTGTGAAACATTACTATCCCTTTAAAGACAGTTAAAGGCACAGTGCCTCCTAGGGCAAATGATTATGGTCCTTGAACCTCATATACTGTTGTTCTTACAGCTTTTATTCACATAAAATAGTAAAAACAATTTAACAAATTTCTTATGTTGCTATAGCAAAGGTGAGAAAAGTTGCTTTTAATTTCTTCTCTGGTGATATCAGCTGCGGATATTCCTCTAAGCTCCTCCTGTTGCTTTCCATTGCCTTCAGTGGGGTTGTTTTGCTCATCTGCCTGAGGCGTAGACTAATGAAGATGCAGAAAGAGGACTACATCAGCTGACTTGAGATGCTTTGGCATATAATCTGGAACTTTCGGGGCACCCCAAACATATTTTTAGGGGATCGCTCACCTATAGATATATAATGCTCATTAGTTAGAGCATTTATCAAAGAGATCGAAAACGTTGTTCATTTTGAAAAATAAAACAGTTATATGTGCAAAAATTAACTTTTAAAACGTGTCCAGCAGCCTACTTCCTGCTTGCTGCGCAGAGGCAGCTCCCGTCCCACTATCCAGCATCCTCCAATGACGGAGGCTTTCTCTCTCTAATCTGGAGCGATCTCATTGGCAGAGATCGATATTTAGCCAATGAGATCGCTCCAGCTTAGAGACAGACATCCTCCGTCATCGGAGGATGATGGGTAGTGGGACGGGAGCTGCCTCTGTGCAGCAAGCAGGAATTAGGCTGCTGGGCTCTTTTTAAAATTTAATTTTTGTGCATATAACTGTTTTTTTTCCCAAAATGAACAACGTTTTCAATCTCTTTGATAAATGCTCTAACTAATGAGCATTATATATCTATAGGTGAGAGATCCCCTTTAATGTAATTTATCAAGGGCATAATGAAGGGAATAATATAAAGATATACAGATATGATTAGGTCTTACAATCAAAATAATAAAAAAAAAAATTGTGCATAACAGTTTCCACAAATCTACATTTAATAGTCAAGATTACCATTTTTAGCAAAGCCTTCATATAAAACATGGGGCACCCTATGTTGACGGCCATGGCAACCTGTTTGAGAATCACTGGCCTGAGTGTATCCGGTATTCACATAGTATGCATAGCTTCAGGGGTTCCCTCCTTGAATTCCTGAATATCCCGATTTTCAGTAAGGAACCAATTTAATCTATAATCAGAGAGATGCTGTCATGGGTGCACTACACACCCATGTCACTACAAAACTTAAAAGGGATCCTAAATAAATTCCTCATAATTTAGCAAGTAGATATTCAAGAAAAACAGTCCTTTATTTTGACTTTACACATTCTGCAAGTGTATGATAATATGTAAAGGCTAATTGCCTGGACGTTTCATTATACATTATTCTCTGTCATCCAATACAGGTTAATGGTAACTTTGGGTAGGCGATCTGCCCCTTTAATTGTAGGCAGGAACAATTCTAGAGTTGTGTGCAGAGGGTGGAGCCTACCTTCCCTCCTTGGCTGGAGCTAGCCAACCAGCTCCAGAAAGATTTGTTCCTTGGTGAAGATATCACAGGCAAGAGAACAGTTCTGCTATAGTATTAGCTAATTTTTTATTTTTCTGTTAGATATGGAATACCACCATTAGGCGGATTACCATAACTGACAATGCCCTTAGATGTGGCTAGCTCAGTATCCAGGTGCTTTTTGTGGACCTTAAGCCCTGAGGGGAAAATCTTGGGTTCATGTTCTTTCCTCAGGAGTTGCCCACCGAGGCTTCTTCTTATTACATGGTAATCTGCAGGAAAGGTGAGCAACCCTTTGAGTGCTGCAGGTCCACTTGTCCCACAGTGACCCTCCGCACAGGGGTTTCCCTTTGGCGTTCCTATTGCACACTCCTGCACTCATTGGGTTTAACTGTACATCTGTTGGGTGTTTTGGAGCAGGTTTATGTGGTAATTAACCCTTTAGCTGCTGGTTTTGATTTTTTTTTTTTTATTTTACGGTTTCAATTTTTGTAAAATTTGAGTTCCGCGCGCTTTACCGCATAGACGCCATTGCTCCATTCACTCCTATGGGACTGTACAGTTTGGGACGTATCTCTGCAAACCTCTTAAAATAGCGACTTCAGAGATGGCTCAATTTTCTTGTCTGCCCTTGCGCTATCATCCGGTTCATGTTTCTAGTGTGTTGGGGGGCTCAGGGGGCTTCGGGCACTTTTTCTAGGAAAACTACATTTCCCATGAGAGCTTGCTTTGGCTCCCGCCACAGCAGCCATTTTGTACTATTTCCATAACAAGTGTTCTACGCAGGGCTTGGACTCTTCTTTTCTCCTCTGCTGATTAACCCTTCACCTACCAGATAAGTCTAATTTAGCGATTTCTGGGGTGAAACTTTAATCATACACACTGTACTTGGGTGATTTCTTTTATTATAAGGTTATTGACACTGTGAGAATGTCTATACCACTGGAGCTTGGGGCCAGATCTAAGACTAAGGATGCTGGGGTCTCTGTATCCCCTATTGTGCATTGCTCCTCATGTCATTCAAGGTTACCTACAGAATTCTCAGGTCCTTTATGCCCAGCATGTTCTGATGTCCCTGAGAGTCTCCCAGGGACCTCCAGCCATGCATTAGAGCCAATCTGGGTGCAAGAGTTCAAGGCTGCTACCAGGGACCTCAGGTCTACATTTCAACTCTTTCCATCCCAGTTACAGGGGGTCTTCCATTCTTGGGAGACCCCTTCCTCCATCAAGTCTTCCCTGCCAAAATCTCAGGGAGTACCTGATGTATCAGATTCCTCTGAGGAGGAACTGCTGGTTGATTTGGATGTTGAGGAATGTTCTGCGGTGGGCTCCTCTCAGTTTTTTGGGGATCCTTTTGAGGCTGACCCTGAGCCCTCGGCTGATGGCCTGATCAGGGATGTTTTGAATACCCTTAACATTCCCTTAGTTCAGTAGGTTCCTTCTGATCCATCTGATGTGTTTCAGGAGCCTAAAAAGCTCCTTACTTGCTTTCCACCTAACCCCACTCTTGACCACCTTGTGTCCAAAGAGTGGAAATCCCCAGACAGAGAGCCTTTTGTCTCTAAGAAGTTTGCCAAGCTTTATCCCTTTTCTGAGGTAGCGCTTGCTCAGTGGGTTCATCCTCCTAAAGTGGATGCTCCTATCTCCAGTCTACTGCCTTACCAGTTTCTGATGCGTCCGCTCTAAAGGACTGGACTGACAAGAAACTTGAGGTCTCCCTCAAGTCCATTTTTGCCACTGCTGGTTCTGCCACGTGCCCAGCATTCACTGCATCATGGGTGAACTGGGCCATAGCAGTCTGGACTGAACAGCTCACCCTGGCTGTCTGTCAGGGTGCTCCTACTTTGGATACGTTACGCCTTCTTGCCAACATTTCTGAGGCACAGCACTATGTTTCTGCTGCCTTATTTGATGCCATTAGTTTGGTGGCTAGGGTTTCCACCATGTCTGTGGTTGCTAGACGGGCTCTTTGGCTCAAAATCTGGTCTGCCGACACTGCTTCCAAGAAAGCATTGCTCTCCTTACCTTTTCTAGGTACTTCTTTGTTTGGGCCAGATCTTAAAGATTTGATCAGTAAGGCCACAGGGAGTAAGAGTACCCTTCTGCCCTTGGTTCCCAGGAAGAAAATGCCGCTTAAGCGTAATCGGTATCAGAAGGACGGCGGTTGTCTTCCAATTTTGGATGTGAAGGATCTCAATTCCTTTGTGATCCAGACTCGTTATCACCAGGAGTCTCTACGGATGGTGATCGCTGCTTTTGATCGTGTCTGTTCGCCGTGTAGCGGAGTTACATGCTTTGTCCTGTAAACCACCGTATTTGTTGTTTCACAAGGACAAGGCAGTGCTTCGTACCTCTGACAAGGAGAGGGATCTCCACTTGTTAGATGTGGTGTGTTGTCTCAAGTTTTACGTACATCGCACTGAGTCTATCAGGCAATCAGACAAGCTGTTCGTCATTCCTGAGGGTCCCAGGGCAGAAAGACCTGCATCCAAAGTGACTATTGCGTCCTGGATCAAGTCCACCATTTGTAAGGCTTATGAGCTGAGGAAGAAGCCTGTTCCTTTCAGGGTCACGGCTCATTCTACAAGATCTATTGGGGCCTCTTGGGCTTACAAGAATCAGGCCTCTGCTGACCAGTTGTGCAATGCGGCCACTTGGTCGTCTGTGCACACCTTTTCGAAGCACTACCATGTTGATGTGCTGGCATCGTCTGACGCCAGCTTTGGGAGGAAGATCCTGTAGGCAGTCTTGCCTGTCTAGGATTTCCTTCGGTTCTTGGTGCTTTTTTCACTTTTGAGCCCTGTTGGCTCTAGTTCAGTGTGCTGTGTAACAGTTCCTGGGGTGTTGTTACCCCTGTTCAGTGTCTGTTGACACTTCAGTTGTTTTGTTGGGCTATCTCTGATCTGATGGTTCATATCTGCTCTGGTGACTTTGGGGGCCTTGCGCCTGGTCCTTGCCTTACTCCCCACCTCTGGGAAACTCAATGGTTGGACATCCCCCAAAGTTACCAGTAACCTGTATTGGACGACAGAGAAAAGAGGATTTTAGTCTTACCTCTTAAATCCTTTTCTATTAGTCCATACAGGTTACTGGTCTCCCACCCTGTCAAGGGACCATGCTTCGTTCTCCTGTGGCAGACCGTGGGGGTCCTTCGGGGTCATGCTCACAGGAGTCTTTTTTACCTTCTACTATCTAGTCATGGGTAGTGTCTCAAATCTTTCTGGAGCTGGTTGGCTAGCTGCAGCCAAGGAGGGAAGGTAGGCTCCACCCCCTGCATACAATTCTAAAATTGTTCCTGCCTACAATTAAAGGGGCAAATCGCCTACCCATTGTTACCAGTAACCTGTATGGACTAAGAGAAAAGGATTTAACAGGTAAGACTAAAATCCTCTTTTTTATCTCATCTATTTTTGCAACACTTATGTCCCTGACATGGATCTATCTGAATTTTCTTTTTTTCAGAAAGCATTCTGCGTGGGGTTGTAAAAGCAGACAGGGTGCAACAATGTAAAAAAATGATACAATGTAAAACACATAAACCCTCCACATACCAGCACAGAGATCAATCAGTGCTGCAGGGAGACTGCAACATTGTAGCACTATCCCTATTTGCTCTGTCAGAAATTCATTGACTTTACTGTCAAGCACATAAATGTGTAATAAAATCTGGAGCATGGAAAAAATTCAAAATGATAGGTAATTTAACTAAACGCATTATGTTCATGCAAAATATGTAAAGCCAAAATAAAAGGTTACCCTTCCTTTAAAACACCCTTGACCTTTGAAGAAAATTCAATAACGTGGAAAATACTTTAAAGGTAGCAAAACTTAAAGCAGAATTTTCACCCCCAATAAATGCTATCAGAGTCGGTCAATCTACTAAAACTACCTCTAATATGTTTAATAATTTTTTAAACAATTAGTTTCAGCAAAACTGAAGCTACGATTCTTCCTTACAGTTTATATACTGTTGCTGTCTGATGGTGGCACTGTTCATATCTCACTTGTTACGATTAAATTATGCTATAAAGTTTATTCCGGCCCCTTTTCCTGACGTCAGTCTTCTGTCTGCAGAACGGAAGGAGGATTGTGGCGAGGGACAATCTTGTATCAGTATACCATGTATCCGATGACTGGATTTCAGAGCTAAGGGGAGGAGCCTTACACTATGGAATACGGGCGGGAGAGGTAGACTTTATAAACAGTGCCACCAACAGACAGCATTAGTATCAACTGTAAAGAACAATATTAGCTTCAGTTTTTCTGAAATATTACTAATCCTATAAAAAAAAAATTGTACTAGTTTAAGAAATAAATAAATAAATGCTAATGAAAAATTACCTGGTGATGTTGTACCGCACCCACTTATGGAACTGCCCTCTGTGTCCTAATTTCCCCACCTATCCCTGACGTCTATGCACCTGAGGTGTGTAATTTACCATGGAGTGCGATGCAATATTTCAGCAATTATATATATATTTTTTTTCTTTACGTTATACTGGTGCGAGTGTTCTCTCTTCTTTGTATCTAAGGGTGTAATTCGCCTGACTCCAAGAGAAGGGGCAGGATTTGGGAGCAAAATTGGCAGCTACTTGTGAGGAAGAACGCTGCCAATCACTGGAAACGTCATGAAGATGACGCTGCTCCCTCACACTATCAGAGAACAAATAGGTACTTTTTTATTTGAATGGAATTTGTTAAAAATAATTAAT
Source organism: Rhinophrynus dorsalis (assembly GCA_037306005.1). NCBI lineage: Eukaryota > Metazoa > Chordata > Amphibia > Anura > Rhinophrynidae > Rhinophrynus > Rhinophrynus dorsalis. Next base: position 4,809,951 of record CM074726.1, read on the forward strand.
ATGCTTTTTTCAGTATGTTTTAAAGGGACAGTAATACTTAAATTTAACTATAATGCATCTTGTAGCCCTTAAAAAAACAAATTAAATGACCCCAGCGGCATCTCTCAAACCTTTGCGGTTTGAGAGATAACCGCTTTCAAAATTCCCCCCTCCCCTGGCATCAGTGCTGTAGCTGACCGAAGTGGAATCTGGTCCCAGGACTGACGGCGGCTCTGCAGCTGAGCCGAGATCGCGTTATGGAAAAAGAAATCCTTCGTTGGAACGGTCTTCTACGTGTTCTTGGTTTTCAAGCACACGTAGAAGACATTTTCAGTGAAAGATTTATTTTTTCGTAACTTGATCTCGGCTCAGCTGCAGAGCCGCGGCTTATTCAGGGACAGGATTCCCCTGCAGTCAGCTAGAGCACTGATGACAGGGGAGGGGGAACTTTGAAAGAGGTTATCTCTCAAACCGCAAAGGTTTGAGAGATGCTGCGGGGGTCATTTAATTTGGTTTTTTACGAGCTACAAGATGCATTATAGTTAAATGTAAGTATTACTACCCCTTTAAGTGAACAACACATGGGACTGGGTATATAAAAGCATGACAGTTCCGCTTTAAGATGTAAGACAAACACTAAAGGGCGAGCACTCACAGGTTTTAAACCAACAGGTCCCTACCGGACCGAAATGTTGGACTCTAGTAAACGAATTAAGTTATTTTAAGACCTGTGAGTGCTCGGCCTTTTGTGTTTAAATACTTTATGCCAAGCATCCAGGCAGTTTAAATAGGATGATGCGAGTGCCAACCATCCTATAGACAGCTCTGGTCAGTTGACTATAAATCTCCATAGGATGGTGTAGCAACAGCGCCACTGTACAGTTTCAGACCACTGAGATATTACATCCAAAAAAATTCAAGTTTGAGCTGCAATTACTCTTGAATAAACCCCTCTCAGCAGTGGAAGTTCCCTTATTTTAATCAGTGGAATAATATATATTTTTTTTGCATTTTAAGTATTACTGTCCCTTTAAACTCACTGTACATTGTTAAGGCTTCTGAAATCACTTTGGAGGATCAAAGATAAGCTCCTCAGTGCTCTGTTTATTAAGAACTAGTTGAAGAGGCCGTTACTCAGACCACAGTGCCACTGCCAGCCGGTCGCAGGGCAGTCATGCGCAGTAGAGACTGCCCGCGCCGCGGCTGATACAGAGCTGGATGCTCCTTCGGAGCGCCCAGCTCTGTATCAGCCGCGGCACGGGCAGTCTCTACTGCGCATGACTGCAGCACGTGCAGCAGTGTCTACTGCGCATGACGTGGCGTTACACACGTTTTAGCGAATTATTATTATACTAGTTGAACAGCCCGTTACACGGGCCACAGTGTCTCAGGCAGCCGGTCGCGGGGCAGTCACACGCAGTGGAGACTGCCCGCGCCTCGGCTGATACAGAGCCTCTGGCAGCCGGTCGCGGGGCAGTCACATGCAGTGGAGACTGCCCGCGCCTCGGCTGATACAGAGCTGGACGCTCCTTTGGAGCGCCCAGCTCTGTATCAGCCGCGGCGCGTGCAGTCTCTACTGTGCATGACTGCCGCACGTGCAGCAGTGTCTACTGCGCATGTCGGGCGTTACACACAACTTGGCGAATTATTATATAGGATAGGATATTTTTTCTTAGCCAAGAGGCACTTACCATTAAATCCTTGAATTTCTAGAGGGGACATGGAGATTTGTGAAAAACCAAGCAAGGCAATTAATATGAATAAACAGGAAAGTATTTGGGGTTGTGCCTCATACGTTTTTTCCAAATGTGACCAGATCTTCCCAAATTCAAATTTCAGATATCACTGACTTATGCAGCAGTTCCTGTACCTGCTGCCTATCAGTTGCCCAGAAGTATCTCCATCACAGTAAAATCTGGGTCAGCCGATCCCAAGGGCCTCCCTGTGCTACTTTACAAGGAATAATATGGATGGTATTTATAGAATCCCACTTGCTATACGTGACGCAATCTCCCCGATCAGTTTGACTAACCCGCTCACTTCCTGTTGGATAACTCCATATAATGCAGCTAACAATGCAATCAATTGTATATATGTCTATATTCATTTATTTTAGGGACTAGATTATTTTCCCATTTCGTTTTGTACATTTGGTTTGAACAAAAAAAAAATTTCAGTTTTTCTCTTCCTACTAATTCCAGAGACAAAAATGCCCTCTGATTGTCATCTGTAAAAAGAGCCTGTGACTTGGTTTTAAAGATTATAGGTCTGTTGTATAACAGAGAAATTCTGGTTCAGCCCAGCTGCTCCATGGGGACATATATTCATATACATTCCCATTAATTTAAATGGGCGTTTATCTCTTTGAATGGTATAGACGTCTCTGATGCATTGCTTTACAATGTATTGGAAACATTTCTGTGGTTATAGACCTTACTTTAATATTTGGGATTTCTGAATGTGCAGAAATAGGACACTAGGTGTTTTCTCAGAGCTTATGAACTTTAACAAACTCTGTGGCATGAATTTATATGTAAAAAATTCAAGTCTACAAAACACAGAGTAGAAACGAACATGAATGCTCTCATGCCTAGTATGCACCATGCCAACTGGTAGCTTGAAATTCACTGATAGATAAGAAAAACAGGGGTGCCTGGCCATCACGGTCCTTCCACAACCGGTATCACTGTAAATCACTCCATAACAACTGCAGTCGCACTCCCATGTATCAAAACAAACGTCCATAAAGGAGACGTGTAAAATCACTTATGTTTATTGTAATTGGGATAAAAACCACATATAAACAAGCTGGGATGACAAAAAATGTAGCAATAAGCACTCATAGAGGGGAATGGAGACCCCCTACTCCATCTGACGCGTTTCGCGCTCAAGGAGCTTAATCATAGACTTTTATTTTGATACATGGGAGTGCGGCTGCAATTGTTATGGAGTGGTTTACAAAACATACACACTACAAACTTTGACATTTGCTTTCAGGTTCCCTGTGACAGTTCAACGTTATTATTTCATACAGCATTTGTATTAATCATGTGATCCTGTGTCTCTCATACCATGTATACAAAATTTTAGAAAAGACCAGGACACAAACTATATCAAAATACTAATTTACCACTGAAAATATTTGTTTGTATACTTGCTTATGATAGTTTCCATTTAAAATAACTGGATGCATCTATCACCCTCAAAATGCTATTACTACTAAAAATTATCTATTTTTTTTAAATTAATACATCATAAGAAATGCATACATTTCCAATATGTCTTCCCACATAAAAGTAACGTGCTTGGAAACTTTGCTGAAAACTGCATTCTTACTTTTATTGTATTAAATAAATGCTCATATATACATGTTAGGTTAAACTAATAAAATTATACATATTTCAGGCAGAATTAAACCTTATAAGTGAATGTACTGAATGTACTTTAACATGCGTGGTTGGCTGAGGGCAACGGTGTGACGGAACTCGCGGACACTCAGCAGAAGTGTCACCGTCAGGAATTACTCTATACAGCCGGGCACCCTGAACCACCAGACAGCACTAGGGTCAGGGTAAAACAGAACCTTTATTGGTACAAAAGAAACATACTTTTATACAGTCAAAGCAGACAATGGCGAGGGTTAATACAATGGGCTGAGGGCAGAGAACAAAGGAGGCAGTCATGATTGAGTTATAGAACAATGGGACTGTTTGGAGTTACACATTATACAAAGGGTTGGGGCTGGGCGTCCGGTGTGGGACAATAGACTGGGCAATCAGGGTCACAAAGGGCTAACAGACTGGACGGAGCCTCCGCTTGCAAGCTTCGGCCAATGGGAAGACGAGCTACCGGGCAGAGAGCCAATCCGGTGGCCGCTGACGTCTCCCCATGTTATCTCAATGGAGTCCCTTTAAACCTGCTCAACCAATCAGGACCGGCAGGCGGGCCATCAATCGACCAATCCGCAGAGGGCCTACTTTTCCCATACAAAGTCAATGGAGGCCCTTTAACTCGGTCCGGCCAATCAGGGAGTCGCCTACTTCCCTATACAATCTCTATGACATTTCTCAACTCCCGTTAGCCAATGCTCTTGAGCTGATAAACTCTGGTAACTGTGCATTTTAGCCCTTTTTTCAATACCTTGGTATTGTTCCCCGCAACAACCGGTAACTGTAGTCTCCTTCCTAACACAAATATGTGTTTCCAGACCTGAATTTTTATTTATTTATTATATTTTTTTTTAAAGATCGATTTTAGACTCAGAAAATAGTTTTCTTCTTGTGATACATTTAGAGAAAGAGGTGACAAATAAATAAATAGGAACACTGCATCAAACACTGAATGGACACAGGAAGAACGGACATGGAAATCATGGACTGTGTTCAGGAATCGAAAGTAGAGAGATTCTGATACAAATCAGCTGAGGTACAGGGACAAATAAAATGTTTGAAATGAGACTTTTAAACCCCCTGAATGTTAGCGATCTCTAGCGTTTTAAGAAATAATGCCCCATTTAAGCCATAGGGAATTTAGGGGAAATATTTTTACCTCAAGAGTATAATTTGTTCCAACTGGGTACATCAGCTTCCAGTTGTCACCCGTGTGCACCAAGGCGTCTCTGTTAAATAAGCCCCATATAAGTGTAATTTTCATGGTCTTTAACAAGCCATTTCATCTCCCTCAGATACCAGAATAGATTGTGAACTCTTAACCTCAGCATCCAAATTTAGACTGTGGCTCTTTGGTGTGAGGATTAAAGTACATTCTACAGACACAGTAGCAATTCACATCAGTTGGCCAAGCTGAAACACTGCCCTGTGTCCCTCAAAACGAACAATCAGTTCACCGCCAGATCCACAAAAATATAAAGTATATGAAAGCAAATCTGTTTGACAAATGAATTGTTAAACCAGTGAAACACTCAGAAGGATTTTTAGTGTCATTTTTAGTGTCATTAAATTTATCTATTTAAACTGCCTACAAGTTGCGCTTTTTAATCTATTTAAAGGTTTCAAAGGTTTTTGATTTAGTAGTTAAGGAATCTAATATCAGCAGTACATTATCTGCTGACATATCTAAACAAAGCGCATAATTACTTACTCACATGCCCAAAAAATCCCCTTTCTCCTCCTCCTTAGTCTGCCACAAACTAGCAGTTTCCACCAGAGAGGTGGAACAAATTCATGAAGAAGAAGAATATTGCAACTCGTTTCAAGATTGGAGGCTCCCATGGAGAAGAGAATTTGGAAAGGGGACATTCCCTTTAATCTGCCTCTGTCTGTTTGGTAGGCTGGATCTTTTTGCACTGCCTTTTTTTTTTGAAACTCAAACTTTTATGCTATCTTTTTTAACTTTCTTTTTATTCAGAGATTTTAAGGATTTACAACTGCATATGGGTATAATAGCCAACATGAACCAACAGCCGATAATGTTGAGATATGTTTAAGGTTACATAAAGACATGGTATAATTCCATGAGAGATAAAACTGACGTGATGTACAAAACATCTTCTTATGAAGATCAGGAAGTAAACTTAATAGAAAAAAGGTGCGCCCTCTGGCTAATAGGCAAGGCTGACACAGTCTTTGATAAAGTGGCAAAAGCATCAGGAAATGCATAATCATGGACAAGTGTATTGTTTAATAAATTGTGTACTTTTTATAACCAAATACACCATGGTGAGTGTTGTTTTTCCTGCAGCTGTGCAGCTATCCCAAACTGAGATGGGGATTTCTCTGTGTGCTTATCGGTCAGTATTCTGGAAGTGAGTCCATACTGGACACCTTTACATGTGAGTGTATATATTTATATCTTTTTGCTATGTTTAAGTGTGTTAGATATAGTATCGTTGGATTCCTCCTTGTTCCTCTTATCATATTTGTGCCGTCTTGGAAGGACGTGTCTTCAGAAGTGTGCCCCCTATTGATGGTATGTGGAAAAGTGGTGTTTTACAACCCAGAGGTGTTTTTGCTGACAGTTGTATATGTGACTTCCTAGAGATTTTTAGCATTTAGTGGTGGTAGTTATCGCAACGATTTTTGCACTGTGCCCAGTTTTTCTATGCTTGTGTTTCTGTATACTGGGAATTTGGGGCCATTTTAATTTATTTTAATTTATCTTCTATGGTGCAATTAATATGCTTCAGAATTGCTACATTTTCCCAGTAAGGCTCAAAATGTTAAAGATTTTCACAGAAAATTCCAATGAATTGTGAGATGACAAAATATTTTTCTAAACCAGGATCCCTCATTCACAGGATCTTGCAAATGTGCTTTTGTTACCTAGAAGTGGAGCGGCCATATTACCATCTCCAAACAAGTAAAATTTCAAAACATGAAGAGTCAAGGGGCCTCTCCTGAGTAAATTAAATTGTGTAGCTCTGCTTGAGCAGACAAATTAACATTCTGTTAGAAACAAATCCTATATTATAATTCGCTAAGGATGTTTGTCAGAAGCCGTCATGCGCAGTAGAGACGGCTGCACGCTGCAGTCATATGCAGTACAGACTGCCCACACCGCTGCTGATACGGTGCGGGGCGCTGCGAATTCAGACCATAGTCCTCTCTGTGCACCTTACTGGGACCTTGGTCTGAATTTAGAGCTCTCCATATCAGGCGCGGGCAGTCTGTACTGTGCATGACTGCAGCGCCGCCAGTGTTGGCCCGTGTACATGGGCTTTAAAACTAATAAAATATATAAACATAAATAAATAAGCAGTGGAAGTTACTTTACTAAATAACACCAAATCTGTAAAGTTAATTAATATATTCATATACTTTCTTTTTAAAGGAGCTAACACTGAGTAGCCTTGAACAGATGGGATTTTATAATTACGAACATAGATCACAGGTTCTCAGTAAAGTCTGGTACAGTGAAAATAACTTTGCTAACGCTTATAGTCTAGAACTTGGGGTGTCCAAATGCATTGCCCACCTCCCCTAGTACTGACTAGCTGACACTGCTCAGCAACGTATTGCCCTCAACCATAACACCAAAAGAGTTACGTATCATTGAATGGCGGGGGTACTGATGGGCTAAGACAGGAAGTGCCTGCACGGCATGCCTTAATTAGTATAATCTATGTATCTAGATAACTCAAACTAGTTTTCTAGATTAAAAAAAGGCTAATACAACGTATATACGTGATTTTGGATGCTATTTTCAAATCACTGGAGTTATTATGTGACAATGTGACAATGTGCATTAACCCCTTAGTGACGGCCGCGTCCGTCTAACTTTTTTTTTTTTTTCTAAAAGAATCCGGCGTCCCCGAACGGCGTGCAGCCGCGCGGGGAGCCGGATTTCCGGGACGTACATGTACGTCCTCTGTCACTAAGTGACAGCCACACAGGACGTACATGTACGTTCTGTGTCGCGAAGGGGTTAAATGGACAGTATTGTCCCATAAAAAAAAAAAGTCTTGTTTTGTAGAGTTTAAAAAAATAATTATACGGCACAAATCCTATCTCTCATATATTTATGGTTTGAGAGATATTCACATGCATCAGGAGGTCCATGTTGGCCAACATGAGGAGGCTCTGCAGCAGAGCCGCAATAGCTATAGTGGAAAATAATTATTTAATTGGAACGGTCTATTAAGTATGCCTGCACACCAGGGACACTTTGTAGACCTTTCCAATGAAGTAATTCTTTTCCAATGTCGCGATTTCGGCTCTGCTGAAGAACCGCCAGCTGCTCCCAGGACCGGGATCTCCTGCTGTCAGCTAGACGCTGACGTTAGGACAAGGGGAGGGAGGGGGAACTTTACATGTGAATATCTCTCAGACCATAAAGGTTTGAGAGATAGGATTTGTGCCTTATAATTTATTTTTTTAAAAAGCTACAAAACAAGAGAATTGTTTTATGGGACATTAGTGTCACTTTAAAGTTACTGGGAACACCTAGCATTCATTTCTATTTGATGCAGATACTTTGTGAACCTCTTGGATACTACTGAGGCTTCCATCATTGACGGGATGGGTTATTAACCCTGTTCCTCAAGCACCACCAACAGCGAAGGATTTCAGGATCTCTCTGTATGAGCACAGGGTGATCAATCAGTACCCAGAATGGAGGCCCTGACAGGGAGCCATCAAATGGACTTGTACAAAGTTATCTTAAACACTCTCCACGTCCCTTGTATGTCTCAGTTAAAATCTTTAGACAGGACAATGTGATATTAAAAAAATGAATTACATAAACAGTCAGTGTAATGTTACTCACTGAAAATACTACAACTGCCTGCAATCCCAGAAAACAGTTAATCAGTAACACCAGATGTACAGCATTTGAAACATTAGAAAACCACAAAGTTGGCACAGAATGCTATCAACTAAACTGGCACAGATGTGGCACATAAGATTCAAATCTTAGACCTGGCACAGAAGCTCCAACAGTAGCTAGCCACAGAGTCCTAGCGCAAGTAACCTTGGCACGTTTTGTTATGAAAAATCATAAACTGTAGAACTTTTCATGCAGAGTAAGACAAGTGCCCCCCCCCCCCCCCCCACTGGGCGGGCGTTGTTTTATTCAAAACGTCATTACAGTTAAAGTGATAGTAATGTGTCACAATAAAATCAGCTCCAATTAATCTCCATAGTATTTGGTCCATGGAGAGTGTTATTTCAATTCTGTCAGAGTTGTAGTACAAGAGTAATTGAATGATAAAGTATCCCCCTCCTGCCCCTTTTACTGATGTAACACTGCTCACCTCAGAGCAGCAAGACTGTTCGGATGGATCACAGAGAGGGACAATCTTCAGTGATCATAAGGGAAAACCTGTCAAGGGGGCAGGGTTTTCCTTATGATCACAGTAAGAAGATTGTCCCTTGCTGTGATCTGTCCGGTCAAGTGACCAGATTCCACATCTGAGGTGAGCAGTGTTACACTAGGTAAAAGGGGAGGGAGGGGGATACTTTATCATTCAATTACTCTTGTACTACAACTCTGACAGTACTGAAATAACACTCTCCATGGTACAAATACTATGATGATTAATTGGAAATGCTTTTATTGTGAAACATCACTATCCCTTTAAAACTGTCCAGAAGTGGTGGTTATCACTTTCTATACAGATATGAAGCCAGTGACTCACCTCTCACATCACATGCAATAGAATAAATGTCTGGACATGAGGTGGCGCTGTTGATAACAGTTTAATGTAAACAATAAAGAAAGTCTGGGCTGTAAGAGCTTTGTAAGAAATCATCATCCATCAGTAAGAGAGCCCTTGATTTTACAATATATCGACTGCTCCTTTAATGTCTGAAGGAAAGTCTCCCCGCACAATGGGCTGAAGATGTTTCTAGTATTCAAGCTTTTAAGGAAGATTTTTCCCCTTGGTTTCCATTTTATTTTGTGAAGTTGATCATTTACTTTTTGACTTGAGCACTCCCTTACTACCTGGGGACCTCCAGGGTTCAGCAGCCACATAACAGTCACCTCTTACGCTATACATGTGACAGACAAAACACAAATGTCTCATAGCACAGAAACCTCATCACCAGCAGAGAATCAAAGCACAAAGCGCCTAGTAATTTGCAATAAAATGTTACATGAATACGAACATTTAAAAATGAACGTGGGTAATATCCACTTAAATCCCTTATATCCCCATACCGCACCTCACGCAGTATATGTTAAAATGTGTTTTTGGAGGTCTAAATTCTAGTCTTACATAGAACTGAGGGAGAAGATATTCCTGTTTTTTCCATAGGTTACTATTGATTGTCCAGGATTATCTGTCAACGGGTAAAATAAGATAACAATACAAGCACAGTGGGTACTAATCACAATTAAGTAACTGACTGCTGCTCTTCTCTCTCAGTACCAACAGCACAAAAAGAGAGATTAATAAAATGCTCACTTAAGAGGTCAATATTATTGATGCTTTAAAAAGCAAGTTTAGGATTATATTTTAGGGATGCAATTTAGGAAGATTACATTTTTTGCACATGCCAGCTGTAAGTACAGGATACATGGGGGGGATGCACTAAGGAGTGATAAAGAGGAGATAAAGTGGAGATAACTTCTCCAATTCCTATTTTATTCTTTGGAGTCTATGTAATAAGATCTCTCCCTCATGAAAAATCATAATGCACTGTCTCCATAGAATAAGGTAGAAGCTGGTGATATCACTGGGAAAGTTATCTCCACTTTATCACCTCTTTATTACACCTTACTGTATAACCCCATAGAATTTTATCAACATATATCATCTTTTTGGTATTAGTATTTCTAAAAAAATATGTTTTTATTAAGATTCAGTTTCCTTTATGTTAACTTTTAAAAGTGAACCTTTGAATGACACCCCTGCTGTCTGTGCTTAGGGATTAGATATGGAAGACTATACTGTTGAACAACTATAATGCATGTACTAATTCAATGAAACTTTATATTGCAATAGTACATGCAGTACAGGGGTTCAACCAAAAGGAGGAGCCCCAAAAAATCGGATTCCTAATGAGAGAGGCCGTCCAAAGTTCAACTTTAAAAAGTTAAATATTAAATAAAACCATGCAACTTAAAAAAATAAAATAAAAACAATGTTTACTTAAAGGACACTAATGTCCCATAAAAATGTTTTTTTGTTTTATAGATTAAAAAAAAAAAAAAAATTCTGTGCTGTAAATCCCATCTCTCAGACCTTTACGGTTTGAGAGATATTCGGTCTTAAAGTTCCCCCCTCCCTCCCTTTTCCCTGAACTCAGCTGTAAGCTGACAGCAGGAGTTCACGGTATGCGGACCGACAGGCGGCTCTGCAGCAGAGTTGCAATAGCACGATTTTAAAAGAAATACTTAATTGGAACGGTCTACAAAGTGAGCCGGGTTTGCAAGCACACTTTTTAGACCGTTCCAAAGAAGTATTTCTTTTTAAATCGCGCTATTGCGGCTCTGCTGAAGAGCCTCCTCGTGTCGGCCGACATAGATATCCATAGATATATGGATACATTGTTATTCATTTCTGTTGTCAACTACAGTTTGTCAAATGATAATCAATATTTTGAACTGTATTCTGTCAATATCAGTTCCCAGATATTTTACCATTTTTGCGAATTGCAATCCAATTTCACTAAATGTAAACTATTTTAATACTGTTATTTTTTTATGAACATGCCTTTCCAATTAACAAATTGTAAAAGAACCAGCTTTTTAAAAAAAATACACTGAATTAACTGCATATGTTGAAAAAAATAAAATAATTATTGAAATATTCACAATGAACCGCAAACCAATTAAAACAAGAATGTCAGACTTTTCAGATCTTTGCACATGATTAATAAATGTTCCAATTATCTATTAACTCATTTGTGCTGATCTTTATCGCACTTAATATTTACACTGTATCTACATGTCTCCTGCTGGATGGAGGCTATAGGGAGGAGATGGAGGCTATAGGGAGGAGATGCACTAAGAAGAGATACTATGAGGTGGTTTGTGGCAATCATCATGGAGAGACACATAACCATATGCACTAAGAATTAAGTGTAACAAAGTGCCTTGTGAGTCCTGTGTTTACGTGAATCAGCTGATCGTCGGACAGCCACTTAACTGGTTCACTCAGTACAGAAGGGCAGAGTAGGTGTGATATACAGCTCATATGCCATTCTCCCATACAGGAAACCTTTCAGCACCACAGGGGTGTGCAATCCACATCACTACGGAGCTGAAAGAGTTAAGAAATAGTATTTCCTGTGATGATTTGTGCATTTTTTAACATGGACTGGATAAAAGGTATGAATATTTGTGCTCAATTCCCTTTTTTTAGGGGGGTTCCTCTGAGACAAAATATCACTCTGTCCGTCTTTCCCACCCTGGTGTCCCTGTGTTTAGGAGATCAGACTGTGTGGTGTGTATATAAGTGTATCACCCTGGTGTCCCTGTGTTTAGGAGATTAGACTGTGTGGTGTGTATAGAAGTGTATCACCCTGGTGTCCGTGTGTTTAGGAGATCAGACTGTGTGGTGTGTATATAAGTGTATCACCCTGGTGTCCCTGTGTTTAGGAGATCAGACTGTGTGGTGTGTATATAAGTGTATCACCCTGTTGTCCCTGTGTTTAGGAGATCAGACTGTGTGGTGTGTATATAAGTGTATCACCCTGGTGTCCCTGTGTTTAGGAGATCAGACTGTGTAGTGTGTATAGAAGTGTATCACCCTGGTGTCCCTGTGTTTAGGAGATCAGACTGTGTGGTGTGTATATAATTGTATCACTCTGGTGTCCCTGTGTTTAGGAGATCAGACAGTGTGGTGTGTATAGAAGTGTATCACCCTGGTGTCACTGTGTGTAGGAGATCAGGCTGTGTGGTGTGTATATAAGTGTATCACCCTGGTGTCCCTGTGTTTAGGAGATCAGACTGTGTGGTGTGTATATAAGTGTATCACCCTGGTGTCCCTGTGTGTAGGAGATCAGACTGTGTGGTGTGTATATAAGTGTATCACCCTGGTGTCCCTGTGTTTAGGAGATCAGACTGTGTGGTGTGTATATAAGTGTATCACCCTGGTGTCCCTGTGTGTAGGAGATCAGACTGTGTGGTATGTATGTAAGTGTATCACCCTGGTGTCCCTGTGTGTAGGAGATCAGACTGTGTGGTGTGTATATAAGTGTATCACCCTGGTGTCCCTGTGTTTAGGAGATCAGACTGTGTGGTGGGTATATAAGTGTATCACCCTGGTGTCCCTGTGTGTAGGAGATCAGACTGTGTGGTGTGTATATAAGTGTATCACCCTGGTGTCCCTGCGTTTAGGAGATCAGACTGTGTGGTGTGTATAGAAGTGTATCACCCTGGTGTCCCTGTGTTTAGGAGATTAGACTGTGTGGTGTGTATAGAAGTGTATCACCCTGGTGACCCTGTATTTAGGAGATCAGACTGTGTGGTGTGTATATAAGTGTATCACTCTGGTGTCCCTGTGTTTAGGAGATCACACTGTGTGGTGTGTATAGAAGTGTATCACCCTGGTGTCCCTGTGTTTAGGAGATCAGACTGTGTGGTGTGTATAGAAGTGTATCACCCTGGTGTCCCTGCGTTTAGGAGATCAGACTGTGTGGTGTGTATAGAAGTGTATCACCCTGGTGTCCCTGTGTTTAGGAGATTAGACTGTGTGGTGTGTATAGAAGTGTATCACCCTGGTGACCCTGTATTTAGGAGATCAGACTGTGTGGTGTGTATAGAAGTGTATCACCCTGGTGTCCCTGTGTTTAGGAGATCAGACTGAGTGGTGTGTATAGAAGTGTATCACCCTGGTGACCCTGTATTTAGGAGATCAGACTGTGTGGTGTGTATAGAAGTGTATCACCCTGGTGACCCTGTATTTAGGAGATCAGACTGTGTGGTGTGTATAGAAGTATATCACCCTGGTGACCCTGTATTTAGGAGATCAGGCTGTGTATATAAATGTTATCACATTGCTACACAGCAATAAAACTCTCATTACTGTTTGTTTAAAGGGATAGTAATAGATCATTTAAAGCCCCAAGTATTAAGTACAAGTTTTTGTTACCATATTACGCTATGTATATTTATTTACAGATTTGTAGTTCAAAAGCAAATGAAGTGGAAAGGATTCCCCTCCCGCCCATTTTGGCCACTTCCGCTTAGATTTGGAATCCGGTCATGGGAACGGACGGATGCAGCGAAGGACAATCTTTACACAGTAAGAAAAGGGAAAACACTGCCCGCTTTGACAAAGGAGGGCAGGATTTTCCTTTGTTTACTGAAGATTGTCCCTCGCCTCTCTCCATCCGGACCAGACAGAGGGTCAGTGACGCTGCCAGAAGGGGAGGGAGGGGGTTTCCTTCCTCCTCAATTGTTTTAGAAATACAAATCTGTAAGTACATATAAATAGTTCAATATGTTAAAAAACTTGTACTTAATACTTGGAGCTAAAGTTTAAATGATATAATACGATCCCTTTAAACTTCAGTAAATGTGTTTAAAAATCAGTCTGCATAAACAATATTGTGTTTCTTGCTCTAAATCATTTATTTAGCTACACAAGGAGGTGTCAATAGGCCATGAAGTAACCAAAAAAACTCTATCCACCAGCCCTGCCCCCAGCACCAACACATAAGATAAAAATGCCCCCACTTTGGACATTTTACATGTTGGAAGCTCAGTTCTCTGCCTCTCTCTTCCTCACAATCACAGTGAGGAGGAGAGAGGCAGAGAACAGTGACAGATATAATGTATCAGTAGGCAATCGCAGCGAGGAGGACAGAGGCAGAGAACAGTGTCAGATATAATGTGTACAGTACACAATCACAGTGAGGAGGAGAGAGGCAGAGAACAGCGACAGATATAATGTATACTATACACTATCACAGTGAGGAGGAGAGAGGCAGAGAACAGTGACAGATATAATGTATCAGTAGGCAATCGCAGCGAGGAGGACAGAGGCAGAGAACAGTGTCAGATATAATGTGTACAGTACACAATCACAGTGAGGAGGAGAGAGGCAGAGAACAGTGTCAGATATAATGTATACAGTACGCAATCACAGCGAGGAGGACAGAGGCAGAGAACAGTGACAGATATAATGTAAACAGTACACAATCACAGTGAGGAGGAGAGAGGCAGAGAACAGTGTCAGATATAATGTATACAGTACAGGGCAGAGGCAGAGAACAGTGACAGATCTAAAGTATACTATACACTATCACAGTAAAACAAGGGTACACTGCTGGTAGATGTGTATTTTCTTAGATGCTACAATTTAAACTGTTGTTAAAAAAATATTTATGATAATTAACATAATGTGGCCAGTAAATTAACGTAAAGTTCCCCATGGTGGTCAGCATTGTGGGTGTCCTAGTTTTACTCAGTAGGAAAAGCTCTACAACATAGGTTTTCAATAAAGAAAAGCTTCCTGCTCCTTTAAATAACACAACAGCAACAAAGAAGACTAGAATTTTACTTAGTCCTTTCCCTAATGTGCAGCTGAGAAATTCTCATTTATATGCAAATGAAGAGCTAAAGGACAAGGCATGTATATTCCTACTGTTTCTAAATCATGGGTAAACTCTTTGAAGACATTTTGTAATACCACACACAAAGCGCAGACTATTTCACATACCAAGTGTTGGGCGTCTCCTCAGATCTAGATCACTGATGCAGGGGTGAGTAAGGCTGAGGAAGATGTGAGCTATAATCCCCAACTGCTGGAGGTTCAAAGGTTGCCTACCCCTGGTAAACAGTATTTAAGTGGCAACCTTAAGCCAGGCACAAATGGGTTATTTTAAATGGATAGTAATACTTTATTATTACTATCCCTCATATTGTAGGTATTTGCAAAATAAGTTAATACCCCCCAGGTTCATCTCCCAAACCTTTATGTTTTGAGAGATAACCGAAGGCAACGTTCCCCCTCCTTCCCCCTACCCTGAAGTCAGCGTTGTGCTGACTGCAGGGATATCCGATCTTATTTTCATCAGGCGGCTCTGCAGCTGAGCCAAGATCCCGTTAGTGAAGAAGAATTATTTCACTGAAACGGTCTTCTACATGTGCTTGGTTTTGCTTGGTTTGCAAGCACATGTAGAAGACCATTTCAGTGAAATAAAGTATTACTATCCCTTTAAGTGAAAAACAACAGAAAAATTCTACACAATACCAAGTCCTTTCCATGTGACACTTTCCGCTGTGTGCAAGAGAATGAATGGGTCTAGGTCCCTAGGTATTGGCTGTCATTGACAGGTATAGCTAACCAGTAGGAAGGAAGAGGAGGAGTTAATCAGAGGGAAGTAATAGGAGGAGCCAATCAGATGGCAGGAAGAGGAGTAGATTATCAGAGTGCCAGAAAAGGAGAGGCTAATCAGAGGGAAGGAAAGGGAGGAGCCAACCAGATCGCAGGAAGAGGAGGGGCTAATCCAAAGGCAGGAAAAGGAGGGGCTAATCAAAGAGAAATAATGGAAGGAACCAACCAGATGACAGGAAGAGGAGGAGATTATCAGAGAGCAGGAAAAGGAAGGACTAATCAGAGGGCAGGAAAGGGGGGGAGCAAACCAGAGGCCGGGATGTGGTGGGGCTAGTCAGAAGGTAGGAAGGGGGATAATCTGTAGGAAGGAAGGAGAGGAGATAACCAGAGTGCAAGAAGAGAAGGGACAAACTCCAGGGCAGGAAGAGAAAAGTTGTTATAGAGCAGGAAGAGAAGGGAGAATTCAGAGGGCAGGATGAGAAGGAAGAATTCAGAGGGCAGGATGAGAAGGGAGAATTCACACCCACAAACTTCACTAACCCCTTTGATGCTGGAGATGTCTATAGGTGGTTAAACATTAGGGTGACATCCGATATCTCCATCATCGATGGGTTGAACATTAAGCTGACACCAGATATTTAAGGGGGGCCCATACCTCTAGGATTAAGTGGTTATTAACCCATGAAGGATCAAATAAGTGTGCAACACATTGCTTAGCAATGCACTGTGACCCTGTCTGGTTCTTAACCTTTTGAGTGTCAGAGTGGTTGCGTACCACTCTGGCACTCAAAGGGTTAAAAGATTAATGTTAAATAACTACCCCTCTGTGGGCTCCATGACCACACAAGCATTAGATCCCAGACTGGAAGCTCAGGGCCAGCAGAGATCTGGGGTCCCTGCTCTCCCCCCGCACAGCAGGATCTCACTACCGATTACAAGGACGCAGAATGGCACTTTGTTAAAAATCTGGGTCTTCAATTTGCATGTCTGTTTCTACGGTAATGATATTTGTCTGGGCACTCTTGTTATTAGGGAGGGAAGGTAATTAATGATCTTTGTGTGAAGTGCCATGAATCAGGATGGCGTTAGTCCTGCTATATAACTCACACTTGGCCTGAGAACCTCACTCGCAGGTGATTATTGGAAGCCATTCATGCAATGTAAGGAACAAGGATTTAACATTGACAAGCTGGGAAACAAGCCCAGTTCTTACACCCTTAGGGCAGTATATACAAACACAAAAGTGCAGCAATTCTGAAAGAAAAACAAACAGCATTGCTGAGAACACATACAAATTTTACCCTGATTTAAATGGGGCTTTTAAAACATTCATTGCAAAAGAGGACTTAAATGCATGTCCCCCCTCACACAACTGCTGTTGAACTAAAGTCCTACTATCTGTGTGTGGCCAAGTCTTATTCGGGTCTAAAAATTGAAAAAAGTGGTAACAGGTGGCCCCTCAGCTGTAGGTGTACTATAAATACCATCATCCTGAGAGAGATAACACTTCTAGTCTAGACATCTAAATCTGGGGGGGGGGGGGGGGTGCAACATCCACCTCTCCAAGCCACTGTTGTGAAACAAATCCCATTCATCTCCTGCTGGTCTTCAGCCCTCCAAATGGGGATGATGGGAAATGCAGTCCATCAACAGCCAGGACCTGCACAATAAGGTCTACAGAGTTATAATTATACTGCTCCCACATGTGAGATAATGGTCCAGGACACACCAGAGCTGTAACTTATTTTTTGTTAGGTTAGTTTCCCATTATTGCAATGCATTGGATACCTCTCTGGCACTCAAAAGGTTAAAGGTGAATTAACTCTTTGAGTGCCGGAGGTACACAATGCATTGCATACTTCTCTGGCACTCAAACTGTTAATACTTACAATTTTCCAATGGGTCTTGGTTCCAAAGAGAACATTCTAAGTTAGTCCTTGATGTCAAGACCATTGAGGCAGACATGACAGTTACTGGCAGGATGTCAGGTCCATGGAGGCAGACATGACAGTTACTGGCAGGATGTCAGGTCCACGAAGGAGGACATGACAGTTACTGGCAGGATGTCAGGTCCACGGAGGAGGACATGACAGTTACTGGCAGGATGTCAGGTCCATGGAGGAGGACATGACAGTTACTGGCAGGATGTCAGGTCCACGGAGGAGGACATGACAGTTACTGGCAGGATGTCAGGTCCACGGAGGAGGACATGACAGTTACTGGCAGGATGTCAGGTCCACGGAGGAGGACATGGCAGTTTCTGACAGGATGTCAGGTCCATGAAGGCGGACATGACAGTTTCTGCCAGTTTTTTCAAACTTAAGAAGGCAGAGTGCACGGGCTGACAACCCTTTAAAGTGTGCAATGCTTTGAGACTCAAAGCACTGAACAACCCTCTGGCCCTAAAAGGGTTAGAACTGCCATGTGCATTCGGCAGAGTCTGTGTCCTGTGCACCTGCCAGTAACTGTCATGGCCGCCTCAATGGACAGGTCATCAGGCACTGAGTGAAGATGTTAATCTCATGAACAAAAGAGCAGTGAAAGCATTCATAGGCTCCTCTAGGATTTTCTCACCATAGTAACGTAAAAGTGGGCAGGGGGTGTTATTATTAGACAGTGTCAGTTCGCCTTTAATTCCGTTTGGCCTGGATGGTTTGGGTAGCTCTTAGCGGTCCCTGATAACTATATCGGTTGAATGTATGAAGACACAGCGATATAAATTGCCTTTCAAGTTAATTGTGTTACAGTAGACAAGCATTCTCATTTTGATGTCAGGGTTATAGCGAGTACACAAAGTGCAATTAATCTAGAAGCCAAGAAAAATAGGAAATACTTCACAACCAGCAAATAGCATTGGTTTGTCTTAACCAATTAACCTAAAAGTATTTGGCCTGGACCACTGTACATTTAATCAATGGCATCAATATAAATTAAAACGTAAATCAATAAACCTGTTTTCTTTTAGGGGCAGCAGCAGCAAAATTAGCTGTCTCTATAAAATTATTGAAAGGTTTTTGCTTTCTTCTAGAAACTGGTTCAGAATATTGATCCTTGTCCATATACAACACTCTCACGTTTTCCCAGTAATTAACTAGGACCCTCTCCTGCCTCATACAAGTCCATCGGTACATGTAAAGCGCTGACATTAACCCCTTTGCATCTGGTGACGTACCCGGACCGTCACGCTGGTCGGGCACTTAAGGACCAGTGACGGTCCTGGTACGTCACATACTTTTACTCAGCGCAGTGAGTAATACCGGGGACTGAAGTTGATCGCTCCAAGACCGGAGCGATCTCTTTCAGTCTCTCGTTCGACGTGCCGGCACACGTGATCAGTCATGTGGGGTGGCACTTCGAACTTCCCTACCTGGTCCTTAAAGGACCAGACACCCCGGGACCGCTGGTCGTTAAGGGGTTAAAGAGAAATACTGCTGTTTTTTAACTCAGAAATATAGCCACTCTGAAGCTTATGTACTAAGAAGTAACAAAACAATACTACAACTCACCAACTACACCACAGGTTACAAACAATAATTGAAAAAAAAAAAATCTGTGGAGGTTTTAATCCCTGGAATGCTCGATAGGTTTGCTATGTATGTATGTATATCTTTATTTATATGGCGCAACACAGTGTACGCAGTGACTTATAATAGAAGGATGTTGCAATACAAAAGGGGATAAAATAAGTGTCACATTCATAGAAATAATAGCAAAGAGGTCCCCGCCCCAAGGAGCTTACAGTCTAAATGGGTAATCGGAGACAAGCAGGGTATGAGGGTGTCAAGTGGAGATTACAAGTGCTGAGTTTGCACAAAGTTAGTGCGTTGTCCTAGTGCTCCAGAAGATAAGATTTCAGGGTAGACTTACAGACAGGCGGGATTGTTCAAGACATAGGAAGATGCAGAGATGGATTAAAGGGATAGTAATGTTTCATAATGAAAGCAGCTCTAATTAATCATCATAGTATTTGGACTTTGGAGAGTGTTATATCAATTCTGTCAGAGTTGTAGTTCAAGAGTAATTCAATGACAAAGTATCCCCCTCCCTCCCCTTTTACTGATGTAACACTGTTCAGCCAGATCAGAAGGGAGGTGCCCAGGTAGACTGCAGAGAGGGACAATCTTCAATTAAGATAAGGGAAAAACCTGAAAAACTTGTCAAGGGGGGCAGGGCTTTCATTGTTCTCATAGGAAGAAGATTGTCCCCTTCTGTTATCTGTCTGGTCTGTGGACTGGATTCCACATCTGAGAAGAGATGGCTTACACTAGGTAAAAGGGGAAACTTTGCTTGTGAATATCTCTTAAACCATAAAGGTTTGAGAGATAAGACTTATATCGTTCTTCATGTTTTTTTAATGCCTACAAAATAAAATAAAGATAAAACAAAGTATTACTATCCCTTTAAGGCTCCATAGGGCCCTAGGCAAGGTACCAATTTGGGGTCCCACATCTCTTGTTTCTTAACAGAGTGCTGCTAGCAGATACTGGAATTGTGCCTTTAATGGAAGTTGGAGCAACAGCATGATGTTGGTCTTTCAAGAAAAAGGGCGTCTGACACAGGATGTTAGTAGCAGAACCAGAAGGGCCCCTCTCTTGCAGCCAGTGCCCCTCGCATTGCACTGGGCACTAGGCAGTAGCCTATGTTGCCATAATGGATGATCCGGCTCTGGGGAGATGGGTATGGAGGTCTGTAGGTAGGGAGCAGAAAGTGAAAAAGGTTTGAGATGGGAGAGGACAGAGGGTGTGAATGGTGTAACAAGGAGGGAGTTGTGTGCTGAGAGAAGGAGGCGGCCAGGAACATAAGAGGAGATGAGGGAAGAGATGTAAGGAGGGGTATCAGTGTGGAGAGCATTAAAGGGATAGTAATGTTTCATAATAAAAACAGCTCCAATTAATCTTCGTAGTATTTGGACCATGGGGAGTGTTATTTCAGTACTGTCAGAGTTGTAGTACAAGAGTAATTGAATGATAAAGTATCCCCCTCCCGACCCTTTTACCTAGTGTAAGACACCTCCCCTCACATGTGGAATCTGGTCTCTTGATTGGACAGATCACAGCAAGGGACAATCTTCTTACTGTGATCATAAGGAAAACCCTGCTCCCACTGACAGGTTTTCCCTTATGATCACTGAAGATTGTCCCTCTCTGCGATCCATCTGGACAGTCTTGCTGCTCTGAGGTGAGCAGTGTTACATCAGTAAAAGGGACAGGAGGGGGATACTTTATCATTCAATTACTCTTGTACTACAACTCTGACAGTACTGATATAACACTCTCCATGGCCCAAATACTATGATGATTAACTGGAGCTGCTTTTATTGTGAAACATTACTATCCCTTTAAAGGTGAGAAGTACGACTTTGTAAGTGATGCGCTGTTCAATAGGGGGCCATATCAGATGTCTAAGAATGATGTGAGCAGGTTCAATTATTGAGGGGTCTGAAACTAGACGAGTGATTCTCCCCACCCCAGAAAGTCAATGAACTGGATACGGAGGGTTTAATTTGCAAATATCTCCATAGACTTCAATGGAAACCTGTTAACTAAAATCAGTGGAACCACTTTTCAACTGCAATGGAATCCAGGCCCGAGGTGTGTTCGTGAAAACTTATAAATGATTATTTGTATATAGTAAAAGGCCAACTAAACATGTATTTCTTGTAACTCAACACTCATTATCAGGGGGGAGGTGAATTTCATGTTGAAAATAAAGAGTTTTGTTCATTTACAAATATCATTCACATTAACCCTTTGAGTGCCAGAGGGGTACACATGTTGCGTACCCCTCTGGCACTCAAAGGGTTAACTCACTGGGTTTAAAAGGAATTGTAAGCCATTCTTGCCCTTAAAAAAATGAAAACCAAAATAGCACTCTATTTGAAAGAACACCAACTTCCCCAAATATTAACCCTCCCCCCCACACACACTTATCTTAATCTCTGCAGAAAACCTTAATAGCCTCTATGAATCAATTCCATGTGGATCGGTTCTCTAAAATTAACCTTTAACCCCTTGAGAACCATGGGACTATGCAAAATATTGAGAACCAACATGTTGCACGCACCACTGGTCCACAAGGGGATGGTGACTACTGGATATCATTTCCATGGAGGTAGACATGATTAGTTGGTGCCAAACTCCAGCAACACAAACTGTAAGAAGATTTAAGTAGAAGTTTGGAATCCTCTATAAAAATAAAACATGTCCACCTCTACGGACATGATATTCAGTACTAATTAAAGATTTATTTTTGTAATGAAAAAAAAATCAACATTTCTGCACAAACATAACACATCTTCAGTAATCACTTAGGAAATTGGTAACACTACACTTGCTTTCTTCGACTGTTACAGATAACGAACATGTTAAACGAGATGGAATCCAAGTTCCCTGGCACGAGAAGGAAACAGTGAGCAGAACTGTGTTTTGTTTTCATTGCAGAGAGGAACGAACATCCAGCCATCGAGACATCAGGATATATCTGTACTAGACTACTAAATAAACATTGGCAGCGGAGCCACCATTTTATATAATAATGTATTGGTGTACTGGTATTATTCTGAACAGATTAACCCTTTGAGTGCCAGAGGGGTATGCAACGCCTCTGCATAGCAATGTGTTGCGTACCCCTGTGGCACTCAGAGGGTTAAAGAAATAGTAATGCTTCAAAATAAAAGCGCCTCCAATTAATCTTCATAGTATTTGGGCCTTGGAGAGTGTTATTGCTAATTCTGTCAGAGTTGTAGTACAAGAGTAATTGAATGATAAAGTATCCCCCTTCCGTCCCTTTTACTGATGTAACACTGATCACCTCAGAGCAGCAAGACTGTCCAGATGGATAACCGAGAGGGACAATATTCAGTGATCATAAAGAAAAATCTGTCAAGGGGGCAGCGTTTTCCTTATGATCACAGTAAGAAGATTGTCCATAGCTGTGAACTGTCCGGTCAAGAGACCAGATTCCACATGTGAGGTGAGCAGTGTTACATCAGTAAAAGGGGAGGGAGGGGGATACTTTATCATTCAATTACTCTTGTACTACAACTCTGACTGTATTGATATAACACTCTCCATGGCCCAAATACTATGAAGATTAATTGGAGCTGCTGTTTTTATGAAACATTACTATCCCTTTAAAGAAGGACTGATACATTCTAATAACTAACATCACCCCCAGACACTTAACGTGCTATGGCAGAAAATCCTAACGGCCCCTGATTTTTTTTCCCTTACTCACTGGTTAAAGAGACATCTTGAGTCAGTCCTGGATATCACATCCATGGAGGGGGACATGACAGATTTTAAAGAGGGGATACTGAGTCAGTCCTGGATATCATATACATGGAGGGGACATGACAGATGTTAGCAGAGCCACAGGACACAAACTCTGCTGACTGCACATGGTAATATACTGAGGGGTGTGTATGGCATCGCTTCCCTCACGCACCCTTCCTACTTCAGTTTGGAATAAATGTTCGCAACAGTCATGTCCACCTGCATGGATAGGACCTTCAGGACTGAGGTTACCACTTGAACCAAGGATCATGGGCAAAATCCAGTATAATTTTCTGTAAGGTTGAGGGTGATTATTATTTAGGACTAGCAAATGTCTGGCATGGCTTTGCCTGTCCACTGAACCTTTGTTTTATTTCATTTTTTTTACCCTTTCAGTGCCACAACGGTATCCGACGCATTGTATTACAATGAACTGGAAACTTCTGTGGCACTGAAAGGGTTCAACTGTTTTAAAAGTCAGACCTTATGGTGGGGCATCAGGACCACTCCTGATGCCTCCCCAGCTACTGAACTCCTTGCCGAATTGGCTGGGAGATCAAATAGTGGCGAAGAAGGAAAGTAAGAGAGAGCTCCTGCTTCCATCATACCCCTACTACCGGGAAACGCTTGCACGTCAATGCTTCCCCCCACCCCCCGCCTACTACTGAACCGGTGGATAACGTTTGATTGTTTTTTTGTTTTGTTTTTTAAAACAGAATGTCACTGGTGGTTGGTTGGGAAGGCAGAGGGCTACACACCTGCCGCCTCCTCCTCAACCAATCAGCATTTTTCCAGCTACACCCCCAACAGCAAATCAGATTCACGTAGGATTTTTATATATATAAACACACACACAAAAATGTTATATCATCAATATGATATCCAGAGTAGGAACTCACAGGTCTTTACTAAAATAAATATATTTTATTAAATCAAACAAAAAGAAAAGACATTTCTACACACTTGTGGGTCTTTATCAAGACAGTAATGGGTATAGAATGATATAATCCCCCATATATACCAAGAAAAACACGTGTAAAGAAACAGCAGGAAATAGGGCCAGTTCTGAGGAAGTGACGTCACAGGTATGACTAGAGAATAGATAGTGACACAGCTCAATGTGTCCGCTCTATGATACAGAGTAGAGGTCAGTCAGAGGCTTAATAAAAGACAAGTGTAAATGTTTTATAACAAAGATAATCAAGTAAATTTTACAGTACAAATAATCCGACCTTATAAATCATAAATCGTCATATTGTATTAACCAACCAACGCGGTGGATCCTGTCATGGCTACGAAGCTAGTCCATTACATAATACATTTATTGTTAAGTCCTAGTAGTTCTTGCTGGGATCGGACTCCCTGGCAAGATGGTAAGGATCAATTCAGTCCGTACAGACATCATGCCTGTATTACAGTTCAAATATAGAGGTCACAGGTCACCTAAGAGGAAAAGGTATAAAGGTTTTTCATTTACACAGTGTTGCTGCCAAGTGCAGTGGAGGAACATCAGAGAAGGCATGGTCTCATTGTGTTACAGGGTAACATTGTGGAAACAATCAGTCACACTCGGTCACAGTGGGTCAAGGCAGTGCCGCCAGATTGTAGCTCGTAGTACGCATCAGTACTAGATCCAGATCGGTGTTATTTCCCCTGGGCTCTACTGAACCTACTACTTTAGCAGAGTCCAGGAGCCCTATTTTGGGGAAAGGAGGATCTAGATAAATGTTCGAATATATAGCAGCAAAACCCACACATAGTATATCCATGTTTGTACCGGACAGGCAAATAAAGTTGCCCTCAACTCCCCTGGTCTCTACTGATCCTGCTTTAAAGCAGAGAGCAGAAGCCCTATTACAGGGAGGAAGGTATGACAACACATGATAATGCACCTGGTCCTTACTTCATCCATCCCAGACATAAATAGTCATGCAGATTGTTCCAATGTATTGAGACCATGCCTTCTCTGATGTTCCTCCGCTGCACTTGGCAGCAACACTGTGTAAATGAAAAACCTTTATACCTTTTCCTCTTAGGTGACCTGTGACCTCTATATTTGAAGTCTAATACGGGCTTGATGTCTATACAGACAGAATTGATCTTTACCATCTTGCCAGGGAGTCCGATCCCAGCACAGACTACTAGGGCTTAACAATAAATGTATTATGTAATGGACTAGCTTCGTAGCCATGACAGGATCCACTGCGTTGGTTGGTTAATACAATATGACGATTTATGATTTATAAGGTCAGATTGTTTGCACTGTAAAATTTACTTGATTATCTTTGTTATAAAACATTTACACTTGTTTTTTATTAAGCCTCTGACTGATCTCTACTCTGTATCATAGAGCGGACACATTGAGCTGTGTCACTATCTATTCTCTAGTCATACCTGTGATGTCACTTCCTCAGAACTGGCCCCATTTACTGCTGTTTCTTTACACGTGTTTTTCTTGGTATATATGGGGGATTATATCATTCTATACCCATTACTGTCTTGATAAAGACCCACACGAGTGTAGAAAAGTTGACTTTGTTTGATTTATAAAAATGTATTTTTCAGTAAAGATGTGAGCGTCTCCTCTGTATATCATACCGATGATATAACATTTTTGTATTTCTACAAATGAGCATGAGCACCCAGACAATCCTTTTTTGTAAGAAGTGCCCATTAACTTGCCTATATATATATATATATATATATGTGTGTGTGTGTGTGTTACTACAGCTTTAAACATGTGGTAAAAATCTACAATTCACAGCAGCTTCTTCAGCTGTTGGAGACCAACATAATTTCCATTATAACCAACCAGCCAATAGCTGTTTGGGGATGACAGGAGTTTTGTGACCTCCAAAAGCCGGAGCCTGAAAGGCTGAGTACTGCTGCTTCTTAGCAATGAGCAAGAAGGGAATTTCCTCAAGTTTTGTGAGGAAATAATCTCCTATGTGAACAGAAACACAGGAAATAGTACAACAAATTCCTGCATGTTTTAACACAGCAGTATTGCCACCAATGGATAACTATGCGATATAAATAAAGTATAACACATCCAGTATAATAAGTACATCACGCTGGTTGGGGAATCTGAAATAGTTTTCAATATCATGTTGAATCAACCATTGTTTATTTAGAAAACTCCTCAATTGCCGGTCTACCCTAACACTGAATGGGTTAAGCGTCACTGAGAGGGGATGTAAAACACGGATGAGACAGGAAGTGCCTGCACGGCCTTGATTACCATAATAAAAATAAGTAAAAAAAAAAAAAACTAGTGTTGTAAATAAGAAATGTTAATTCAACATGTAGGTGGTTGTGAACGCTCTTTTAAAATCACTAAAGTTGTTTTTAGGTGACACTGGCCTGTACTTATAAAAGCAAACTTAAATTATTCTGGATTAAACCAACTGTCCCATGGGGGAAGGGGGCGAATAAAGATTTCCATTTGTGTTAAATTGTGATTTTAACCCTTTGAATGCTAGATATGTCTCCAATGCATTGCTTTCTAGCATTGAAGGAGTTAAAAAGCTCTATTTGAGTGAAGGTACATTTAGGATTTTTTATTTTGTCCCCTATGGTGCAGTTGGATTACTCCAGAATAACTCTGCTTTTATAAATATGGGACTGTGTCCCTTTAACATCTTGCATGGGGAGGGGAGGGGGGAGTACGAGCTATAAAATAAGCATAAATACAGTTCCATTTTGAGTCCAGTCCTGTAATAATCCTCTCTGGTATCCTGGGTAAACCACTTGGCGTGGAGTCTCCTCTCTGACGTATCTGATATTTTCGGTCTCCTGTGAAATGCCTCAATGTCTTCTTCTTCCATTAGCGAACACAGGAGGTTACCACAATTATCCCCACGGCCTATATCCCAGGCTGGAAACCGGTTTTAAGAGCAGAATCCGAATAGAGTAGAATTATGTATTCCTCAAAATCCAGCTATTAGGATCTTAGTTTTACTGTTAACTCTTTGAGTGCCAGAGTGGTATCCAACGCATTGTTGCTTAAAGAAGCAGTAAACTTTTTAGATGGAAAAAAATATGTTTTAGGAATTTTCCTGTTGCATAACAGGGTATGCCTACTGACGGGAGATGCTTCGTTACAGTTATTACAGTTTAAACTCTTGTATTTTACACTAACAGTGCCTTCTAGTGACCAGGTTTCAGACAATAATTTTGTTGTATTTTATGGGAGAGATGAGTCACTGACTGCAGTTCCCCATACAATGTGATAGTAACTGCTGAGACACTTCCTGTCAGCTGGAACTAATCAGGAAGTAGGCTCCACACAATTCTGATTCCAGAGTGTAGAACAGATTTGAACTGTTATACCTTTTAAGTAAAATGTTCCCAACAGTGGGAGTACCCTTGCTTTCATGAAAAGAAAATGAGAAGTCTCCAACACATTATGAAGGGGTTAATGCCCCATTTAAAACAACAGGACTTTCTGTTTGTCCCCTACTGCAGTTGGATAGTCCTAGGATTCCTTCAGCTCTTCTTAATACATCAGCCTCAGCAGAGGCCGACCCAGTGATTGAGGGGCTATGGGCAAAATCATTTTTGGGTCCCAATTCACTGCAAACTACTATAAATCTTAAAGTGTTAGTAATGTCTAAAAAAGTTTTTTTGCATTTAGAAGAGCTTAAAAAGCTGAGCTAAATGCAAAAAAACGTATCTCTCAAACCGCTATGGTTTAAGAGATACGGGCATTTAAAGCTGTCGGCAGGAGATTTGTGTCGGTCGACACGGAGGCGCTTGAGAAGTGCCGAGATCTCGTTACTTACAAGGAATCCCTTCATTGGAATGGTCTAAAACAAGTGCTTTAACACCAGACACACGTTTTAGACCAGTCCAATGAAGGGATTCCTTGTAAGTAAGGAGATTGCAGCTCTGCTCAAGAGCCACCATGTCAACCGACACGAATCTCCTGCTGACAGCTTTATATCTGTCAGTAGGAGAAATCAAACTTTAAACACCTGTATCTCTTAAACCATAGCGATTTGAGAGATACTTTTTTTTGCATTTAGATCAGCTTTTTAAGCTCTTCTAAACGCAAAAAACTTTTTTTAGACATTACTATCACTTTAAAGTGGAACCATCACATATACACTTGTTACCTCCAATCAATGTTTCCCACCAAGTCCTTTAGGGAAAGCCCTGTAGAATTCTATAACATAAAGTCCTAGAATGCATCGCTCACTGTGTGCGTAACCGCACATGCGCAGTGGGGACCCGCAGAACGGGCTGATCCAGAGCGGAGAGCTCCGGAAGGAACTGTCACCCAACACCTCCGCTGCTGCCCCGGAGCTGGGAACACAGACAGGCTGCCAGCCTCCCGGAGCTCCCCACTCCGGATCAGCCCGTGTATACGGGATTTGTAACTAGTTATTTAATAAGAATGGCTATTGTGGAGTTATTACTTTCTAAGTCAGTGAGCGATGTATGGAGAGTGCTACCATGGCTCTCCCTCGACATCCGTGTAAATGGGCATTGAAGACACTGTCCCCTTTTTGTTTCTCCTCTCTCAGAGTGCGTGCTATACATCAGTGAGCAGACAGAAGGAACTAAGAATCCAGTCTATACAGCGCAAGCTTTGTGCAGTGGCATAAACACTGATTTATTTAGATAGATTGTGAAAAAAATACAGGGTTTTGGCACATGGCACCTGAGGATTCCATACATATTACGTTTAATTGGGATGAGTGTTCCCCTTTAAGCATTTTCTACTGTCAACATTCAAAACGGGCCCCTAAATCTGTCAGGTTGCCGGTGCTTTGCTTTTGCTGAACTGATGGAAGTTCAGCCCCGCAGCCTCAGTATAAACTGTGAAGGAAAATATGTAATATCCAGTGGACTAACTCTGGGACAAACCAAAAAGCATGGTTGTAAAAAAAATAAAATATTCCCCAAATTTGTATTCATTTAAATGGGGCTTTTAAGCAGTAGAACCCTAGAGAGGTCTCACATAATAATAATTAATAATAATTCTTTATTTTTATATAGCGCACACAGATTCCGCAGCGCTTTACACTCATATTGGTCCCTGTCCCCATTGGGGCTCACAATCTAAATTCACCTATCAGTATGTTTTTTGGAGTGTGGGAGGAAACCGGAGTACCCGGAGGAAGCCCACACAAACACGGTGAGAACATACAAACTCATTGCAGATGTTGTCCTTGGTGGGATTTGAACCCAGGACCCCAGCGCTGCAAGGCAACAGTGCTAACCACTGAGTCACCGTGGAGATCTCTCTAGGATGCAAATGGTTTAACTCTTTAAGTGCCAGAGGAGTACACAACACGTTGCACTGCATGCCCCTCTGGCACTCAAAGGGTTATACACCCATTTAAAAACAATAGAATTATTATGTGTCGCTACGATGAAGCTGGATTGGCCCAAAGTCGCACCAGTTCATCTTAACGCAAAACCCTATTGAGTCCGTACACTGGAGGGCCGACAGAGACCCAAGGATTCCATTACAAGCTGAGCGGATCATATGTGTTGATCTCAAATACAGTATCTCTTTTCTTAGACCAGCTGAGGTCTCTGCATTTCTCTAACCAAATGTGATTTTATCTAAAAATAGTTCAAGAGAACAGTATATTGATAAAAATAGCCGTTACGTGTTTGTGCAATCTCAGCCGTGACTATGCAGAGAAAGTATATAATAATTTAATAATAAATCCTTTAAAGAAGATTTGGAGAGATGAGAGATTTACATTTACTGTATCTCTTTCTGGGCCTCTTCATAAGCATCTATGTGCTCTCCTTCTATATATTACTTTTCCTAGATTGGTTAATGGATTGAAATTGTGTCTGTTGACCGATAAGCAGAGTTATTTTACAGCACAAAATATGAAAGGAAAACTAACATCCCCCCAATAATAATCCCCACTTACCATACATTATCCGGTAAATCATAGTGGTCTCTATGAATGTCGTCAATGCCCCCAGTTCAGGAGATAACACCTCAATTGACCCTAGATGTCATGCCAGACTGCTTGAGGTGAAGAAAATTACCAAGTGCAGTGGGCAGAGTCTGATTTCTATTAGTCAGGCTACCAACTGTCATGTCCACCTCTACGGACAGGACATCCAGGACACACTGACAAGGTTATCTCTTAAAGGGATAGTAATGTTTCATAATAAAAGCAGCTCTAATTAATCATCATAGTATTTGGACTTTGGAGAGTGTTATTTCAATTCTGTCAGAGTTGTAGTACAAGAGTAATTCCTTGACAAAGTATCCCCCTCCCGCCCCTTTAACTGATGTAACACTGCTCAGCCAGATCAGAAGGGAGGTGCCCAGGTAGATTGCAGAGAGGGACAATCTTCAATTAAGATAAGGGAAAAACCTGAAAAACTTGTCAAGGGGGGCAGGGATTTCATTGTTCTCATAGGAAGAAGATTGTCCCCTTCTGTTATCTGTCTGGTCTATGGACTGGATTCCACATCTGAGAAGAGATGGTTACACTAGGTAAAAGGGGCGGGAGGGAAACTTTGCTTGTGAATATCTCTTAAACCATAAAGGTTTGAGAGATAAGACTTATATCGTTCTTCATTTTTTTTTTAATGCCTACAAAATAAAATAAAGAGAAAACAAAGTATTACTATCCCTTTACAGCAAGGGCAAAATCCATACAGGCCATTAGGATTTTCTGTCAAAAGTGAGATAAGTGGGGGTTATTAGTAGAAGATTTTAGTATTCGCTGCAAACTGAATTGGAACTTTAGATACAACTTTAATACATATTTATGTCACTTTGAGAATGAAAACTTGATTTCTTAACTCTAAAATACAACTTCTAACTTCTTGCCCCAAAACATTTATTTTTATTTTGTTTTAAGTGCTTACATTTTGTTTTGTAGATCTTAAAAACTCAATAGATACAAATCATTAAATCATTCACAATGACAAAACTATGCCTAACCCGTCATGGATCAGAACACTGTACTCTACTAAAATACCATGATTCCTTCATAATAATTCTAGGAAAGTACTTCTAATGACACCCTCAAGTAACAAAGGCACGCGTTCTCATAGATCCTGTTCTGTTAGGTGCTAAACAACAGGTTTAACCTGTTCATTTAATACATTTTTACAGGATATGGATTCTGTTTGACAGTTGGACAGATATTTTGGCCCAGATTCAGTATTCACCCACATCCTATATTACTGGAATCTGTTGCATCTCTAAGTAATATTCATTTTGAATAAGATGTTTAACTTTGAAAAACCACATGACAAACGAACAGGTATCAAACGTTACAAAAAGGCCCTAAGCAAAAACCTTCTCCTGGAAAAAAGATATTGTTCAAACATTAAAATGATTCAACACAAAAAACAAACATGGTCTATATACTGCTCTTTTCAGATCATCAGCTGCAGAATTTCTGGTTTATAAAGTCTACAATTAATTAGAACATTCACAGTGGACATTAAATGATACAGTTCACTTTTTCAGTAATATACAGTGACTGCTTCAGCATTTTAATATAATAATAATTAGATTAAAGTGTATGTGTCACCTATGGACAACATCCCATAAATAGTTAGGAGACATATCCAATACCATGAAAACATTATTTAATTTTTTATTTTAAGTTTTAATTTTGTTTAAATTTAATTTACAAAAGTCTGGGCTGCATTCTCTTCCGTATAGACTGCAGTCCGAAGCTCTGCCTCTGGTCTCCTCCTTCCTCGGATGACGGGGGCTTCTGTCTGTAAGCTGGAGCGGTCTCATTGGCTAGATATCGATCTCTGCCAATGACACATCTCCTGCTTACAGGCACAAAGCCTTCGTCATCGCAGTAGAAAGGAGATCAGAGGCGGAGCTCTGTAACCGCAGTAAACACTGAAGTGGCTGCAACTCAAAGGGTTGAAAGATTTTGGGGCAAACTAACTGCACTATAGTGATTGAAAAAAAATCCCTAAGTTCCTAAGGATTTATATGTGTTTTGAACATCACAACACCAGCATTCAAGGGATTTAAGCTTTATTTAAAGGAGCAGTAAACTTTTTTTATGAAAAAAAATATATTGTAGGGATTTTCCTATTGAGTAAAATAAGGGTACTCCCACTGCAGAGAGCTTTATATTTCCAGAGTTATTACAGTTTAAACCCATGTTTTTTTTTTACATTAACAGTGCTCTCTAGTGGTCGAATTCTAATTAGATTTCCTGTTAGATTCTAATGGAGAGGAAAGTCAGAAAAGTCAGAGACATCCAGTTCTCCATAGAATGTGATAGAAACTGCTGAGTCACTTCCTGTCAGAACTATCAGGAAGTAACCACAGTAAATTCACTTCCTGTCAGTTAGATCTATCAGGAAGTAAACACAGTAAATTCACTTCCTGTCAGTTAGAAGTATCAGGAAGTAAACACAGTAAATTCACTTCCGGATTATTTAAACTGATATAAATTTTGAATAAAACATCTGACAGTAACGGGAGTGACCTTGTTATATTCAGCAGGAAATGCTCTGTAAAATATGTGATTTCATAAAAAAAAAAGTTTACTGCTCCTTTAAATCAATTAAATATGTTCTTTGCTTGTTATGGTGGTTTTTGGTTTGACAGTTGAGATGCACCAAGGTGTGATAAAGAGGTTATATACTGGAGGTGACTTCTTCAGTCTGATATACTCTCCATTTTCTATATTATTCAATGAAGCCAATGCACTAATATTTCTCCCACTTGAGACATTTCAGTGAGTGGGTTCCATAGTATAACACAGGACTTGGGGAAGAGTTACCACTGGAGAAGTGATCTCCCCCTGATCGCTTCTTTATCACACTTTAGGACATAACCCACCAGGTGTTTTTAGTAAGATCTGCAATTTCCTACAAAGGATTAAAGGGACAGTAATGTCCCAGAACAAGTAAACAATATGCTACAAATCTGTTCTTTCAGACTGCTATGGTTTGAGAGATACATGCGTTCAAAGTTCCCCACTCCCCTCCCCTTCTCCTGATGTCGGCCGACACAAGGAAGCAAACCAGGCACACTTTGTAGACCTTTCCATTGGAATAATGTGATATCGGCTCTGCTGCAGGGCCGCCAGCTGGTCCCCAGACCGGGATCCCCTGCTGTCAGCTAGACGCTGACATCAGGAGAAGGGGAGGGGGAAATTTGAATGCATATATCTCTCAAACCATAGAGGTTTGAGAGATCGGATTTGCAACATATCGTTTATTATTTTAACCTCTACAAAACTGGGTACAATTTTTCTGGGACATTGTCACTTTAATGACTTTTTAATCATGCATACAAAACCGTTTAGTTGAGATAAAATATAAAATACAACCAGTAATCGCTTACTTACTCGTTTTCATAGGGATAGACTTGGCATTCCAAATATCTATTACATTTAAGATTAAGGTACTATTTGGTTTCCAAATCCTAAAAAAAAAACAAAAGGAAAAAAAGCCCTTTATTATATAAAGAAAACTGAGCAGACTCATAACACTAAACAATTCAATTCCGGTCTTATTATGGCTTTGAGATTTTTCAGAACACTTATTGTTTAAATGGTGGCGAGTGCTTTTAGGAAAAATTCGTATAAAGCAGAACATAATGTGCGAGATTCTACTTCGTTTGTTTGCCGATACCAAAAAGATAAATTCAGTCATGCAAAACCTATGCAAAGTGATTTGGTTCCCAGCCAAGTTCTCTCTCTTTCCAAATGTAACATTTTCATTTTCCATAACAATTTAGTGTATTGGTCTTGTGGCATGTACACTACAATGTAGCTATTGTACGAGCAACGTAATGCAGTAGATAAGGTCTACAGTCTTTTTACTCCATAATTATTCCTATACAGTAAATACGCAACAACATTCACCCTTTAAGGACTAGAGCGGTAACGCACACAACATCAATGCGTTGTGTACCTCTCTGACACTCAAAGGGTTAAAAGATTAAAGGAAAACAACTTTTTTTAATGAAAAAATATGTTATATCACCAACCCTACAAACATAAATGTTGACGGCAGATAAGAACCTAATGACCCATCCTTTCTGCCCATTAAATTACTTCTCAGAATATCCCAGGCAGTTTATAAAGGGAAGGCAAAGACCAATTTGAGGGGGAAAAAAAAGATACGCATACATATATTGTAAGATTTTCCTCCTGAGTAAAAGAAGGTCACTCTCACTTCTGAGAGATGTTTTACTCAAAAGTTATTGCGGTTCAGACTCACATATTTTCCGGTTGCAGTAAACCTCCATGACCTGAAGATGTCTTGTGGTGTTGTTACAGCTTCCTACAGACAGCTCTGGTCAGTTCTCTATAAACCTCCATAGGATTGGGCTGAGCTGCAATAACCTTTAAATAAACCGTCTCACAGCAGTGGAAGTACCCTTTTTGTACTCAGCAGGATAAACTCTGCGATACGTACATTTTTCATCTTAAGGGTTACTATCTCTTTAATTCACTCATTTCTCTAATATCTCTGACTAAAACAAGGGTTCTCCCACTACAAAGGTATTTGAAATTCAAATGTAGTTATAGCGCTCTACATCCGCTTTACTACCCTTACCCATTAATTCTGCATCTTGATAGATATAACCAACTACGTTCACTGTTACTGACTACTAGAACGGAGTTATAACATATAGTTATAGGTTTACTGTATCTGTTAGATCAGGAATATGTTCATAGACTTGTGTTCTTTCCTCCACAGGCTATGTTATGGATAAAACCTAATAAAGATCTCTCTTTACAAAAACAAAGTCATTACTGTTACAATTTGTTGAACCCCTTAAGGACCAGAATGGTATGAAATGCATTGCAAAGCAATGAGCTGCACACTTTTTTGGTCCTTAAGGGGTTAAATCATAGAATTTTCTATTCTAGTCACCAAGTTGTGTTCGGGAAGCTACGGTCAGTGTATCCAGTCGGCCCATGGAGAACATTATATAAAATGCATTTAACTTGGAGTAAGAGAGTTATCTAAAGCACTGCAATGAACTCAGAAGAGATATGGAGCTAGTTGGTGGCGTGTATTAAAAATAACAGGTTCTGAGCTGTAATAATTTTTGAATTAAAGCATCTTGGGACAATGTGTGTACCTTAGTTAAAGGAAAAAGTCTACAATGCATTTTTCTATTCAGAATTAGAGTTCACCCCCTAGAAGTGTAGGCCAAGGGCATGAAAGACGTGGTTCTCCATAACTCCTATAATCCTTATCCAGTTAACCGTTACCTGCCCTTGGTCTAAATCAGTGCTTCCTAACAGGCATGTCACTTCATATTTATGTGTCCTGACACCAGTCTCAATGCATCACATCCTCCCCAACAAACTCATTTACACTGTATTTCCTGCACACGTGTCAAAGACATTTTAAAGGAGCAGTAAACTTTTTTTATGAAAACATATTTTACAGAGTATTTCCTGCTGAATAAAACAAGGTCACTCCCATCGCTGTCAGATGTTTTATTCAAAATTTCTAACAGTTCAAATAACCAGGAAGTGAATTTACTGTGATTACCTCCTGATAGCTCTAACTGACATGAAGTGAATTTACTGTGTTTACTTCCTGATTGTTCTAACAGACAGGAAGTGACTCAGCAGTTTCTATCACATTCTATGGAGAACTGTATGTCTCTGACTTTTCTGACTTTCCTCTAACAGGAAATCTAATTAGAATTTGACCACTAGAGGGCACTGCTAATGTAAAAAAACATGGGTTTAAACTGTAATAACTCTGGAAATATAAATCTCTCGGCAGTGGGAGTACCCTTATTTTATTCAATAGGAAAATCCCAACAATATATATTTATTTATAAAAAAAGTTTACTGCTCCTTTAATTGCTCAGCTAAAAACAGAGATGCCGATATACTGAGGAAGTGGAATAATTCAGTAACAAACCAATGGCCCCACATGGAACAGATTAAAATTCCCCAAAAGTCCCACTGTTTTAAATGGGGGTTCTCTAACTTCACTGCAGACCTCTATTGTATTCAAATGGCTGAAAGCCCTGTTTAAGTACATTTATTTTTAGTCTCCTGTGGCGCAGTTGGGTCCCCATAATTGTTCAAATTTTTCTTATCATGTCATCCTGAGAGAGAGAGGAAAATGGCCATTTACAGTCAGACCGGGTGGATTGGTTTAAGACGTGCCATTGCATACTGTCCTTTAGAAATATTCAAATAAGTATTTTTAGTTTAAATATGAATCACGTTATACCACTTTGACTAGATATTTGTGCACTTAAAGGGATAGTAATACTTCGTTTTTTCTTTATTTTGTAGGCATTAAAAAAACATGAAGAACGATATAAGTCTTATCTCTCAAGCCTTTATGGTTTGAGAGATATTCACAAGCAAATTTTCCCCTCCCGCCCCTTTTACCTAGTGTAAGCCATCTCTTCTCAGACCAGACAGATAACAGAAGGGGACAATCTTCTTCCTATGAAAACAATGAAAGCCCTGCCCCCCTTGACAAGTTTTTCAGGTTTTTCCCTTATCTTAATTGATGATTGTCCCTCTCTGCAATCTACATGGGCACCTCCCTTCTGATCTGGCTGAGCAGTGTTACATCAGTAAAAGGGGCGGGAGGGGGATACTTTGTCATTGAATTACTCTTGAACTACAACTCTGACAGAACTGAAATAACATTCTCCAAAGTCCAAATACTATGATGATTAATTAGAGCTGCTTTTATTATGAAACAATAGTATCCCATTAAAATAGATACATTCAGGGGGTCAACATTAAATCTCGAATGTTCTAGAACTCAAACATACAAATATCCATAGTCAAATAATTGACTCAGATTTCATTAAGATTAAAAAAAAAAAAAAAATTCTTATTAAAAATTTACAAACTAAAATGCAATCCATTTGGCAATTTTTTAATTATGGTCTTACATGGATTATTTTGAGAAAGAAAAATCACAATGATATATTCGCCAACAATATCCATAATTAATGTATAACAATAATTACAAAATGTAATTATTAGTGCCACATTGATAAGTAGCTGTATATATTTTTTTAATTTATTTTTTTTGCACTAGAGAGTAGAAACTAACAGAGTATTCAGCCTTTTATTCTCACCGGAACATACGATAACACAATAAGTAGCAGATGGTTTCACTTCCCACTGAGATTGGGATGACAAGGTAATGTAAAAAAAAAAAAAAAAAAAAAAAAAAATCATTGTTATTCATTTGAGAAAGGAGGCGTTTGTGAACGATTCAGAGAAAAAGAAAATACTTTACAGAATTATAATGTCCTGTGAAAATAATCTGGTACGGATTATCCGGAAGCAAATTTTTATGATTTTATTCTTTTCTTACTTTCTGGAAATAAAAGAAAAAAATCTGCAATCAAATAACTATTAAAAAACAACTCAAAAGAAAGCAAAATATTAGCTAAAAAAAAAAATTAGTTCCCAGAATATGAGGAAATATTAATAAAATACAAATAGTGGCTCTTTTTTTTTTTTTTTTGGAGGGGGGGGGATGAAAACCAATAATATAATTTTTTTCTTTGGCCTGTCAGAAGGGACCAGAACTGGTGCCCTAGGGCACATCTGAATCACAATTTTTTTACATAGTAATTTAGGTTGAAAAAAGACTTGCGTCCATCTAGTTCAACCCTTTTCCTACTCCTGTTTACCATCATTGATCCAAAAGGCAGCAAAAAAAACCGTCAGTACAGCAATTTCAAATTCTGCCCTGAATGGGGGGAAAAATTCCTTCTTGATTCCAAATGGCAATTAGATTTTTCCCTGGATCAACAAGCACTAACTAAATATTAATTCCAATACTAACGTACTTAGCCTGCTTTCTTTAGAGTAGTGTTTCTCAACCTGTGGGTCGGGACCCCTTTGGGGGTCAAATGACGATTTGCCAGGGGTCGCCTAAAACCATCAGATATTTATATTTTGATTCATAACAGTAGCAAAATTACAGCAAAGGAGCAACAAAAATAATTTTACTGTTAGGGGTCGCCACAACTTGGGAAATTTTATCAAAGGGTTGCGGCACTAGAAAGTTTGAGAACCGCTGCTTTAGAGTCATCTTGCCTCCACAACGCTGGTGAGGATTTAAATGTAAGAAAGGCTGGCTGCAGCGCCACCTTGTTATGTGGATATGTATTGCCATGTTGTTGTAGCTGGTAACACGTTTTAATCAACATCATTCTTTTTAGAGAGGTTTTGAGGTCAGTACTTCAGCCACAAAGTACTATAGTGTTAGAAATTAAAATGTTTACCCGCTACAACACATTTTTTACTTTTATATTTAATAAAGATAAATAGAGTTTATACAAGAAAGGCAAACTGCACTGACAACCAGAAACAGGGAAAGGTATACAGTCTACAAATTCCCATTGAAGTCTATAATTACAAAATGGATAAGGTCAGATTGGTGCCCCACTATGTCTTTGAAAGCTTTGTCTGAAGTAACCTATTAAAGCGGAACTTTCACCCCACCATGACCTTATCTGTGTGTATAGCAAAGCATACCGTTTGCACCACTGGCTCAGTTATGGGCAAAATGTGTCTGAAAGTTAAAGGGATAGTAACGTTTCATAGTAAAAGCAGCTCTAATTAATCATCATAGTATTTGG
Organism: Rhinophrynus dorsalis; assembly: GCA_037306005.1. NCBI lineage: Eukaryota > Metazoa > Chordata > Amphibia > Anura > Rhinophrynidae > Rhinophrynus > Rhinophrynus dorsalis. Next base: position 4,848,469 of record CM074726.1, read on the forward strand.
ACTTTGGAGAGTTATTTCAGTTCTGTCAGAGTTGTAGTTCAAGAGTAATTCAATGACAAAGTATCCCCCTCCCTCCCCTTTTACTGATGTAACACTGCTCAGCCAGATCAGAAGTGAGGTGCCCAGGTAGATTGCAGAGAGGGACAATCTTCAATTAAGATAAGGGAAAAACCTGAAAAACTTGTCAAGGGGGGCAGGGCTTTCATTGTTCTCATAGTAAGAAGATTGTCCCCTTCTGTTATCTGTCTGGTCTATGGACTGCATTCCACATCTGAGAAGAGATGCTTACACTAGGTAAAAGGGGCGGGAGGGGAAACGTTGCTTGTGAATATCTCTCAAACCATAAATGTTTGAGAGATAAGACTTATATCATTCTTCATGTTTTTTCAATGCCTACATAATAAAATAAAGATAAAACGAAGTATTACTATCCCTTTAATTTCAGTCTAGTACAGGCTTGTGCATGCCAGGTGACGTGTCACATAAGGGCAGGGCAAGGAGGACGGGGGTGGGATAACAGAGAACGATGGGAGTGACTAAGTAACCGCAAGGTAACCAGATTGACATGTGCAGTAGCTCTCAATGCTCTACACGTCACAAGGTTAAACTTTAATCTGTTTTTGTGCCTTATTGATCAGTTTTCTGATTTTTAAAATGACACAGCGCTTTATAACTACATTACTGCTACATACACAGATAAAGTCATGGTGGGGTGAAAGTTCTGCTTTAACCTCTTAACGACCGGCCGCGCACGCACCTTGTGGTCCGTTAAGGACCACGGAGCATTATTTTTTTTTTTTTGCGGCTGCGTTCCAGACTCCCCAAACTCCGTGCAGCCGCGAGGGGAGCCCGGAATTCCATGACGGTCCAGTTCCGTCATGGGCTGTTAAGGGTATAACAACCTGTGACGGAACAGGACCGTCATGGGGTCCTTAAGGGGTTAATGCCTTTAAAATACAATGTTACATTGTCTCATGTTTTGGTGACCTTTACAATGTCCACTACAGTTGTAGTAGTCTACTTTCTTCCTTGCATAAGTCTACATAATATAACCCTATGAATTAGAAGCCAGAGGTAAAATATTAGAAGTCCACACTTCAGGATTTTCCCAGCCCTTATTAGGAAGCGTTCCCACCATGAGCCATCTTACTGTAACACTGCAGAAGAAAGTAAGGAATTTTCCATCTGAAAATTTCAGGTGTTAAGATTACTGTAAAATGGGTGACATGTTCTGGAGTTGAAGTGGAAAATTTTAAATTCTAGGTAGCTAAAAAAAGAAATAAGTACCGTAATGTGACCAGGCAACCATCGTTACAGAATTTGGCAGGAGGAATTAAAATAAACTAGACTCAAAAGCTTGAAAGGCTCCAACCAAAACATCCTCCTCTGGAAACTGTTCTGTTAAAGGGATAGTAATACTTCATTTTATCTTTATTTTATTTTGTAGGCATTAATAAAACCATGAAGAATGATATAAGTCTTATCTCTCAAACCTTTATGGTTTGAGAGATATTCACAAGCAAAGTTTTCCCCCCCCGCCCCTTTTACCTAGTGTAAGCCATCTCTTCTCAGATGTGGAATCCAGTCCATAGACCAGACAGATAACAGAAGGGGACAATCTTCTTCCTATGAGAACAATGAAAGCCCTGCCCCTGCTTGACAAGCTTTTCAGGTTTTTCCCTTATCTTAAAGTGGAACTACCACTCCTATAAGTTTTAACCTCAAAGTGGTATCATTGGTTGGAACGCGCTGTGTAATTTTTTTTTTGTAATAAAGGTTGTATTAAAGAATAAATCCTGATACAAAAAAGTACCTGGTGACGTCTTCCCCATGAAAATCTGAACGCGCATAAGAGCTGTAGAGCCGATCGGCTCTGTTGAAACTCCCATCAGCTACAAGAAAACACCTACGTCAGCAGTGGGCTGGTGCTTCAGAGTTGAATGACAGGACAAAATACAACTAACGCACGCGCAGTGAGGGAAAATCAGCAAGATGGCTGCGGTGTACGAGCGCTGGGTCCCTGGAAAACGGGTCAGATTTCTAAGTATACCAACAGTTCTGTGAACTTTGATTTACGGTTTCAACAGGTCTAGGGCTATCTTTAGCTGCACAGAATAACTTACTCGAGAATGGTAGTTCCGCTTGAATTGAAGATTGTCCCTCTCTGCAGTCTACCTGGGCACCTCCCTTCTGATCTGGCTGAACAGTGTTACATCAGTAAAAGGGGTGGGAGGGGGATACTTTGTCATTGAATTACTCTTGTACTACAACTCTGACAGAATTGAAATAACACTCTCCAAAGTCCAAATACTATGATGATTAATTAGTGCTGCTTTTATTATGAAACATTACTATCCCTTTAAAGAAAAAACTGTATAAATAAAATAAGGTGTGTATGAACTCTTCTCAAAAGATACTAGACATCACAGTATGGACCAGAGGAAGACAATCTGTGCATAAATTGTAGCGAGCTCAGGATATAAATCATTACTATTAGACATCAACAGATCCCAGGAGAGTACACATTCTGTGTCCACATTTCTGGATTATGAAAGTATATTTCAGAGTCCTGATTTTATCAGTAACATAGTTGATGAGGCTGAAAAAAATAACACATTTTCCCATCAAGTTTAGCCCATGCCATATCACCCCGGTTTATCCAGAGGAAGGCAAAAAAACAACCATTGAAGCAATTTCCCATTAACCCCTTAGTGACCGGCAGCGCACACAAAAAAGATTCCGGAGTCCCAGAATGGCATGCAGCCGCGCGGGGACCCGGAATCTGAGGACATACATGTAAGTCCTCTGTCTGGGACATCCGCTCTGTATGTACATGTCCTCGGGCGTTAAGGGATAGTAATGTTTCAAAATAAAAGCAGCTCCAATTAATCTTCACAGTATTTGGGCCATGGAGAGTGTTATTTCAGTACTGTCAGAGTTGTAGTATAAGGGATAGTAATACTTCATTTTTACTATCCCCCATGTTGTAGCCCTTAAAAATCAGAATTAAACGAGACCAGCGGCATCTCTCAGACCTTTATGGTTTGAGAAATATCCTCATTCAAAGTTCCCTCTCCTTCTCTCTCCCCTGACATCAGCATTATATCTGACAGCAGGGGAATCCGGTCCGTGAGCAAGCGGCGGTAGCTCTGCAGCAGTGCTGAGATCACGTTATAGAAACAGAAATCCTTCACTGAAATGGTCTTTTACGTGTGCTTGGTTTGCAAATATACGTGGAGGACCATTTCAGTGAAGGATTTCTGATGCTATAACTCAATTTTACTGCCCTTATTGTAAAGCAAAAATCCCTTCCTTTATTTTAGTCTAAAGCCCCTTTCCTCTAGTCTTAATGGAAAACTCCTTGTTTTTTTCTCTGCTCTTTTGATAAATAATATAAGTGTAAATGGTAATCATATGTATATTTAGACATCACTTCTCTAATGTAAACAACCCCAGTTTAACTAGTATCTCTTTATAACTCAGATCCTCCAATCCCTTTATCAGTTTTGTTGCACGTCTCCGTACTTTTTCCAGTTCAATAATGTATTCTTTAAGAACTGGTGCCCAAAACTGTACTCCATATTCTAGATGAGGCCTTACCAAGGATTTATATGGAGATAGAATTATATTTGCATCCCGTGCATCTATACCTCCTTTTATGTAGGATAGTATTCCATCTGCTCTTGCAGCAGCTGAGCGACTGCGCACTGTTGTGAAGTCTATTGTCTATCAGGGTTCCTAAATCTTTGTTTAATGAAGATTCCCCAAGTAGCGTCTCATTTAGTGTATATGTATACTTTATACCAGTGGTTCTCAAGCTGGGCTCTGCAGAACCACATGGTGTTCTGAGGAAGTACAACTGGAACCATATAACAAATGTAAATAACGGCAGACAAAGAAACAAAGCTAGGATGGATGAATATGTACATGTGAGTACCAGCGGATGTGTGAAACATATTAATTAGTGCAACTGTGTCCCATTTTTTAAAAATAAAAATAAAATTATGTATTAAAATAATTCCCAAATACAGTTACCTAGTAACTGTGTAATGATCTAGATTTACAAATACTGCTGCACATATTACTACACGATACTAAAAATAATGCACAAAATCTTAACATAATTCATGTAATATCACATATATTTATCCATAGTATTTGGAATTGGATGTGTAGTCTCCGTGATGAAGGAAGTAATTCCCAATATGTGGCAGGTGGGATCCCCTGACCGAAACAAATGGTTGCGAATATCTCCTAAATGATGCGCCTGATGGTCATTTAACTAATGTGATGAAAAGTTTTCAAATTTACAAATTTGAATTCGAGGTGAAAGGGCCATTTTAATTAGCGTATTGCTGTAATAAAGACCGCTTTAGAGAAATAAAAGTATCATACACGGCATTACACACCCGCTGGTCTCTTCCCTAACAGGATACACAGGCCAGCTGGAAAGAAGTTTAATATGCAAACTTGAATTCAAGTGGACAGGTCCACTTTAAAGGGATAGTAATACTTTATTATTACTATCCCCCATATTGTACATATTTGTAAAATAATTTAATAGCCCCCAGGTTCATCTCTCAAACCTTTATGGTATGAGAGATAACCGAAGGCAAAGTTCCCCCCCCCTTCCCTGAAGTCAGTGTTGTGCTGACTGCAGGGATATCCAGTCTGACTTTCATCAGGCGGCTCTGCAGCTGAGCTGAGATTGCGTTAGTGACAAAGAATTATTTCACTGAAATGGTCTTGAACATGTGCTTGCAAACCAATCACACTGCAAACCAAGCGCAAACCAAGCACACGCAGAAGACCGTTTCAGTGAAATAATTCTTTATCACTAACGCGATCTCGGCTCAGCTGCAGAGCCACAAGCCTGTCGTACAAGAGACTTCCCCTGCGGTCAGTACAACGCTGACTTCAGGGAAGGGGGAGGGGGGAACTTTGCCTTCGGATATCTCTCAAACCATAAAGGTCTGAGAGATGAACCTGGGGGCTATTACATTATTTTACAAATATCTACAATATGGGTGATATTAATAGTAAAGTATTACTATCCCATTAACTCTGCAATGCATTGTGTACCCCTCTGGCACACAAGAGATTAAAGCATCAATATGAAATTAATTTGAATAATAGGTGGTACTGATAAGCGAAGAGTTTGCAGATAACTGACACTACCACTTATTTTCCTTTCATGTTTCTAGTTGGTTATTATACTTATTACAAGAGAAATATAGTATCAGTTCACATTGCACTGTGTGTAGTCTTCATTGCGGCTGCTGGTAGACACAGAAGCGCACGCTCACTGTCTGTTTTGTTCCATTGTCTTCCATTATTTACATTACTTGCTGAAACTCTTGTATGCCTTAAAGGGATAGTAATGTTTTTTCATAATAAAAGCAGCTCTAATTAATCTTCATAGTATTTAGACTTTGGAGAGTGTTATTTCAGTGCTGTCAGAGTTGTAGTACAAGAGTAATTCAATGACAAAGTATCCCTCTCCCGCCCCTTTTACTGATGTAACACTGCTCAGCCAGATCAGAAGGGAGGTGCCCAGGTAGACTGCAGAGAGGGACAATCTTCAATTAAGATAAGGGAAAAACCTGAAAAACTTGTCAAGGGGGCAGTGCTTTCATTGTTTTCATAGGAAGAAGATTGTCCCCTTCTGTTATCTGTCTGGTCTATGGACTGCATTACACATCTGAGAAGAGATGGCTTACACTAGGTAAAAGGGGCGGGAGGGGAAACTTTGCTTGTGAATATCTCTCAAACCATAAAGCTTTGAGAGATAAGACTTATATCGTTCTTCATGTTTTTTTAATGCCTACAAAATAAAATAAAGATAAAACGAAGTATTACTATCCCTTTAAGTCCCAGCAAAGATTATAAGAACCGCCGGTTTAATTAATATTATATACCGTATCCTGTTTTAGATCATGTCCTAGAATTCTCCTAAAGCCAATGTCCCTTTTTACTGATTAGTCCAGAAACAGAAAGAGTCTTTTAGTGGCAAAACTTGTGTGCGAAGAGCACATTAATGAAACAGTCTCCGTTATTACTCAGTACGTGCAACAGTCGCTGACTGCAGATTTCTGGCTGGGATGGTATTTCCATTTTACACATTTCTATTGGTTTAGATCTCATCTTTGTCATAGTCAGGGCTTAAAATGTGAAGTCCTTTGTTACTAGCCAGACCTGAAAAGTTACTTGCCACCGCAATCCATAACATACCCACCAGAGCTGAATTTCTACTCGCCATTGGCTAGTGGAGAGTGGAAATTTTGAGCCCTGGTCATAGTAACATAGTAAAGGAGGCTGTAAAAAAAGACCTGTGTCATTCAATTTCAGCCCATATCATATAACCCCTGTTGACACCGAGAAGGGGGGGGGACAAAAAACATTTTCAATTGAGCCCCAGGTGGGTAAAACAAATCCCAAATGGCAGTCGGATATTTCCCTGGATCATTATCCTATCAAAACTCTTCTAGGACCAAAGGGTTGTGCAATGCATTGATCTGTGGGTTAAAACCGCCAATAGTTTGATTCATGGCAAATATAAGGTACAATTCAACAAACTGATGAATGCCAGAGATTTCTGACTGTAATTCTGCCTCCTGAATTACTTCTAAGAAACTTTTTGAACACAGACTCAAAAGCAGGTATTAACCTGGATTCCTATTGTATGCCTTTGTAAAGACGGCAAGTAACCGAACAGGGAACTGTACTAATCAGTTACATACTAGAGTAGTGCATACAGCGCCGACGTTGTACGATTCTGCTGTTGCTAGCAGTCTCTTCTGGGTTACTATCATGAACAATAGCTATTAACCCTTTGGGTACCAGAGAGATATCAAACGCACTGCAAAGCAATGCATTGGATCTCTGTGGCACTCAGTGGGTTAAACTATTAGCGGTAACATCTCACACTCGTGTAATTCTGCCTTCTACGTTGTTTCTAAAAAGCTTTTTTGCCCATCGAGTCAAAAGCAGATATTAAATAGCTGGATTTCCTATCACATGTCTTGGAACATGACCACATTAAATCAGCCTGCTGGATGTATTGACACCCGTTACTTATTAGTTACGCCGCGTGGTGATCTAACAATTAAACGGAAAGTATTGAGTAAAATTAAAAAATATAGTTAAAAAAATATATACTCTTTATATTATACTAGCAAATTGGACATGGCATTGCTTGTGTGTAAGCGAGTACATCATTCTAATTGTTTATGTTTCTTTAGTTAATGTGGTTGATGAAATGGAGGAGACAGTAAGAGGAGAGGGTCAGGCATTCGTGTCAGAGTACAGAGAGCATGTTGGGTAATGTAATGTGGTGTGATGTGTGATATTTATGTGGGTACTTTCCTGTTATCCGGAACCATTTTCAAGACAACCATTTTCAAAATATTTTTCAAACTTTTTAAACAAAATCTTTACTATAATATTATAATTACAGATTCTGACAGGAAATAACAGGAATTAGTTTTGAAAATGGTTCTGGATAACAGGAAAGTACCAATTAGTGTGTTGGACATAAGGCCGGGATTGAAATGTGTCAGCACAGAGACATATTGTGAGTGTAGGAAGAGCAAGCAGGAGGCCTGGCAAACATTGGTGCAGAGAGGCATCCATTTAGTGAGCAAGGCCCAAGTGTCCGGCAACAGGGAGGAGAGGCAATGAGGCGAAGGGGAGAGCAAGTCGAATAGGTGAATGGAAACAAAATGGGGTGAAGAGGAGTGTGAGTCAACAGTCGAACTGAGGCACAATGACTCAAAGGGGAGTGTGAGCTGAACAGGGGGAAGGAGATAGATTGAGGAGACGGAGTTGTATAATACGATGGAGGGTGAAGTCCCCATACTGTACAGGGACAGGCAGTATAGAGGAGACATAAATAAGGTCACATGATGCTTTCTTATATATATTATATAACATACCCACCAGGGCTGAATTTCTACTCGCCAGGGCTAAATTTTCACTCACCACTGGCTACTGGCGAGTGGAAATTTTGAGCCCTGATTTTTATATATATAAAAATATATATATACATAGACACACACACACACACACACACACACGGTTTCCTTGCTAAGAAAACAAGTGTACTTCTGCTGTTGAGAGGTTTTATTTTAAAGTGATTACAGCTTAAACATTTTGAGCGCCGTACTTCCATGGCCCCACACTTTACTGCGGTCCTTTTTACAGTAACAATAGCTGTTAAACTGTTGGCCCCTCCACACTCTGTGCTGTATTAACTTAACCCCTTAGCGACCGGCGGTCCTGGGACGTTTCCGTCCCATAAGGACCACATTGATGCACGCCGATGCGCCGGTACACGTGACCTGTTGCGTGTATCGGCGCGTCACTTTTGGGGCCTGATAGAGATCGCTCCGATCTTGGAGCGGTCAATTTCAGGCCCTATTTTTACTTACAGCGCTCCCGGTAGAGCGCTGTAAGTAAAAAGTATGTGATGTGCTATGACCGTCATCGGTCCTTCAGTATTTCAAGGACCGTGACGGTCATAGTACGTCACATGGTGTTAAGGGGTTAAAGAATGATCACCCAGCTGTGTGAGTACCATCTTTGCAGTAAAACCCTACAATATAAATATATATATTTTTTTCATATTACAGCTTTCCAGTTAACCTGACCCCTGCATTTTTGAGGGTGGGTAGAAATAACAAAATAAATTCTAAATGTTTTTTTTTTTTTTATTGTTTTAAATAAAGTGGATGTGAAATGAGGTTTTTGTTTCTAAAGACAATGATTGAGGGCATATGTTCACGTGAATTACCATTTTATGATTCCATGGATTGTATTGATCGGTGTATACGGTCATTGAGAGGTTAAAGTGTCAGTGCTATGGACAGATGGCTAGTAAATGTTTAGCGCTGGACAGAATTGCTCTTTTTATTTTGAATTCCCAGCTGGGAGCAAAGCGCGGTACTTTGTACCATAACGAGACAGGTCTGATGCTGAAAGACACAAGGGGCTGTAGTCAGTATTTAAAAAGGAGCAAATTTGGAGCAAACTCACTGCACCAGAGAGGAAATTGAAGCATTCCCCAAATTCCCATTGATTTCAATGGCACTTTAATAACCTTGAATGCAAGAAAGATCTCCAATGCATTGCAAGACCTATTTAGAATCCAAGGATGTTAACGTATAAGTAATGTCCAAAAAAAGTTTTTTTTTTCCATTTAGAAGCGCTTAAAAAGCTGAGCTAAATGCAAAAAAAACGTCTCTCTCAAACCGCTATGGTTTAAGAGATACGGGCGTTTAAAGTTTGCTGTTTCCTACTGACAGGTGTAAAGCTGTCAGCAGGAGATTCGGGTCGGTCGACACGGAGGCGCTTGAGAAGTGCCGGGATCTTGTCATTTACCACGAATCCCTTCATTGGAATGGTCTAAAACATGTGCTTGGTTTTCGTGGTAAATAACAAGATCGCGGCACTTCCCAAGCGCCACAGTGTCGACCGACAAGAATCTCCAGCTTTACACCTGTCAGTAGTAGACAGCAAACTTTAAATGCCCATATCTCTTAAACCATAGTGGTCTGAGAGATATGGTTTTTTGCATTTAGCTCAGCTTTTTAAGCTCTTCTGAATGCAAAAAAAAAACTTTTTTGGACATTACTAACACTTTAAAAGCCCCAAATAGCAGGCATTTATCACTTGTATAGCAGTTCAACTGTCTTAACCCCTTGAGTGCCAGAGAGGTATCCAATGAATTGCAACTCAATGCGTTAGGTACCTCTCTAACACTCAAAGTACAATGCAAATGTACCATATAAAATAACAAAAAAAAAGAGAAAACATGTCGAGTGCATATCAATCTGTTTCCTTAATTTAAATGTTTCCGGTGTTGTCATACGTACACATTTATTCAGCCATAAGGAACATCGCTAAATATAAAACTCACAGAGTAGAGCTGAACACAAAGGACATATACCACAGCGTCTGTGCTATTTATTCCTAACTGATGTTGTGTAAAGTCTTCCACCAAGAAAACAAGAAGGACGTATTACCTGGATAAGACCAGTAAATGTGTGGGACCCCCTAAAACTGCACAAAAGCATTGGGTGCTCTGTATGGGACCTTTATCCTATTAGTGGATGTATAGATGGACTTATCTATAAGTGAATCCAGAGACACTCATTAACATCAGTATGGTTTTATTACAGAAAAAAAGTATATTGCCAGACTTTTCCTGAACAATAAAACAAGAATACTCCCTCAGTTTGAAGTTACTTTATTCAAAAGTTATAACAGTTCAAACTATGACAAAGTAATCGAGCTGTTACAGTCACATTCTATAGCAGTGGTTCTCAAATGCGGCCACCAGAGTGTTTTGGTGCGGCCACCGTGAGAAACTGAGAACTGTCTGGGGACATGGACTGGGGGGGACTGCACGTTAGTTAACTCCTAATTCAGCAAGTTAAATTGGTGCAATTCCAGAGCAAACCAATTATGTACCATAGGGGATAAAATTAATTTAAAAGGAGCTTTTTAACTTCTTGAATGCAAGAGCAGTCTCCAATGCATTGTAGACTGCTGCAGCATTCAGGGGGTTACAGTGACCATTTGACCCAATGAACAGTTCCTTTGTCCTTTTGTGTAATTGGTTTGCTCCAGAATGACACCAGTTTAACTTGATGAATATCATTTGCTCATGCAATGTCATGGTGCGGCCACTGGAAAAATTCTCTTGAGAACCACTGTTCTATAGACAAGGCCGTGGGTCACCTTTCCCATACAATACAATAACTACGCAGATTCCTGGTGAACCTGGACACCAGGTTGCACTGTTACTGTAAACAAACAAGTTTAAACTGTATTGACTGTGAAATTAAACATCTCCTAGCTGTGGAATTAGTCTTGTTGTACTCAACAGGAAGAGCCATACAATATGTGTCCTACCCTCATCTCCTAGTGGGACAGATTTGCTGGAGGGGGTTCACTTACGAAAACATATTGATTATTTTTTTTTAACATTTATGTTTTAGACATCAGATTTGATGTTCAACCTTGTCTTATTTTTAGTTGAGGCACTTTCACAATTTATTGAACAAAAAAAAAAAAAAAAAAAAAAAGTGTTTCCAACAGTTTAAACTTGTTGCTTTTTAACCACATGGACGCTAGAAAGGTCTGCTACTCAAATGACTGCAGATCTCTCTGGCACTCAAGGAGTTAACTTGCAATCAAAGAACAGTTTTGCTACATACCTGCTTTAATCACATAATGAATGGCTCTTTCTACAGATAATATCGTAGGCTTTGTAATACTGCTTTTATCACAAGAGAGGGTAAAAAATCATAACATACAGAAATGATACATGTTAATAATTAGTCACTAAACAAACAAAATGCTGCTTATTTTAAATCTAAGTAACAATAATAAAAATGATTTTATTTACCATTTTTAAGTATCTACCAAACTAAAATAAAGTGAGATTGGAATACAGTCTACTTGAAAGCTTCTTGGCTACACTGCCTTCTTTTTATGAATGGAACACCAATATTCAGACAGGATAGTCCAATTAAGTCTTCTAAAATGCAAATATCACATGACGGTAGTCTTTTTGGCAGGTCTACTCTTCTGGGAACAGGTCTGCCGAGGAAGTATTGCACACACTTGGGAGATTACTGCATCCCTGAAATGTCACCTACTGTCTTCAATATGTTTTTTTTTCAGTATCTCAGCATGAAGCCTTGAAAAGGATAATTTTTGGAAATTAAGAAACTCCTGATTGCATTGTTAATAGCAAACATGGGGGAGGGGGCGCTAGATCAACTGTCTGACTTGTCAAGATGTGTGTGTGTTCCTACTTCCAGATCCCTTAATACCGTGCTAACATCTGTCTTGCCTTTGAGTAAACGTAAGCCTAAGGCCTGGTTCCCCCACAAAGCTTGAGTATCAACCCTCGGGGAAGCTTATACTCAGGAGAGTGTGCATATTAATGGCCATTCCCTTTAGCTGTTAGGAACCAAATTTCTCTTAAGTGAATAAATTAAGAGCATTACAAACATATGCCATCAAGAAATCCTACAATTGTTTATTTATGTGAATATGAGAGGCAAAGTAAAAAATAACAACTCAGATCTGATGTATCTTCTCTCCTTAACATGCCACTTTATTTTAGGAGGTTTGGGAACTCTCGGCCTCCATACAGAACCTTGAACTGGAGGCCCCAGTGTCAGGCCACTTCCAGAGAGTCATCGCTATTCATTGCTTTCTTACGTCACCAGTAACTACATTATATGGTAAATAAGTCAGATTGTGTTGAATTGTGCAGCCGTGTGACTTTTATTCAGTCACTGCCAGTGGAACAAGATCATCCACACTTCTTTCAAGTTTAGATAAGCTAAATAAACGTAAATCCACTAGATTCAAAATGAATAAAAGTAGTTAAATGTCAATAAAATTAAAATATAGCATCTTTTTTTACATTCTACATAGGAAAAGAGCACTAAATTCTCATTATGCAGAAATATATTGTATGGCTGTATTAAATGTAAGTTTTTGCCACTCATGCATGCATTTGCTTGTGTTCAAAACATTTTTTGTGGAAAGGTGATGCTGTTGCTATTGTAGTTTTGTGTGCCTACAACTCAAGACTTCCATACAAACAAACAGCTCTATCTGAACATAAACTATCAAATAAATTAAGCTTGTGCTAATAACAACTTGGAATGAAGCACCTCTTCCTATTCATTTCATCCAGATCAGGCTTAGATTCTGTTGAAAAAGGCCGATCTAGATAAAACACGTGGGGTGGTAGGATACCACTATATAAGAGGTGAGAACCCGGATGAATAGAAGGAAATTTGAGCAACAGGCACCACTTTGAAAGAGGAACTTTCACATGTACAAAGCCGCCCTCCAATAATTAAGCATATGGCGACTAACTTTATAATAGTTTTATTTGATCTCAGAAGTACCTGATTCTAAAGTAATCCTTAATCTTCAGAGACCGACTGCCAGGATAATGCCGTCTGCGCCGTCAGCCCCTTCTGGTTACCTTAAGGTAACATGAAAAAAAGCCTCCTAGAGGAGACAAGGACTGACAGCGCAGGTGCACAGGCATCTCTAAGACAAGATGTCTGCGCTGATGCCTGGCTTCCGCTCCCTGAACATTAAGGATTACTTCTGAACTGGATACTTCTGAGATCTAATAGAACTATTATGAAGCTAGGCACCATATGATTAAAGGAGCAATAAACTTTATTTTATGAAAACACATATTTTATAGATCTTTTCCTGTTGAATAAAACAAGGGTACTCCCATCGCTGTCAGATGTTTTATTCAGAAATTACCGCAGCTTAAATAACCAGGAAGTGAATTTACTGTGTTTACTTCCTGATAGTTCTGACAGGAAGTGAATCTACTCCGTTTACTTCCTGATAGTTCTAACTGACAGGAAGTGAATTCACTGTGTTTACTTCCTGATAGTTCTAACTGACAGGAAGTGACTCCGTAGTTTCTATCACATTCTATGGAGAACTGTATGTCTCTGACTTTCCTCTCCATTAGAATCTAACAGGAAATCTAATTAGAATTTGACCACTAGAGGGCACTGCTAATGTAAAAAAAAAAACCATGGGTTTAAACTGTAATAACTCTGGAAATATAAATCTCTCGGCAGTGGGAGTACCCTTATTTTACTCAATAGGAAAATCCCTACAATATATATCTTTTCATAAAAAAAGTATACTGCTCCTTTAATTATTGGAGGGCGACTTTATGCAATGTGAAAGTTCAGCTTGAAGTACGCTGAATTGTTCAGTTTATGTATCTGGGTGAATAAATTCCTTTGGATTTGTAGTTTCATAAACAGATGTATTTCAGGGGGCTACTTGGAGTCATCAAGCAATTTCTGTGTCGCTGACAGACTTGTCTATTCCCATTTGAGTATTAGATTGCAATCTTACCAATCTATTATTATTTCTAGTGGTATAATAATTAAAAAAAATACACACAAGGTATCAAATTACTCATGGAGTCCATCGTAGTATTATCTCATTATGTTTGGGTTTACAGTGAACAACTGTGATAATATGTAATCAAGATCAGTTGATTTAGCTTGTTCGTACATTTGTATGACATTTAGCTTTATTTCAATATTTGCTAACGAAATGTTTGGGTGGTGTAAATGTACTACCCTTGATGAAATTCTTGACTTGTATATTATTTATATTTTTGGAGAAACATTTTGTTGCAAATAATAGTTTAACCTTGCCACGAGTGAAAAAAAAAATCCCAGGAGTCTGGGTGCCACGGCTGTTACAATCTCACTGCTGACTCCTAAGTGTTTGAAGCAATTGATATGCACTAGTGTACACATACCATTTATTGGCTCCTAAAAATCCCAGCTGGCTCCTAAAATGTTGGTCCACCCCCTGATTTATGGATACACATTTCCCACTTGGTCTCCAAAGAAAACAAAATTGATGAGTTGTTGTTAGCATGGCTAACGGAGGCCAGAAAAGTATGTAAAACTATACATATCAATTTGCATATTAAGAAATTACAAGAAACAAGACTATTTTAAATTAATAGAAATTAAGAAATTTTGGAGCTCATTTTTGGAAAAGCATTTCCTAATGTTTTTAAAAAAAATACATCAATCATTTGTAAGCTTTCCAAGAAAAACACCAATGATTTTTTGTCGGAAAATAAATCTACAGTTGTTTCCTATAAAAAGCAGGAATGGGAAGACCAATGGAAAAAAAAAAGTACAGCTATTTTTGAGATGCAGTAATCATCTTCAAAAATCTGTCTTCAGTAATACAGAATTCAGAGTACACAGAGATTTACCATATTACTGATTTCAAAACACTTTCACATGAATTGGAAATGGTTAAAACACAAAACACCGAATGAATAAGAAAAAAAAAAAAATCCAGACCAAATTATTTGTTACTTTGCATTACAAAACATCCACTCTCATAAATGATGACTGAATTTGGAGAAAGGAAAACTAATTAAAATTAAATATGATGGAGACACTCAAAACAGCAGTTGAATAATTTGACATTTCTCAAATCATAAAAAAGTATATATTTGTAAAAATAAACTAGCAGCAAAATCACTGAAACATTTAGCACTGTTTAGTTTTCACATCACACTGTTAAATAGGAACAGAAAAGCACACGAAAAAGGTGAAAAAAATATGGTTTCAGTTCCACTGCATCCAGTTTTCATCTTCTAGAGTCTGTATGAGCAAATCAATTAATTAAAATTTAATTCAATATGGCAGACACTGGTTGAATGAAATGTGTCACACGCATATGGGTTATACTCTTGAAGCAGATGTATATTGGAAGCATACGCAGGATAACAATTCTTTTCTAATTAGACCATAAAACTTGCTTTCCACAGGATTTTACATTCAGATAAAATTTAATTTACCTCACTGAGTAAAATCAATACAGAGACATACACAGCAGGCTGCATTTGCTCTTGAAGTTTAGTCATTTTCAAACATAGCAAAAAATATACAATTACAGTAAATATCTACTGTCCATGCAAAATCTAATTTAACACAAACACAATCTACACAATTACAATTGTAGAGGTCCTGGTAAAATCCCATAAAATAATATTACTATTCTCTAGCAAGTATTTGCAAAACAAAGTTGAAATAAAAAGAAAAAAAAATCTTGTTTTTTTGGGTGTGTCCAAAGCAAATTTGCCACTGCATTTTCATCAGTGCAGAAATCATAATCCCCTCCATTCTGAGAATTCTGTCCGGATAATAATTTTATCTAAGATCTGGAAGACCTAGCAAAACCATGTTTGCTTAAATTATTTCAATTTCATGTTCCATTTTTGTGTTTTTCTTGGCTCACAGCAGACTGTAACCCTTTCTAGTACATTTGAACACAAAACTAAATTTCAATTAAAAAAAAAAAAATGTTGCATTCAAATTCATTCTTTTGCCATTTGTAATTGTTCTGTATTCATATCTGATGACTATTTGACCAGTCAATATTTTGCTTTAGTCTGTAAATCCACCCAATACTCCTTTCCAGCTGAGAAAATGAAACTTCAAGATTTTTACAAAATGAGAAAACAGCAAATAATTCTTTTTTCAATTTGAATTTGTCCTATTTACAGAATGTTCTCCTGTAGGTGGCGTCGTTTTAATGAAATAAATCTGCCGTTTCAGAAAAAAAAATTGGAAAAATTGAGAAAGAAAGCTGAGGCCCGAGAAAGAAAAGGGGGGTCCCCCGGGCTGGGGGTGCAATCAGGGGGTGGCAGAGGGGGCAGTCAAGGAGTCCATCCCCCCAACTCCGGTCTGTGGGGAAATTTGCAGATTTTGAGATTTTATTTTCACAGGAAGAAAAAAAATGAAATGGGAGGGGGAGGATTTGAGAGAGGATTGTGGAGCTGACATGGCTGACTGGCTGTGCGGCTTTTGTTTTCCCAGCAGAACCCCCGGACCCCGGCACTGGGGTGGGATGAGGGGGACACGGGTACCCCGTTACCACCCCCGCGCCCCACACACACCCTGACAAAGCGTTGCTAAGACGTTGGAGGTACATATAGGCTAGATGAGGGGTGCACCCCAACTCTGCCCAGCTCCCCTCCCTGGCCCCCTCATCTAGTGCGCACAACCCAGGACACCCCCAGCTGGGGGTATTTAAGGGGTTCGTACGCGGGGTGTCGCTGTCCAGGAGAAGGTGTCAGACTGCCCCCTGTGTGCCCCCCACCCCTGCCCCGCTAGCAGATGGGTACTGCCAGGCTTACCTTATCCGGGTGCTGGCGGAGCTCGGGCTGCTGTCCTGCCCGGCTGGATGGCGATGAGTCCCCGGCTCCCTGGCAGCCTCGGCCCGGGAGAGTTAGCAGATCGGCTGGAGGTGGAGGGAGAGGAGAGAGAGGTGGGAGGGGGAGGAACGGAGAGGAGGGGGAGGAACTGTGTGTGTTATATCTGTGTATTATATCTGTGTATTGTGTGTGTGTTATATCTGTGTGTTATATCTGTGTATTGTGTGTGTGTGTGTGTGTTATATCTGTGTATTGTGTGTGTGTGTGTGTTATATCTGTGTATTGTGTGTGTGTGTGTGTGTGTTATATCTGTGTATTGTGTGTGTGTGTGTGTGTGTTATATCTGTGTATTATATCTGTGTATTGTGTGTGTGTGTTATATCTGTGTATTATATCTGTGTATTGTGTGTGTGTGTTATATCTGTGTATTGTGTGTGTGTGTGTGTTATATCTGTGTATTGTGTGTGTGTGTGTGTGTTATATCTGTGTATTGTGTGTGTGTGTGTGTGTGTGTTATATCTGTGTATTGTGTGTGTGTGTGTGTGTGTTATATCTGTGTATTGTGTGTGTGTGTGTGTGTTATATCTGTGTATTGTGTGTGTGTGTGTGTGTGTGTTATATCTGTGTATTGTGTGTGTGTGTTATATCTGTGTATTGTGTGTGTGTGTGTGTGTGTGTGTGTGTGTTATATCTGTGTATTGTGTGTGTGTGTGTGTGTGTGTGTTATATCTGTGTATTGTGTGTGTGTGTGTGTGTGTGTTATATCTGTGTATTGTGTGTGTGTGTGTGTGTTATATCTGTGTATTATATCTGTGTATTGTGTGTGTGTGTGTGTGTTATATCTGTGTATTGTGTGTGTGTGTTATATCTGTGTATATTATATCTGTGTATAGTGTGTGTGTTATATCTGTGTATTGTGTGTGTTATATCTGTGTATTGTGTGTGTGTATTATATATCTGTGTATTGTATGTGTGTTATATCTGTGTATTGTGTGTGTGTGTATTATATATCTGTGTATTATATATCTGTGTATTGTATGTGTGTTATATCTGTGTATTGTATGTGTGTTATATCTGTGTATTGTGTGTGTATTATATCTGTGTATTGTGTGTGTATTATATCTGTGTATTGTGTGTTATATCTGTATGTGTGTGTATTATATCTGTGTGTTATATCTGTGTATTGTGTGTGTGTTATATCTGTGTATTATATGTGTATTATATGTGTATTGTGTGTGTGTTATATCTGTGTATTGTGTGTGTGTGTGTATTATATCTGTATGTGTGTGTATTATATATGTGTGTATTATATCTGTGTATATTATATGTGTATTGTGTGTGTGTATTATATGTGTATTGTGTGTGTATTATATGTGTATTGTGTGTGTATTATATCTGTGTATATTATATCTGTATTGTGTGTGTGTGTATTATATCTGTATTGTGTGTGTGTTATATCTGTATTGTGTGTGTGTTATATCTGTATTGTGTGTGTGTGTTATATCTGTATTGTGTGTGTGTGTTATATCTGTATTGTGTGTGTGTGTTATATGTGTATTGTGTGTGTGTGTTATATGTGTATTGTGTGTGTGTGTTATATGTGTATTGTGTGTGTGTATTATATCTGTGTATTGTGTGTGTGTATTATATCTGTGTATTGTGTGTGTGTATTATATCTGTGTATTGTGTGTGTGTATTATATCTGTGTATTGTGTGTATGTATTATATCTGTATGTGTGTGTATTATATCTGTGTGTATGTGTTATATCTGTGTATTGTGTGTGTGTATTATATCTGTGTATTGTGTGTGTGTGTATTATTATATCTGTGTGTATTACATGTGTATTGTGTGTGTGTTATATCTGTGTATTATATATGTATTGTGCGTATTAAATCTGTGTATTGTGTGTATTATGTATTGTGTGTGTGTGTGTATTATATCTGTATTGTGTGCATTATATCTGTATTGTGTGCATTATATCTGTATGTGTGTATTGTGTGCATGTTATATCTCTGTGTGTGTATTGTGTGTGTGTATTATATCTGTATGTGTGTATTGTGTGTGTATTATATCTGTATGTGTGTATTGTGTGTGTGTGTGTATTATATATGTGTATTGTGTGTATGTGTTATGTCTTATATCTATGTTTTGTGTGTATTGTGTGTGTGTGTATTATATCTGTGTGTATTATATATGTGTATTGTGTGTATTAAATCTGTGTATTGTGTATATATCTGAGTGTGTGTATTGCGTGTGTATTATAACTGTGTATTGTGTGTGTGCATTATATCTGTATGTGTGTGTGTATTATATCTGTGTATTGTGTGTGTGTGTGTGTTATATCTCTGTGTATTATATCTGTGTATTGTGTGTGTGTGTGTATTATATCTGTGTATTGTGTGTGTGTGTGTATTATATCTGTGTGTATTATATATGTGTATTGTGTGTGTGTGTGTGTATTATATCTGTGTATTTTGTGTGTGTGTTATATCTATGTGCGTGTACATTATATATGTATTATATATGTGTGTGTGTATTTGATCTGTATGTATTATGTGTGTGTTATATGTGTGTGCATTATATCTGTGTATATATCTGTTTGTGTGAACGTGTATTGTATCTGTGTGTTGTGTGTGTATTATAGCTGTATGTATTATATGTGTGTATGTGTTTATTATATGTATTTTATGTGTGTTTATGTATTATATGTGTATTATAAATGTGTATGTATGTATGTCTAGCTATACCTATGCATGTAAGTGTATGTGAGTGTGATACTGGGCATGTGTATGACACTTTGTATTGCTGTGTGCATTACACTGTGTGTGATGCTGTGTGTATGAGTACATATGTGACACTGCATTTGTGTGACACTGTTAATTTGTATGTCTATGTGTGACTGTGTGTGTACTTGTGTGACACTGTGTGTGTGTATATATTTTTGACACTGTATGTATATGTGACAATGTATGTTTGTAAGTGTGTGAGACACTATGGGGGAGATGTACTAAGGTGCGATAAAGAGGTGATAATGTGTCCAGTAATATCACTTCTCCAGCTCCTGTGATATACTATGGAGCCTATGCACTAAGATTTCTCACGTGAAAGAGCGAAAAGTGCATAGGTTCAATAAAATAACATAGGAACTGGAGAAGTGATATCACTGGAGACATTGGGGGAGATTCACTAAGGTGTGATAAAGAGGTGATAAAGTAGAGATCACTTCTCCTGTGATATCACTTCTCCAGTTCCTGTGTTATTCTATGGATCCCATGCACTGAGATTTCTCCACCTTTGGCGATCTAAGTGCGTAATCTCTACAGAATAACGTAGGAACTGGAGAAGTGAGATCCACTTTATCACCTCTTTATCACTCCTTAGTGCATAACCCCCTGTGTGTGTGCATGTGATACTAATACATTTACTGACATTTTTTTGCACACGAATCATCAGGTCCTTATGACACTCAGCGGGAAAAGACAAACACTTAGGAAGTGCAGTAAAATTACCCAACAGGCCAATCACACACAACACAGCTATAAGGGACACATACATACTGACTCATTCAGTTTATCTGCACACCCTTCTGGCACTCAAAGGGTTAAAACCTTTACAGTAACAAACATATAGCCTACAGCGTAATGGGCTCTCAGTGCTGCAGGTATAGTGTTACGTTGTATCACTGTCCTGCCTCAGCCAGGGAAGATTACTGTCATGTATATAAAAGTGTAGAACAAACAATAAAAAATAGCAGTTATAATAATATAAAGTACAGGCAAGCTGACTTTATATATTACACAACTGCGGAATATGTAAAGTCACAATAAAGGGTTACTGTTCCTTTAATTTGTCTCCTATGGTCTAGAGGGTTTGCTCCAGAATAGTTAATCTTTTGCTTTCTGCATAAGGCCATAGCTGTGCCTATTCATACGTGTGGACACCTTCATGTATTGTAGTTCAGATCTCCCCCAGTGTATAGCAACAGTCTCAGTGGAAAGAAACCTCTCCAACGGGTGAAGACTACATTTCCCATAATGCCCAAACAGCCAACAGTTTCCCATGCCTGTTTTGTGTGAATAACCCCTTAAAGGAGCAGTAAACATTTTAAATGTAAATCTACATGTTACAGAGCTTTTCATTGAGTAAAACATGGGCACTCTCACTGCTTTCAGTTGTTTTATTCAAAAGTTGTAAGAGTTCAAAGTGTCAGGAAGTGAATTACAGCACAATTACTTCCTCATTGTTCCAAGTGACAGGAAGTCACTTAACAGTTTCTATCACGTACTACTGAGACTGTTTGTCAATGACTCGCCACTCCTAGAGCATTCAACAGAATAACTACTTGGAATCTGACCACTAGAGGGCACTGCTAATGTGTAAAAACAAAAAACACACAAGAGTTTAACCCCTTAAGGACCATTGCCGTGCCAGGACCGTCACGGCGGTGCGGCACTTAAGGACCAATGACGGTCCTGGCACGGCATGGAGTTCAGGGCTCCCGGCGCGGCTGCACGCCGCTCCGGAAGCCCTGAACCGGAAGCCATAATAAAAAAAAAAATGCCCCGTGGTCCGCAAGTGCCGGCCGCACGGGATCGCGCTGGTCCTTAAGGGGTTAAACTGCAATAACTCTAAAAATAAGCATCTCTCAGCAGTCAGAGTACTCTTGTTTTACTCAACAGGAATATATATATCTCTTTACCTCACCGGACCTTGGCCCATGTACATGGGCTTTTACACTAGTATATATAATTTACACATATACATATATATATATATATATATATATATATATATATATATATATATATATTTATTTTTTTTTTTTTTTTTTCCCGCACACCTATGGAATGGCACGTTCCGGCACAGCCGCACAGTCCCGCTCTGCCCATCACTTAGAACACACAGTGCAAAGTGGCCATTTTGCTGAGTGAAAAGCTTAGTACATGTGTTTTAGGCAGGTGTGAGACCATTCAGCACACAGAAACAGCTATTTGCTCTTAGCTTTCTAAGTGTTATGTAAATCATATCTCATATACACTATCAGAACTTACATACATTGTACGTCTTCCTCTATCTCAGTGGTTCTCAGCCTGTGCCCTCAGGACCCACTAACAGGCCAGGATTTGAGGATTCCCTTGTTAGAGCCCAGGTGAGTTAATCAATGTGAATGAGCCTCTGATCACCACACTTTAACCTCAACTACTAACAACTCACTGACTATTCCACACTACCTGAGCAGTACGATCACTCCAGATCTTCATACTAACTATAACCTCCACTACTAACAACTCACTGACTATTCCACACTACCTGAGCAGTATGATCACTCCAGATCTCCATACTAACTATAACTTCCACTGCTAACAACTCACTGACTATTCCACACTACCTGAGCAGTATGATCACTCCAGCTCTACATACTAAGTATAACCTCCACTCCACTAACAACTCACTGACTATTCCACACTACCTGAGCAGTATGATCACTCCAGATCTCCATACTAACTATAACCTCCGCTACTAACAACTCACTGACTATTCCACACTACCTGAGCAGTATGATCACTCCAGATCTCCATACTAACTTTAACCTCAACTACTAACAACTCACTGACTATTCCACACTACCTGAGCAGTACGATCACTCCAGATCTCCATAATAACTATAACCTCCACTGCTAACAACTCACTGACTATTCCACACTACCTGAGCAGTATGATCACTCCAGATCTCCATACTAACTATAACCTCCACTACTAACAACTCACTGACTATTCCACACTACCTGAGCAGTACGATCACTCCAGATCTCCATACTAACTATAACCTCCACTACTAACAACTCACTGACTATTCCACACTACCTGAGCAGTATGATCACTACAGATCTCTATACTAACTATAACCTCCACTACTAACAACTCACTGACTATTCCACATTACCTGAGCAGTATGATCACTCCAGATCTCCATACTAACTATAACCTCCACTACTAACAACTCACTGAGTATTCCACACTACCTGAGCTGTATGATCACTCCAGATCTCCATACTAAGTATAACCACCGCTCCATTACTAACAACTCACTGACTATTCCACACTACCTGAGCAGTATGATCACTCCACATCTCCATACTAAGTATAACCTCTACTGGTAACAACTCACTGACTATTCCACACTGCCTGAGCAGTATGATCACTCCAGATCTACATACTAACTATAACCTCCACTGGTAACAACTCACTGACTATTCCACACTACCTGAGCAGTATGATCACTCCAGATCTCCATACTAAGTATAACCTCCACTACTAACAACTCACTGACTATTCCACACTACCTGAGCAGTATGATCACTCCAGATCTACATACTAACTATAACCTCCACTACTAACAACTCACTGACTATCCCACACTACCTGAGCAGTATGATCACTCCAGCTCTCCATACGAACAACTCACCACGTATACAACAATACAAGAAAGCAGCAGGACAATCTGCCTTCTCCTTCAGAGCTCCAAAGGCCTGGAACAATCTGACTGAAATAGACAGATCTGATCCCAGTCTAAAATCCTTAAAAGTAAATGCTTCTTTATATCTAAAAACAGTGTGTAACTGTATATCATTTATATATATGTATATATGCATGTATATTTATATGTGTATATATATAATGTTTCTCAGTTTGTGTAAATATGTAACCCTTTACTGAAAACTATCCAGGACATACTTGATAACGAGAGAAATCTCAGTGTATTCTTCCTGGTAAAACATTTCCAATTTACTTAGTGCCTCAATGTCAGTGGGTCAGTTTTGTTTAGAGAAGTGTCCCAGTGCTCAGACAGGGATACGATTAACCTTTTGAGTGCCAGAGGGGTACGCAACGCATTGCGTACCCCTCTGGCACTCAAAGGGTTAAAGTGGAACTAACGCTTCCTAATGAGGTTACGAGAGAGATAGCTGTATTTAGTTATCAGTTTATGCTGATGAGTCAGTACTTTAGAGTAGGAAGTGGCAGTTGGGAAGGAGACGGCAATGTTAGCATAGAACACACCAGGCTTTGCCAGCCAGTATTGCCTAATTTGCATAAACTGACAAAGAAAGCTAAAATATCACACAAATAATAGTTTTAAATAAAGAATGGCCACAATAAATAGAGATGATTTTGAAACCTCACCAAGTCATTATAATGTGTTACTTCTACTTTAAATGCTGTAATATTTCAGGAGCAGTGGAAGACGTGATGGTCAGACCCAATGCTTCTAGGGGAGGAGAGGAGGGCTGGCCGGGGAGAGGAGACCAATAGATACAGGGCGGATAGGGGGAGGGCTGTGTAAAGGAGGGACGGATTGTTTGTGCTTGTTAGTATGTGTAAATGAAACAGTCCCACCATCGCTGCTCAGTTCACTAAACACTGCACGTTACAGGCAGAGGACGAGCAGAATCTGAAACTTGTGGGCACTGCTAGTTAAACACAATATGGGATCTCTGCACAGGAGTCATAACATGGGAGCACTGCATGGGATCCAGAACATGGGAGACAGTATGGGATCCACAACATGGGAGCAGTGGATAGGATCCACAGTTTGGTGCCGTCTGCTGTCTTCAATGTGGGAGCACTGGCCAGTGTATTCAACATGAGAGCACTGACTGGAATATTTAATGTGTCCGGAGATCCCTTTACATTAAGGACACATGAAAAATATCATTCTAAAACACTGGCCAGGAATCAGTGCAGTCCTGCAGTGTATGAGTTTGCTGCGTCCAAAGGGCATCTTGTCATCTCAGGTATATTCAACATGGGAGCACTGCCTGGTATCTCCAGCATGGGAGCATTGCCCAGTGTATTCAACATGGGAGCACTGCCTGGTATCTCCAGCTTGGGAGCACTGGCCAGTGTATTCAACATGAGTGCATTGGCTGAAATATTTAATGTGTCCGGATATCCCTTTAAACTGAAGACACATGTAAAATGTCATTCTACAACACTGGGCAGGAATCAGTGCAGTCCGTCAGTGTACGAGTTTCCTACTTCCAAAGAAGCACCTTGTCATCTCAGGAATATTCAGCATGGGAGCACTGCCTGGTATCTTCAACATGTGAGCATTGCCTGGTGTATTAAACATGGTAGCACTGCCTGGTATCTTCATCACGGGAGCATGGCCTGGTATATTTAACATGGGAGCACTGCTTTGTATATTGAGTATGGAAACACTGCTTAGTTTACTGTAGGAAGCACAGTATAAAATCAACTCGATCCACAATATAGGACTCGGGCCTAGGATCAGCGACTTGGGAATTCAATGAGGACATCAACATATTGATAGGAGACATTTCTTGCTTTTAACCCCTTAAGGACTGGCCGCACACATGGTGCAGTCACTTAAGGACCAGGAACCATTTTTTTTCACTATCCGATTCCGGACTCCCCGAGCGGCGTGCAGCTGCGTGGGGAGCCCGGGAATTCCATGACGGCCCAGGACCATCATCAGTCCTTAACTGAAAACAAGCCATGACGGTCATGGGTCCTTAAGGGGTTAAAGAGTTAAAAATTAAATAAATAGGATTTTTGAACCCCTCTGTTGCATTTGTCTCAGTACACTTTGTATCAATGTTTCAATGAGAAGGTAGGCGGGTCCTGTTATAAGGTGTGTCAGGGACCGAACTGCCTCTAGTACAGCAGGTGCAGAGCACCGAGCCCAGCCAAATTAACTTTGCCCCAGGGCCCTCAAACTGCATCCACCACTGACTGCCTGGTTGGTGTCTCAGAGTCCGATGTATTATGACGATATAGCCAGACTGAACCACGGGAGAGAAATAAAAGTCAATGTTCATTTAACTGGGGAGTTTAACCCCATGAATCCTAAAGAGGTCTCCAGAGCAAGGTCTCAGACAGCTTCACAATGCACTGGAGACCTCTAAAGAATGGTATCTGGTGCACTTGGGTTACTTCTGAATTCCTCTTAGTAGTAGTCCTATATCAACTTCAGTCCTCCCTTTCTCACTAACTAGATCAGTGGCGGCCCTCAGACACTTCACTTGTAAGCCCCACCCCTTTTTTTTTTTTTTACATGAATTGCATCATTTGTATCCCCCTCAGCGGCACCACAGGAGTCCCCTCCAGGGACTCTAGAAGACAAAGATCCCAGGTATGTCTATTTGTTATATCAAACATTTTATTATTTTTAGAAAATGTGTTTTTGAGTTATTTAGATTTATAGTTTATGCTAATTAACCCCTTCGCGTCCGATGACGTACCCGGACCGTCACACTGGTCCAGCATTTAAGGACCAATGATGGTTCTGGTACGTCACGTACTTTTACTCACCGCGCTCCTGCAGGAGACCGGATCAATCTCTTTCAGTCCCTTGTTCAGCGTGCCGGCACACATGGTCACGTGGGACGGCACATTGAACTTCCAGATCTGGTCCTTAAAGGACCACACACCCCAGGACCGCTGGTCCTTAAGGGGTTAAGGCATGCCATGCAGGCAATTCCTGTCTTAACCTTACATTACCATCCCCTCTTATGGACACTTAGCACTTTCAATCATAGGGGAGGTAGGCATTGCTGAGCAGTGTCAGTGAGTGAGGAGGTAATGTAGGGATAAGACAGGAAGTCAGTGCTAGGGGAGGTGGGCAATGCATTGCTGAGCAGTGTCAGTGAGTGGGGAGGTAATGTAGGGATAAGACAGGAAGTCAATGCTAGGAGAGGTAGGTAATGTATTACTGAGCAGTGTCAGTGAGTAGGGGAGGTAAGGTAGGGATAAGACAGGAAGTCAGTGCTAGGGGAGGTGGGTAATGCTTTGCTGAGCAGTGTCAGTGAGTGGGGAGGTAATGTAGGAATAAGACAGGAAGTTAGTGATAGTGGAGGTGGGTAATGCATTGCTGAGCAGTGTCAGTGAGTGGGGAGGTAATGTAGGAATAAGACAGGAAGTCAGTGATAGGGGAGGTGGGCAATGCATTACTGAGCAGTGTCAGTGAGTGGGGAGGTAATGTAGGAATAAGACAGGAAGTCAGTGATAGGGGAGGTGGGCAATGCATTACTGAGCAGTGTCAGTGAGAGGGGAGGTAATGTAGGGATAAGACAGGAAGTCAGTGCTAGGGGAGGTGGGTAATGCATTGCTGAGCAGTGTCAGTGAGTGGGGAGGTAATGTAGGAATAAGACAGGAAGTCAGTGATAGGGGAGGTGGGCAATGCATTACTGAGTAGTGTCAGTGAGTGGGGAGGTAATGTAGGGATAAGACAGGAAGTCAGTGCTAGGGGAGGTAAGTAATGTATTACTGAGCAGTGTCAGTGAGTGGGGAGGTAATGTAGGGATAAGATAGGAAGTCAGTGCTAGGAGAGGTGGGTAATGCATTGCTGAGCAGTGTCAGTGAGTGGGGAGGTAATGTAGGGATAAGACAGGAAGTCAGTGCTAGGGGAGGTGGGTAATGTATTACTGAGTAGTGTCAGTGAGTGGGGAGGTAATGTAGAGATAAGACAGGAAGTCAGTGATAGGGGAGGTGGGCAATGCATTACTGAGCAGTGTCAGTGAGAGGGGAGGTAATGTAGGGATAAGACAGGAAGTCAGTGCTAGGGGAGGTGGGTAATGCATTGCTGAGCAGTGTCAGTGAGTGGGGAGGTAATGTAGGAATAAGACAGGAAGTCAGTGATAGGGGAGGTGGGCAATGCATTACTGAGTAGTGTCAGTGAGTGGGGAGGTAATGTAGGGATAAGACAGGAAGTCAGTGCTAGGGGAGGTAAGTAATGTATTACTGAGCAGTGTCAGTGAGTGGGGAGGTAATGTAGGGATAAGATAGGAAGTCAGTGCTAGGGGAGGTGGGTAATGCATTGCTGAGCAGTGTCAGTGAGTGGGGAGGTAATGTAGGAATAAGACAGGAAGTCAGTGATAGGGGAGGTGGGCAATGCATTACTGAGTAGTGTCAGTGAGTGGGGAGGTAATGTAGGGATAAGACAGGAAGTCAGTGCTAGGGGAGGTAAGTAATGTATTACTGAGCAGTGTCAGTGAGTGGGGAGGTAATGTAGGGATAAGATAGGAAGTCAGTGCTAGGAGAGGTGGGTAATGCATTGCTGAGCAGTGTCAGTGAGTGGGGAGGTAATGTAGGGATAAGACAGGAAGTCAGTGCTAGGGGAGGTGGGTAATGTATTACTGAGTAGTGTCAGTGAGTGGGGAGGTAATGTAGAGATAAGACAGGAAGTCAGTGATAGGGGAGGTGGGCAATGCATTACTGAGCAGTGTCAGTGAGAGGGGAGGTAATGTAGGGATAAGACAGGAAGTCAGTGCTAGGGGAGGTGGGTAATGCATTGCTGAGCAGTGTCAGTGAGTGGGGAGGTAATGTAGGAATAAGACAGGAAGTCAGTGATAGGGGAGGTGGGCAATGCATTACTGAGTAGTGTCAGTGAGTGGGGAGGTAATGTAGGGATAAGACAGGAAGTCAGTGCTAGGGGAGGTAAGTAATGTATTACTGAGCAGTGTCAGTGAGTGGGGAGGTAATGTAGGGATAAGATAGGAAGTCAGTGCTAGGGGAGGTGGGTGATGCATTGCTGAGCAGTGTCAGTGAGTGGGGGAGGTAATGTAGTTCTCAGACAGGCATGTCTTAATTACCATCTATGCATCTAAGTAACTCAGAAACAATGTATTTACATAAAAATGTCTGATACAACATATAGCTGATTTTGAAAACCCTTTTATAATCATCTACATTGGTTTTAGGTGATTATGTTCCTTTAAACCAGGTCTGTCCAAGTTCAGTCCTCCAGCACCACCAACAGGACAGGATGGAAGGATTTCCCTGATTACACACAGGTGAGTCAGTCACAGTGAATGATCCACTGATTATCTCACCTGTGTGTAACCAGGGAAATCCTTACATCCTGGCCTGTTGGTGGCGCTAGAGGACTGGACTTGAACTTCCCTGGTTTAAAGTGTTAATCTAAGTGATTCAACCCATTATTCACAATATCCCTCTCTTTGTGAACTTGAAGGCCACATATTCTCATCCTGGAGTAAATAATCTGGCTGACAGTCATTGAACTAAATCTCTAATGAGTCGACATGGACTCAGAAGTTTTCCTGTACCCCATCACCAGGAATGCTGAACATTGCTCTCTACTGCCTCATACTGGCACCGGTCAGACAAACACTTTCTGGACCTTTCCACTGCCCCCCCCCCAGCCTTGCTTTAATTACAGCGTCTGCACTGTAAGAACTCCACAAAGACACTGGACTGGAGTTTATGGATAATACGGTCTTTGATGTGCACTTTTACGCCCACTCACTACTTTTATTTTATTTTCAAATTGCTGCAAAATCCAGTGAGTGAAGTTTGGGGTCCTGGAGACCTGCAGCACAGAATCGTGTCTGCTTCAGTGGGAACGCTGCCCAGTACTAATTCATGAGTAATTCTGGAGGACCAATCCACGTACTATTGATTCATAGTGGCCATTACGGTTTGTTGCTCAGATTAACCCTTTGCATGCCAGAAAGGTATCCAATGCATGGCGCTGCAATGCACTGGATACCGCTCTGGCACTCAGAGGGTAAAGTGAGTTGTTAGGAAACGTTAGGATTGTACCAGATAGAGATGAATTACAGCTGTCTCAGGTACGTGGCTTTTCTTGCTCGGTGACAGAACAATGATCACTTTACACAGTGAGGATGGAGACAGGCACGTGCACACACAGACACCAAGGGGGGCTTGAGCACCTGCCCTTTTTGTCCAAAGTGCCCTCATGCCCTTTTAACAAAAAAAATAATAATAATAATTAGGAGACGTGCCCTTTTTTCCATTTGCACCCCTGCCCCCCAAAATGTCTGTGCACGTCCCTGGATGGGGACGACTAGTTTTGTGATGTAAACATGGCATCAATGGTCCTTACAGATTTCCATAGTAATTGTAATTAACCCCTTAACGACCAGCGGTCGCGGGGTGTGTGGTCCTTTAAGGACCCGATAGAGAATTTCGGCGTGCCGCCCCACATGACTGATCACATGGGGTGGCACGCCGAACTGAGGGACTAAAAGAGATCGCTCTGGTGTTGGAGCGATCAACTTCAGTCCCCGGTATTACTCACCGCGCTCCTGTAGGAGCACGGTGAGTAATAGTACGTGACATACCAGGACCTTCACTGGTCCTTAAGTGCCGGACCAGCGTGACGGTCTGGGTACGTCACCGGACGCTAAGGGGTTAAAAAAGCATTGTTTGGAGCCACGTTACAATTTATTATACATATTATAATTGTCATCTCCCCTCCCCCAAACAAACATGGTTTTTGTGATGGAGGAATTGCCTCATCCCTTAGCTTTGGGGTGTGGGTTTCATAAACATGGAGGCTTTATAACCATATCTGGGGCCTCTCCGGATCAGACCCAAAGACTCTGGTTTCTTAAATGAATTACGGGTGGTGGTGATTCATCGGGTATGAGAGATCTGGTGCAACCCAGCCCACTTACCGCTATGTTCCACCCACTCCACTCCTCATTCTGCCAACTGAGACAAACTACACCTAATCACATTCTAATCTCACCCACTTCTATGAAGCCCTGCCCACACTGACAAATTGGACCTTCCCACCATCCCCCACACTTCTCACTTCAGGAGCCGCTGCCAGCAAAACTCTCAGGTTTGCTTATATCAATGGGGATTATCTGGACCCCCTTCTTTCCCACAAACCCAGGGCCGGCGCCACCTATAGGCGAGGTAGGTGCCAGCCTAGGGCGCACATCCATTGGGGGCACAGAAGCGCAGCAGAGCAGAACAGCACTGCACAGTAGATCTGTGCCCGCAAGCACCTCTGTTGCTGCCATCTGAGGACAGAGAGAGGCGCCGTGTATGTCGCCGTGTCGGACACAGGGGTACTTGACTAAGTTGAATATTTGGGAGTTAAGCAAATATGGCCGTTGGCATGTCACTACTTGACCTACACTAAGTTACTGTTAGTCAAGTAATGACATGCCGACGGCTGTATTTTGTGTCACTAACTTGGTTTGCAAATTGGAATTTAATCATTTCTCCCCCAGTCTCACTGGATGGCAAGATGGTGCCCATGGGGAAGGGGGGGGATTTAACCCTTTGAGTGCTAGAGAGTTATCCAACACATTGCAATGCAATGCGTTGGATCTCTCTCTAGTATTCAAAGGGTTAAGCGTTGGATATCTCTGTAGTACTCAAAGGGTTAATACTACCATGGATTTTTTTAATGAATATTTTTCATGTTATTGATAGGATTCCTAATATATAAACAGAAGGGGAGAAGAAGGGGCAAAAACAAAGCAAGCTCCTCATCCCACCTCCCAAAGAAAATCTAATAATAGAGGCACTTAAATAAGTATTATAAAGATACGTATAAATGCTTTATTCTTACAAAAATAATCACAGATGACACAGGTTAAAAAAACAATTAAAGACAAAAACGGATAAGAGGTCCCTCCAGAAACCTAAAATACCACATATGAGGACAAATAGGCCAGTCCAGATTACACACTCCGTATAGAATATATCAGAAAAAGTTTATTTTTGTACTAATAAAGCATTTATACGTATCTTGATAATACTTGCTTATTTAAGTGTCTTTATTATCAAATTTTCTTTAGGAGGGGGACTGAGGAGCTTTTTTTTTTTTTCCCCTTTTCCCCTTCTGTGTATAGATTATGCCTTGTTATAGTCTGTGAGTGCACCTTCCTATTAAAGTACGTATAATTTAGCAAGTTTATTTTTCCCAGTGCCTGACCTTTTTGTGTATGTGTATGTGTATATAGATTTATTTATATATATATATATATATATATATATATATATATATATATATATATATATATATATATGATATGATTCCTATCCATAACATAGAAAATATCCATAACAACAAATGCATGGCAGTATTAATCCTGTGAGTGGCAGAGAGATATCCGGTGCATTGCAACACATTGGATACCTTGTTTCTGGCACTCAGAGGGTTAATAAATGATCCAGTACTTTCCTGTATTATATGAGGATATTACTATAAAACAACGCAGATGATGGATTGTGATTGCTGCATTTTTACAGTCTAGATAATTTGCAATAAAGACCCCCTTCCTGAGTTTCCCAATTCCTTAAAAATAAGCACCTCCGCCAAGCCTTTTAGCGCTACAATGAAATTTAAAGCAGGGACTCGTAACAGAAGGGACATAGAAAAGCACACTAACGGCTCCTATATGATTGTTTTGGTTGATTAATCTGGTGTACTTTGTTGCCCTGTTTTTTTCAAAGCCCATTGAGCCTGATGTACTAAGGAACAAGCCTGGAGCAAATCAGCAGCATCACAATGAAATAGGTATTTTTACTTCTGAGTTTGAGAGGTCTTAGAGATCTGAATAAGATAGAAAGGCTGAAAACTACAGGTCAGGTCTGTATTATATGTATTATCAGTGGTGCAGTTGTGGTTTGTTCCAAAATGATTTGGGCAAAATGTGGCGCCAATGTAACAATCATTAAAAGAGGCGGGGTATAAGTGGGCGGGGTATAAACAGGCAAGGCACAAGGGGGTGGCAAAATGAGGTTTTGACTAGGGTGGCAAAAATCCTTGCCCCAGCCCTGCACAAACCGACCCCCAAACAAGAGGAGAGGCTTAAAACCCTTTGAGTGCCAGAGAGATCGCTCTCCGTCATTCAAAGGGTTATTAAAATAGCATACAAGTGTTGTACCAATCTGACCTCTATCCTTGTGCAAGGTAAGGTGGGGATTTTAGGCAATATGTGTCTGACAATATTTAAATTAGAAAAAAATGTATTCAAATAATTCCAAAGTTCTCTATTGAAAAGGCCACAATTCAACATATTTTATCTTGTTTTCTTCACAGCTTATCCTTATGACTATCTTTGATGATTCATTCTTTGTGTTTTTATAGTCAAATCTGCATTCTTTATGAAATACATTTACTTTGTAGCTAATGTATTATGGTTTCCTTTCATGTCTGACATCAAACACTCCATCCCTTTCTCCTCTCTCTTCTTTGGTTGACAGGTTAATAGGTTTTGATCTGTAAATTTTTGTGCAAGATAATAACTTCAGGTCTGCTGCGTCCTTTTGTCAGTTTGCAGACATCTCTCTGAATTTAAAGTGGTGGTGTCACCTTAAGGGTATAGTAATGTCAATTAAAAGAGAGTATGTGCACTTATTCGTATCTCTCATACCTTTATGGTTTGAGAGATAGGAAAATAAAGTTCTCCGCTCCCTCCCCTTTCTGCTTGACAAGCTGTAGACGTTGTAGACCGTTCCAATTAAGTACTGATTTTTAGGTATCGCTATGTCGGCGCTGCTGAAGAGCCGCCGTCTGATCCAGGAACCAGAATCTGCTTCTGACAGCTTTACAGCTCATCAAGCAGAAGGGGGAGGTAGCGGAGAACTTTATTTTCCTATATCTCTCAAACCATAACGGTTTGAGAGATAAGAATAAGTGCAAGTACTCTCTTTCAATTGTATCTACCATATCCCTAAGGTTCGATTATGCCTTATAGTGTGTGCCAACGCCTTCCGCCATCGGTAATGTTCATATTGCTCTTGTTTCTATGTAATATTATAAAGTTGCCCCTCCCGTCCCTTTTCAATATGTTAAGCAGCTTCCCCTCAGATCTGTAATGCGGTCGCTTGACCAGACAGATCACAACAAGGGACAATCTTCTGTCCATCAGTACATGGAGTGCCAGAGGGGTGCGTAACACATTGCAGATCAAATAGTTGTACATCACTCTGGCACTCAAAGGGTTAAAGCTGCGGTTCTCAATATATAATTTTTTTTTGGTCATGGCACCACTAACATGGAGATTGGAGTTCTCACGGCCGCTTTAACATTTTAAACGTCATTTGTCAATGGTGTAATAAAGGGTCCAAATATGTAACTATTTAGTTATTTTTGGTCTCACAATCAGATTGACAAAAACAAGCATGTTGTGCTTAAAGTGTTAGTAATGTCCAAAAAAAAGTTTTTTACATTTAGAAGAGCTTAACCCCTTCGTGACAATGGACGTACATGTACGTCCTCTGTGGGTGTCACTTAGTGACAGAGGACGTACATGTACGTCCAGGAAATCCGGATCCCCGCGCGGCTGCACGCCGTTCGGGGACTCCGGATTCTGTTTAAAAAAAAAAATAAAAATGTTAGACGGACGTTAAGTGACGGCCGCGTCTGCACGCGGCCGTCACTAAGGGGTTAAAAAGCTGAGCTAAATGCAAAAAAACCATATCTCTCAAACCGCTATGGTTTAAGAGATACAGGCGTTTAAAGTTTGTGGTTTCCTACTAACAGCTGTAAAGCTGTCAGCAGGAGATTCGTGTCGGTCGACACGGAGGCACTTGAGAAGTGCCGAGATCTCGTTACTTACAAGGAATCCATTCATTGGAATGGTCTAAAACAAGTGCTTGAACACTAGACACACGTTTTAGACCATTCCCACGTTTTAGACCAGTCCAATGAAGGGATTCCTTGTAAGTAACAAGATCTCGGCACTTCTCAAGCGCCTCCGTGTCGACCGACACGAATCTCCTGCTGACAGTTTTACAGCTGTTAGTAGGAAACCGCAAACTTTAAATGCCTGTATCTCTTAAACCATAGTGGTTTGAGAGATGTTTTTTTTTTGCATTTAGCTCAGCTTTTAAAGCTCTTCTAAATGCAAAAAACTTTTTTTGGACATTACTAACACTTTAAATGTAATAAGTAAATATTTGAAAATTACCAGTCATTTTTTGTCAGGATCATCAAAGTAACAAAGTGGCCCCCTAATCAGGTACTAACCGCACCTAAATCGCCACGGCGCACTGGTCCAGAGTGTATTGGGGAGGCACCCGCTTGTGAACTACTGATGCAATTCTGGGGCAAAAACCAACTACAACAAAGGTGACAAATATAGATTCCAATTGATAGAATGGTGAATGGTATAGCGGTTTCTGACGCATTTATAAAGAATTGCGCTGGAGAGATCTGTGGAACTCATGGGGTTACAAGCCCAGCTGAAGTCTGTGAGAATGTTGGGGACCTGTTATTTGTCCCTTATGGTGCAGCTGGCTCGCTCCAGTTTTACAGCAGTTTATCCTGGAATCGGCCTCTTTGTACATTTGAGGACTGTGTCACATCTCAATCTATTAAGGAGATATTAAGTGTTACTATGTACAGTAATATATGGTGGGATTTTCCTCCTGAGTAAAACAAGGGCACCCCCACTGCTTAGCGGTGTTTTATTCAAAAGTTATTGCAGGTCAAAATGGCATGAATTTGTACAGTGGCGCTGTTGCTGCACAATCCTATGGAGATTTATGGTCAACTGATCAGAACTGTGCATAGGATGGTGTAGCAACAGCACCACTGTACAAATTCAGGCCATTTTGAGCTGAAATAACTTTTGAATAAAACATGAAGCAGTGGGAGTGCCCTAGTTTTACTCAGTAGGATAAACCCTGCAATATATATTTGCCCATATTAAGTGTTACTATTCCTTTAATATCCTGATTGATACAAATCAAAAGTACCTGCACATGGAGAACTGCATGTAAAAAATCCAACCTGTCACGATGGCCATCCTTTATTAGGACAAGAGACGCCACTTCTTTCATCACTGGAGACATCTGGGGAAAAAAAAAAAAGATGGAAAAAAAATAATAAAAGATGAAAATGTGGAAAAAAAAAACCCATAACATACAGCTATCAAGTGACACAAACAATAATTGGCATATTGTGTCATTCATTTTTATACAGATCCATCTATCTGAATTCTGTGCTAGTCATTAGCATACCGTGCCATGACAAAGATGATGTCAGACACAGGAGAAGGATACAGAGAAAAAGGCAAATGTCTCACAAAACATACATTTGTCAGTTTACAATCTGATAAAGACAACTGACCATATGAAACATTTAGGACAAATTAATTCTATTATAGTCGCAAGGAAGTGTGATCTAGATACAACTTCAGTAAAGATCACTATATACAAGAAACTGCACATGTAACGCAAAACCCCAAAAAGTATATAGATAGACCAGACTACTGTATGGAGGGTACCTTCTCAGGGAAATCAGTGTGTTAAATCTCAGCAGGCGAGTCCCCCATCAGCACATCTGTTCCCTTAGTAGGACACCTGTCGGTGGAGCCAGGTCTGTCTTTGAAGCCGCAGCGGACAGAATGGGGGGAGCGGGGTTTCCCAAAAGAGATGCCCGATGCTTCCTCCCTGGTCCCACTGGATGATGGTAAAAGATTTAAGTTCAGTGTCCTGCCCTACACATTGAAGTCTCCATAAACGCTCTGCAATGGACACATCTGGTCTATGGGGACTGTGTGCAGAACCTCTACAGTTTGTGGCTGAGAGCTGCCTGCTTCTGGGTTACATATCAGCTAAGGGGGTCAGTTTTCTGACCCTTCTTGTCATCTGATTCAAGCTGTTGTGGGGCTGCACATAGCTATTTAAGCTACTTAAGGCTGGGTCCAATGGAACAGGCATAAAAATAGGACAATTGCCTTTAAACCAGTGGTTCTCAGCCAGGGTTCCATGGCACTAAATTGTGCCAAGGGCAGCAGCTCAAGATGCCCTACTTTTTCCATGAATATTTGATGTAATATTAAAACTGAGTTTTTAATGTATATTTATGGAAAGATTAAACAATATGCCCCTTATTGTCATTCTGGCTGTCAGATATAAGAATAACTATACATTTATGTATTGTTCCCTTCCTTAAGTCCTTGAAGAATTAATTATAAAATGTGCAGGGTGCATGTTCGGGTGCCTTGAGTGGTAATATCCAGATACCTTTGTACATTTCATCACACATACCTAAGATAGGAACCTCTTAACCTCCTCACCCCCCACCTCCATAAGGAAAAGGAAGATTTTTGCTCCCATTTACGGTGTCCAGTTTGTACAAGGCCCACGTGCAGAGGAATGGTGCGATCCAACACAGCTGCCTCAGTGGTTGCTGAACAGACAAAATGGCTGCTCCTAGAACTGCAACTTTAACAGCTTCTCCAAGTGGTAAAAAAAATGTGAGGACATTTCTGGTGAAAACCATACAGTATTTGTTTCAGTAGTGTTGAAAAAGAGGGGTATAGGGAAGGGGAGAAAAGGGGCACCTCGTAGGGTAATATTGTATGTTCAATCGAACCCACAACCAGTCCCAAATTCAGGGTACTCACATGGAAAAATGGCCTAACGCACATATATGCGGAATAGGCAAGCTGGCAGGTGAAAGATATTTTGGACCCACATCCACTTGGGTTAAGTCCTCCGAAAACACACAGCTGCTCACAGAAGTCCTCAGGTGCCCTGTAAAACAATCGCCTTGATGAACCCAAAAGATGAGAGAAGAAAGAAGGCAGTACAAGTATACTGACTAGGTATTTAGAGAGCTATAATATTGATTGGGAAGGTTTGTAACATCCATACTCACGGAGTAAGTAAAACCGGTGTCCTTAAAGCACTGGTTTAGCATGCAGAGGAAATCTGCTTGTCCCTGCTAAAGCAGCTAGGTCTCCAATAGACTGTTAGCATATCCCGGATAGTCTCAATCAATAACTGCCAATACTCAAAGGGTTAATTTCAATGTTTACCTTGCAATATCCAAAAAAATGTGGGGTTTAGACATGCTGGATGCATCAAAATTTATTTAAAAATCTATACTTAAAATGTAAAATAGCATACACTTAAAAAGACATATTAGTCTAACTTCACAAAAAATGCTCAAAGTAAC
Organism: Rhinophrynus dorsalis; assembly: GCA_037306005.1. Classification (NCBI taxonomy): domain Eukaryota; kingdom Metazoa; phylum Chordata; class Amphibia; order Anura; family Rhinophrynidae; genus Rhinophrynus; species Rhinophrynus dorsalis. The sequence goes on from CM074726.1 coordinate 4,885,954, forward strand.
GCGTTTCGCAACGTACAACAGTTATTTTCTCAAACAACCTTGAGCTTTACAAACAAATGATCAGCAGTAGTCTCTTTCATTAACCCTCTAACCCCCTGATTGCAAGAAAGGTGTGCAACGCATTGCAAACCTCTGGGGGACCAGAGGAGCAGGTAATTCCACTTCAAAATGTTGTCCAACCCTCTGGTTCTTAAAGGGTTGACATGTTTTACCACGTCTGCTCTGTAGGACAATGGTACAGTCCCAAAACAGCTTCTGTCACACATCTTGGGGGAGAAAGGGGCTGATAATGTACCCCTTTGGATGTAATGCAGTCCTGAAAATTGGGGTCTCTTATCCACAAACATTTTGAGTTGTGTGCGCAGCCTCTGCAGACCCTGTGTTGGGCTGACAGGCAAGAGGGCCTACAAGACTTCACTATAGCAGGGATCTGGCCCGGAGACTACAGTTTTTAGACCGAGTTACCGGATTTCCACGGACAGAGGCGCATTCTACCGTTAAGTGTTAACTCCTCCTACTTTACAACCTGTCCCACCAACTTCCCTGCCCATTTCATGGCAAACCCCACCTCTCAAACTTTCAACTCCACCCACATAATTAAGCCCCACCCATATTATTATGCAAATTGTGACATTCGGACACGCCGATCCCCAGCCTTGTGTGTTTTTCTGGGGGCCAGGGACAAGACGTCTCCCAGGTGTGGACATTAGCCTCTTCCGAGGGACCAAAGAGGAAGAATCAAGGGTCTCTTTTCAAAGTCCGCTCCCTAGTAGATCTGCAGAGGATAACAATGGAGCCTCCACTTGATCGGCAGGTCTGTTTCCAATAACGTGCTATCCCAGTGATAGTTGTACTTTAAGCATGGCTCAAAATTTCCACTCGCCACTAGCCAATGGCGAGTGACAATTTAGCCCTGGCGAGTAGAAATTCAGCCCTGGTGGGTATGTTGTGGATTGCAGTGGTGAGTAACTTTTCAGGTCTGGCTAGTAGCAAAGGACTTCAACTTTTAAGCCCAGCTTTAAGGATATATTTCTCTTTTAAAGGATCATTCCTCTATTCATTCATTGCCCCATCATGATGCAACAAGCTACCTTTCCTCTGTGAAACAAAGTGTGTGTGGGCACGGCCATCTAAAGAATTTTGAATTTGGGGTTGTGCATGGCATTCATTGACCTGTACATAGGCTATTTGAAGGGCTCTGCAGCACCATCTTCTGGTTACAGTTGGCAGTGACGTATCCCTAGACTGAGCATACTGCGGTGGCTTGTGTATAAAGTTAAAGCAACAGCACAATTAATAAGAATTAACCCACTGGATGCCAGAGACACACACAAACAGACTGGAATTATATATATACATACACACACACACACACACACACACACACACACACACACTCATTGTCATACCTGGGAACTGACAAGGTTTGACCCAAATCTCTGTATAAGGACAGCACATTACACAATGCATGTAAGTGCTACCTGTGTAGTAGAGTATTATATTACACATCATAGATGTTTCTGTGTCCCAGATCAGTACATTACACAGTGCAGGTCAGTGATTCCTGTGTCCCAGATCAGTACATTACACAGTGCAGGTCAGTGATTACGGTGTACCAGACCAGTACATTACACAGTGCAGGTCAGTGATTCCTGTGTCCCAGATCAGTACGTTACACAGTGCAGGTAAGGGATCCCTGTGTACCAGATCAGTACATTACACAGTGCAGGTAAGGGATTCCTGTGTAGTAGAGTATTATATTACACATCATAGATGTTTCTGTGTCCCAGATTAGTACATTACACAGTGCAGGTAAGGGATTCCTGTGTCCCAGATCAGTACATAACAGTGCAGGTAAGGGATCCCTGTGTACCAGATCAGTACATTACACAGTGCAGGTAAGGGATTCCCTGTGTCCCAGATCAGTACGTTACACAGTGCAGGTAAGGGATCCCTGTGTACCAGATCAGTACATTACACAGTGCAGGTAAGGGATCCCTGTGTACTAGATCAGTACATTACACAGTGCAGGTCAGTGATTCCTGTGTCCCAGATCAGTACATTACACAGTGCAGGTAAGGGATCCCTGTGTACCAGATCAGTACATTACACAGTGCAGGTAAGGGATCCCTGTGTACCAGATCAGTACATTACACAGTGCAGGTAAGGGATTCCTGTGTACCAGATCAGTACATTACACAGTGCAGGTAAGGGATCCCTGTGTACCAGATCAGTACATTACACAGTGCAGGTAAGGGATCCCTGTGTACCAGATCAGTACGTTACACAGTGCAGGTAAGGGATCCCTGTGTACCAGATCAGTACGTTACACAGTGCAGGTAAGGGATCCCTGTGTACCAGATCAGTACATTACACAGCACAGGTCAGTGATTCCTGTGTCCCAGATCAGTACATTACACAGTGCAGGTAAGGGATTCCTGTGTACTAGATCAGTACGTTACACAGTGCAGGTAAGGGATTCCTGTGTCCCAGATCAGTACATTACACAGTGCAGGTCAGGGATTCCTGTGTCCCAGATCAGTACATTACACAGTGCAGGTAAGGGATTCCTGTGTACTAGATCAGTACATTACACAGTGCAGGTCAGTGATTCCTGTGTCCCAGATCAGTACATTACACAGTGCAGGTAAGGGATCCCTGTGTACCAGATCAGTACATTACACAGCACAGGTCAGTGATTCCTGTGTCCCAGATCAGTACATTACACAGTGCAGGTAAGGGATTCCTGTGTACTAGATCAGTACGTTACACAGTGCAGGTAAGGGATTCCTGTGTCCCAGATCAGTACATTACACAGTGCAGGTCAGGGATTCCTGTGTCCCAGATCAGTACATTACACAGTGCAGGTAAGGGATCCCTGTGTACTAGATCAGTACATTACACAGTGCAGGTCAGTGATTCCTGTGTCCCAGATCAGTACATTACACAGTGCAGGTAAGGGATCCCTGTGTACCAGATCAGTACATTACACAGTGCAGGTAAGGGATCCCTGTGTACCAGATCAGTACATTACACAGTGCAGGTAAGGGATTCCTGTGTACCAGATCAGTACATTACACAGTGCAGGTAAGGGATCCCTGTGTACCAGATCAGTACGTTACACAGTGCAGGTAAGGGATCCCTGTGTACCAGATCAGTACGTTACACAGTGCAGGTAAGGGATCCCTGTGTACCAGATCAGTACATTACACAGCACAGGTCAGTGATTCCTGTGTCCCAGATCAGTACATTACACAGTGCAGGTAAGGGATTCCTGTGTACTAGATCAGTACGTTACACAGTGCAGGTAAGGGATTCCTGTGTCCCAGATCAGTACATTACACAGTGCAGGTCAGGGATTCCTGTGTCCCAGATCAGTACATTACACAGTGCAGGTAAGGGATTCCTGTGTACCAGATCAGTACATTACACAGTGCAGGTCAGTGATTCCTGTGTACCAGATCAGTACATTACACAGTGCAGGTAAGGGATTCCTGTGTACCAGATCAGTACGTTACACAGTGCAGGTCAGGGATTCCTGTGTCCCAGATCAGTACATTACACAGTGCAGGTCAGGGATTCCTGTGTCCCAGATCAGTACATTACACAGTGCAGGTCAGTGATTCCTGTGTACCAGATCAGTACATTACACAGTGCAGGTCAGGGATTCCTGTGTACCAGATCAGTACATTACACAGTGCAGGTCAGGGATTCCTGTGTACCAGATCAGTACATTACACAGTGCAGGTCAGGGATTCCTGTGTACCAGATCAGTACATTACACAGTGCAGGTAAGGGATCCCTGTGTACCAGATCAGTACATTACACAGTGCAGGTAAGGGATCCCTGTGTACCAGATCAGTACATTACACAGTGCAGGTAAGGGATCCCTGTGTACCAGATCAGTACATTACACAGTGCAGGTAAGGGATCCCTGTGTACCAGATCAGTACATTACACAGTGCAGGTAAGGGATCCCTGTGTACCAGATCAGTACATTACACAGTGCAGGTAAGGGATCCCTGTGTACCAGATCAGTACATTACACAGCGCAGGTCAGGGATCCCTGTGTACCAGATCAGTACATTACACAGTGCAGGTAAGGGATCCCTGTGTACCAGATCAGTACATTACACAGCGCAGGTCAGGGATCCCTGTGTACCAGATCAGTACATTACACAGTGCAGGTAAGGGATTCCTGTGTCCCAGATCAGTACATTACACAGTGCAGGTCAGTGATTCTTGTGTCCCAGATCAGTACATTACACAGTGCAGGTAAAGGATTCCTGTGTACCAGATCAGTACATTACACAGCGCATGTCAGGGATCCCTGTGTACCAGATCAGTACATTACACAGTGCAGGTCAGTGATTCTTGTGTCCCAGATTAGTACATTACACAGTGCAGGTAAGGGATCCCTGTGTACCAGATCAGTACATTACACAGTGCAGGTAAGGGATCCCTGTGTACCAGATCAGTACATTACACAGTGCAGGTAAGGGATCCCTGTGTACCAGATCAGTACATTACACAGCACAGGTCAGGGATCCCTGTGTACCAGATCAGTACATTACACAGCACAGGTCAGGGATCCCTGTGTCCCAGATCAGTACATTACACAGTGCAGGTCAGGGATCCCTGTGTCCCAGATCAGTACATTACACAGTGCAGGTAAGGGATTCCTGTGTACCAGATCAGTACATTACACAGTGCAGGTCAGTGATTCCTGTGTACCAGATCAGTACATTACACAGTGCAGGTAAGGAATTCCTGTGTACTAGATCAGTACATTACACAGTGCAGGTCAGTGATTCCTGTGTACGAGATCAATACATTACACAGTGCAGGTCAGGGATTCGTGTGTCCCACATCAGTACGTTACACAGTGCAGGTCAGGGATTCCTGTGTCCCAGATCAGTACATTACACAGTGCAGGTCAGGGATTCCTGTGTACCAGATCAGTACATTACACAGTGCAGGTCAGGGATTCCTGTGTCCCAGATCAGTACATTACACAGTGCAGGTCAGTGATTCCTGTGTACCAGATCAGTACATTACACAGTGCAGGTAAGTAAGGGTAAACAAGTTTAAACATACTTTCATTTAGCCAGTTTATGCAACAAAATCCTTACTGGTTTGAAATCTATTAACCCCTTGAGTGACAAATGGGTACACAAAGCATTGTGTGCCTCTCTGTCACTCAACAGGTTAACATAGTGGTATAATATATACTTTACACAGCGCTCGTAATTTAAGGTAATCTGTATGGATTAGCGCAGGATTGTTGCAGTCTTTTGTTTTAGGTGCTTCCCTAGTTGGAGGATGTGGAGAATCCCCTCATTCCTTACTGCTTTACATACCTCATTCTCTTGGTATCTTCATTTAGTTTATACCAGTGGTTCTCAGCTCCTGTCCTCAGGACCCACTAACAGGCCAGGATCCGGTGAGTTAATCAATGTGAATGAGCCTCTGATCACCACACCTGTGCTCTAGCAGAGAAATCCCTAAGTCCTGGCCTGTTAGTGGGTCGTGAGGACAGGAGTTGAGATCCACTGGTTTATCTTATACTAGTGTAAAAGCCTGTGTACAGGGGCCAAAAGTGCGTGAAGAAATCCCAGCATCCTGTGCATTCGTGCAGTGTGTACTGCACTTGACTGCATCGGACAAACATACATCTGGACGATTATATTATAGGATATTATCATACCTGGGAACTGTCAGGGTTTTGACCCAAATCTCAGGGTGAAGGGCCAAATTCTCAGGGTGAGAGTGTTCTGTTACCTACTATATGATTTGCCCCAATTAAATCTTTCTTTAGTCACTAATTTCATGCCATTTGCACCAGAAATACAGTGGGAGATGTCCTGTTTGTCTTTGTTTAGGCCATGAGATCTTCAAATTGTGGCATGTTAAAGGGTCCTTGCAGTCCAATGGGATCACCTCTGGGTTAGAGCAAGGGGCTATATATTGCCTAAAATCTACATTATAGGAAGCTTTAAGGGCTAATATTTCAAATATCTCAGGGTCAGCTCATCCTGAAAATTCCCAGGTATGGATATTATGTATATTTACGTGGGTTTGAGCTGAGTTTTTTTTTTCTGTGTAGGAAGGAAATGGAGCAATCCTGGACAAAAACCGATAGCACCAAAGAAAATAATAACTCCCACTGATTTAACTTGCTCTTTATACCCTTTCAATGCTAAAGAGGGATTCAGACTATTGCCAAGCAATGCATTGGAAATCTCACATATTTGAGGGGTTAAAAACTCCATTTAAATCACTGGGAATTATTATTTATTCCCTGTGTGGAAGGGGGCTTGCTCCAGAATTAGGCCATGTTTTTAATACGTGCCTCTCAGTGTAACAGGGTAGTAAAATACACAGAAATATAAATATATACACAGGCCACATTCTATACTATGCTCACTCGGTGGTCTGTGTGTTAGGACACGCTCTCTCCATTGCCAGGCTACATTAGAGTTGCTATTGACCTACAACTCCCATCATCCTCCAGCCGCCGCGCCTCACTCTCCGCCTGAGGTAACTTCTCAGTAATGACGTCACTCCCTCCCTAACACCACGACCCCGCCTTTTCGTGTGACGTGTAGCCCACACCTGACCAATCACTGTGGTAGGAGGGTACCGATTCTGTGTGACGGACAATCCTTCTGTCCAATAGAAAGAAGAGATATGCATTTCCGGACCAATGGGGAGGATGGAGGGAGGTGGAGACTAGTGCGTTCTCGGTCTGACATGGCGACTGATCACTGCACCGGGTGAGTGTCCGACAGACGTCACTGGCTCGTTGGGGCTGTGTGTATCTACCGGCGGGTGTGTCTTGTCGTGTACCCTGTGTGCATATAGTTATACATTGCTTTTGTTTGCATATAGAGCTCGGCAACATGTGGATCTCCAGCTGTGAAGGACTACAACTCCCATCATTCTTGATGGGGATGATTGGAGCTGCAGTCCTCCACAGCTGGAGGGCCTCAGGTTGCCCAACCGTAGCACACACGGTGTCTGTGTATATATATATAGCTTGTGTTAGTGTGTATAGTACAGGTCTACATACTTACTGACTGCATACCCCTGGGCTAATGTACTAAGATATGGAGCAACTCTGGGGCAAACCAAGTGCACCACGGGGGACAAATAATCAGTAACACACATTCATGTAAATTAAAATGAGAGAGGTGTCCAACATGCAAGGGGTTAAAGACCCAACATAAGTGATGTGGTTTTGATTTTGTTCCCCTATGGGATAGGTGGTTTGCTCCAGAACGGCCCCATTTTCTTAGCACACCAGTCTCACTATTTACTGAATATATATATATATATATATATATATATATACACACACATATACATACACACACACACACACTGATATACTGTATGAGTATATTGCGCACATATAGTGTATATAGTGTTTATATACTGTATGTCTATACACTGTACATAGTGTTTATATAGTGTATGACTGTATATGCATAGTGTTTATATACTGAATACACTGTACATTCATAGTTTATATACTGTATGTATAAACAGTACATATATAGTGTATTTACTTTGTATGCATTGACTTGTGGTGTATGTCTGTATAGTGTTTGCATGCTGTATGTCTGTATACAGCTGTTCTTATGTATTGTTTACAGTCTGCTTGTCTGTGTCCAGCTGCTTTCTTCTGTAGTGTTTACGATGTGTTTGCATGCAGCTGTGTACTTATATACTGTTTACAGACTGCAAATATACACACTGTGTGTGTATGCAACTGTGTATTTGTAAAGTGTTTACATTCTGCATGTCCACATACAGCTTCAAATTTGTATAGTGTTTACCTTCTGCTTGTCAGCATACAACTGCATATTAGTAAAGTGTTTACATTCTCTGTGTCTGTATACAGCTGCGTACTTGTATAGTGTTTACATTCTGCATGTCTGTATACAACTGTGTACTTGTATATTGTCTACATTCTGCACTACTGTATAAAACTGTTTATCTAGATAGTGTTTACATTCTGCACGTCTATATAACTATGTATCTAGATAGTGTTTACATTCTGCACGTCTATATACAACTGTGTACTTATATAGTGTTTACATTCTGCACGTCTATATAACTATGTATCTAGATAGTGTTTACATTCTGCACGTCTATATAACTATGTATCTAGATAGTGTTTACATTCTGCACTTGTGTGTATAACTGTATTCTTATAGTGTCTGCATTCGTGTCTGTATACGTTTCTTAATAGCTGTATACATATATATGTGTATATACTGAATGTATAGGTTTTGTACGTATACAGTGTATGGCATGTATGTGTACACTGAGTGCATATATAGTGTGCATGTATATGTGTGTGTATATACTGTGTATACACTGTACTTATGTATTTATAAAATTACTTATCAGTATATATGAGGCTGATGCACAAAATAAAATGCAAAGCAATGAATTGTGCACCCCTATGGCACTCAAAGGGTTAATCAATAGCAATTTTGAAATGTTTGTCTTCTATACAATAAGTTGGTTTTTCCAGAATCTTAGCACATCAGCTTCACACTGCAACAACTGACCCTGCCTTCCCTGCTTCAGAGTCCCTGTGTCTGTCTGGCACTCCTTCTAACTCCAGGTCAGGTCAGGAAGTCTGACCTCTGACCTTTTGGTCCTATGAGAGAAATCTGGTTGTCTGGGCCTCTCCTTCCTTAACAATTTACTACCTGTTGGAACATAAAAGCCTGTTATTACCTAGTTGTACCATTTTTTTTTAGTTATTTTAACCTGTTGAACACACCTAACACAATATGAAGCAGATATCCAAGGTGTTGAAGTGACAGTCGGCCTCCATTTTGCTATGAATAATCTGCAAGTGTGTTTTATGTAAAGTCAGATTTCTGGTACTTTTTGTTATAATATATATTTTCTCTCTTTTATGGCCCATATGTTGAAAAAGGTGGAGGAATTCTGGGGCAAACTGATTACATGGGAGAACTAAAAATCCCCAATGACATTAACCCTTTGAGTGCAGTTCAATGCGTTGGAAACCTCTCCACCACTCAAAGGGTTAAATATTAATTTTACCCCCCCCTTGAATGTTAGAGCGGTTCCCTACGCATTGCCTTTCAATGTTTTGGAGATCTCTCTAGCATTCAAGGGGTTAAATTCCCATTTTCCTTTTTTGTTATTTTTTTTGTTTTCCCCTATAGTACAAATGGGGTGCCCCAGAATTACACGTATTTTCTTTTAAACCTATGTTCTGACATTGAGCTTCACTTAATTTCTATTTCCAAGGATCTTTCTGTCCAGAAGTGTGAAACAGGAACAATAGAGACACACCATTCCTGCAGCAGAGAAAGCCTGCCTCCACTACACTATACAGCAGCGCTACACAGCGAGCGCAACAGTCACTGTCCCTCCGTTCACCCCTCTGGACAGAAAGCTCTCTGTCATTTCACCTTACTGTTCTACCCTTGTAGAATTTGTAAAGTCAAAACAGAGGTTCTCTCACTTTAAAAGTTCTTTAAATCAAAGGTTTTTTTTTTTTAACCTCTGAGTGCTAGAGGGGTTCGTAGCACATTGAAGTACTCCCTTGGCACCCAAGTGGTTAATTTTCTATATACGGTGCAGTTATGTTTCTCCCCAGAATTGATCTCCTTGCGTCTTTATCCCAGTACCCAGTGAGGCCATGTACCTAAAACATGAGTGTCTGGGAAGAAATGCGGTGGATACCCTTCTGGCACACAAAGGGTTCACTAATATTGAAATGTTAAAGGGATATTAATACTTCGTTTTAACTTTATTTTATTTTGTAGGCATTAAAAAAAACATGAAGAACGATATAAGTTATTATCTCTCAGACCTTTATGGTTTGAGAGATATTCACAAGCAAAGTTCCCCTCCCGCCCCTTTTACCTAGTGTAAGCCATCTCTTCTCAGATGTGGAATGCAGTCCATAGACCAGACAGATAACAGCAGGGGACAGTCTTCTTCCTATGAGAGCAATGAAATCCCTGCCCCCCTTGACAAGCTTTTCAGGTTTTTCCCTTATCTTAACTGAAGATTGTCCCTCTCTGTAGTCTACCTGGGTACCTCCCTTCTGATCTGGCTGAACACTGTTACATCAGTAAAAGGGGCGGGTGGGGGATACTTTATCATTGAATTACTCTTGTACTACACAACTCTGACAGAATTGATATAACACTCTCCAAAGTCCAAATACTATGGTGATTAATTAGAGCTGCTTTTATTGTGAAACATTATTACAATAGACATATTAAAGGGATAGTATTGTATTGCACACCCTTTTGGCGCTGAAGGATTAACACTTTAAGGACTAAAGGTATATTACACATTGCTTTGCAATGTGTTGCTTACCCTTCCGGTCTCTTAAAGGGTTAAACCCATGTGTACCTGTTGTGTAATATGTATTTGTTAAGTGTGTTACTGTTACTGTATATCTGTGTGTGGCTGCTAATGTAATGGAGACATTGTCCAACACAACAAATGTGTTCTGGGCAACGTCTGTTTACTAGTGGTATTGTAAGAGATCCTATTGGCTGAAGTTTACTAGTGGTATTGTAAGAGATCCTATTGGCTGAAGTTTACTAGTGGTATTGTAAGAGATCCTATTGGCTGAAGTTTATTTATGGTATTGTAAGAGATCCTATTGGCTGAAGTTTACTAGTGGTATTGTAAGAGATCCTGTTGGCTGAAGTTTACTAGTGGTATTGTAAGAGATCCTATTGGCTGAAGTTTACTAGTGGTATTGTAAGAGATCCTATTGGCTGAAGTTTATTTATGGTATTGTAAGAGATCCTATTGGCTGAAGTTTACTAGTGGTATTGTAAGAGATCCTGTTGGCTGAAGTTTACTAGTGGTATTGTAAGAGATCCTATTGGCTGAAGTTTACTAGTGGTATTGTAAGAGATCCTATTGGCTGAAGTTTACTAATGGTATTGTAAGAGATCCTATTGGCTGTAGTTTACTAATGGTATTGTATGTGATGCTATTGGCTTTTAACCCATTGCATTCTATGGAGGAATCCAACTCAAAGCGTTGCAGACAGTTATAGTATTGAAGGAGTTAAGAAATGCATTTAATCTAATGGGAGGGGTGATTTATGCCCTGTGGTGCAGTCAGTTGTTTGCAGGATTACTCCGTTTGTTCTTAGTGTAGTAGCCCATGTATATATAAATGGCTGCCGACTGCACTGGATGTGTGTGTAATCTGTTTTTCTCTGCAGGTAGTACAGAGAGCGGAGCCTTACACAGGGACACGAGGATCGGGGGAGAGGTGAGGAATCTCTGCTATTGATCTGTTCCTCGTTACTGTAACATGTCACTTTCTGGCTTTCTCCGTTAAAGCCGAACTTTCAACTTGTATAAAATCGCCCTCCAATAAGTAACCCTTCGAGTGCATTCAGTACCCCTCTGGCACTCAATGGGCTAAGCATATGGCGAGCCAAGTGGCTCCAAAAGGGACTGACAGCGCAGGCGTATGGACGTCACTGTGACGAGATGTCCGTGCTTCCTGCTCATGTGACCGTCGGAAAAATGCAAAAATCTTTGGAACCGGTAATATTGCTGGCGACTAGCGCTACTAAGCAGCTAGTCGCCATATGAAGACTCATTTCAGGTTAAGTTATTGCGGGGTGGTAGTTCCCCTTTAATACAGGAAAATCAAACTCAAATGTAGTTGGGGGCCGTATCCTTAAAGGGATAGTAACACTTAATATGTAAGAAAATATATATTGTAGGGTTCATGGTCCTCAGTAAAACAACGGCACTACAACTGTTGACAGGTGTTTTTATTCAAAAGTTATTGCAGATCAAACTTTTTAGGTGCAATATCTCAATGGCCTGAAATTGTACAGTGGCGCTGTTGCTACACAATCTTATGGAAATTTATGGTCAACTGACCAGAGCTGTCCGTATTACTGTGTAGCAACAGCGCCACTAACATTTCAGGTCACTGTTATACAGCACCTAAAATATTCAATTTTGAACTGCAAGAATTTTTTAATAAAACGCCTCTCTCAGCACTGGTAGTGCCGCTCAGGAGGATAAATTCTACTACATATACAATTTTAGATATAAGTGTTAGTATCCCTTTAACGATTCCTGCTAAGGAGCTGCAACAATGGCGGCCAGTGTTTGCACTATTATTTTTGTGGAGAGAGGGATGAAATGTAAATAGTTTGCTGCTCTTCCGTGTCCAGTTTTCCTCTAGAACAGGTCTGGGCAAAGTTTCATTTCTCACACAGGTGGAGACTATATCTCCCATCATCCTCAGCCTGCTAACGGCTGGAGAGCCAAACGTTCACTATCCTTGTTATTGAATGTGATGGCACACCAAGCTGATTTAACACTGAGTGCCAGAGGGGTATCGATTGCATTACATTGCCTCCATGGTTTATCAAGATTATCTATCAAGTCTCCATCCTAGATGGTGCGTGCAGAGACGTGCTTGCCACACAGCGCGTGCAGAGACGCGCTCGCTAGATGATATGTATAAAAATGTTTTATATATTTACAGGGAGCGCAATGAAAAAGTGGTTTGCCCCAGTCTTGCATCTTTTTTCCCCAGAATCAAAACTTATTTCCTACATATTTCACATAAACTGACTGACATTATGCTATGGAGATGGTGGCAGATTATGGTGATCTTAAAACTGCCGCAAAATGTAACCATTTTTATACATTGGACTGGGACGATATTCTTAAGCCACACCCACAAACTATTGACTAAAGTCTATTGGATCACTTGGCACAATGCGGGGTCTTCTTTTGCAGATGCCTTTACGCGTAGGTGCATTTGGTTTGTATGTAGAAATAGTGACACATGTAGACTGGCGACAGGTTTTACGTCTCCGCGTTGGGTGGTTTTTCCAAAAATGAATTGGAACCGTTGCTGGGGAGAATCGGCTGCATCACAGTGGTCTAATGAAAATCTCTATATCTTTTAAAGGGATTGTAATCCTATATAATTCGCTAAATCGTGTATAACGCTGCAAAATGCGCAGTAGAGACTGCCTGCGTATCGGCTCATACAGAGCTGGGAGCGCCGAAGGAGCATCTAGCTCTGTATCAGCTGTGGCGTGGGCGGACTCTACTGCGCGTGACTGCCCCGCGACCGGGTGGCAGTGGCACTGTGGCCCGTGTAACGGGCTGTTCAACTAGTACTTAATATCGAAATATATTTCTGTATTGCAGGGTTTACTTCTGAGAAAGCAAGGGTATTTCAACTGCCGAGTGACGTATTCAATGGTTATTACAGCTGAAACTTGCATTTTGTGGGTGCAGTACCACCACGGGCTGAAATGTTACAGTGGCGCTGTTGCTACACCATGCTGTGGACAGCTCTCTTCAGTTGACCATAAACCTCCATAGGACTGTGTACCAATAGCACCACCATAAGATTTCAGGCTGTGGAGGTGTACTGCACCCAAAAAAATACAAAGATGGGCTGCAATAGCTCTTGAGTAACACATCTCTCGACAGTGACAATGTCCTTGTTTTACTCTGGAGGATAAACCTAATGTAGATTTTTTTTTTTTATGTCCTTTTAACCCCTTGAATGCTATACACATCTGCATGACCTTTCCTATTACCTTTGTGATGTATCCAAAACATCTCCACTGTTCAAGGGGTCCGGTAAATACTAATGACCCCTCTCTGTGTCTGCTGTGTAATGACTGTTGTATATTTTACACCCAGTTATTCACAAAGAACCCTATAAATCTGTGGAAGGTTGGGGAATTTGCATTGCTCCCCATGGTGCATAAGGGATATAGTTGTGTAAGGTTTGTGTATAAAGAATTTGTGTATAAGGAATAGGTGCGTACGGTTGGTGTATAAGTAACTGGAGTATAAAGAATTAGTGTATAAGGGATATAGGTGAGTAAGGATGTGTATAACTAATATAGGTGTATATGTAATAGGTGGAAATGGATTGTGTATAAGGGTTAGGTCTATAAGGAATAGGTGCGTAAGACATGTGTATAAGGGATATAGGTGTATATGTAATAGGTGTATATGGCTTGTGTATAAGGGATAGGTCTATAAGGAATAGGTGCGTAAGGCTTCTGTATAAGGAATAGGTGTGTAAGGCTTGTGTATAAGGGATATAGTTCCGTACGATTTGTATATAAGGAATAGGTACGTAAGGCTTGTGTATAAGGGATATAGTTGCGTACGGTTTGTGTATAAGGAATAGGTGCATAAGGCTTGTGTATAAGGAATATAGGTATATAAGTAATGGGTGCCTAAGACTTGCACACAAGGGATAGGTGGACAAGGGATTGGTATACAAGGGATTGGTATACAAGGGATTGGCATACAAGGGATAGGTGGACAAGGGATTGGTGGGTAAGGGATTGGTGGGTAAGGGATTGGTGGGTAAGGGACAGGTATACAAGGGACAGGTATACAAGGGATAGGCATGTAAGGGATTGGTGTATAAGGAATAGAACTCAGTATGTCATTCCAGTCCGCTCAGACACACACCTTCCTGTCTGCTTTTATTTTCATTGTGTTTTGGAAATCTGTCCCCCTCTCTCTCTTTCTCCCTTTTTGGCCTTTTAAAAAAACACATTACGTTCTGACAAGAACAGCCTCTCTCTCCTCCGATCTTGTTCTGACTTGTTCTCTATTTCCCTTCCTCCTACTTTCTCTGTCCTTGGTTTATGGCTCCTTTCTCTTCCCCATCTGCTGTGTTATTGTTTCACCAAATGGTACGAGGAGCGGTGTGTGTGTGTGTGTGTGTGTGTGTGTGTGTGTGTGTGTGTGTGTGTGTGTGTGTGTGTGAGATTGCAGGCGAGGGGCAGTGCACAGAGAGACGCCCGACACACAGGAAGAAATGGGGAGACCTGGCTTGTTTACTTTTCCCTATAACGGTTTTATTGGGCAATATGCACGATTCACAGAAGGAGTCATTGTAGGTGAACCAGTTGCATCATGAGGACAGAAAACTTTGCTCTGATTTAAGATAATATTTTAACCCCTACAATGCTAGAGAAGTCTCACACATTGCTGCACACTGCATTGGAAATCTTTCTAACATTGACTGAGGATAAAATGCCTGTTTTAAATTAGATCGTTATTATTTACCCTCTATGGCCCAGTAGGTTCGTCCCAGAATTGCTGGCCCTTTTCCCGTGTGACTGTTTCCCTCAAATGCTCTTTTTCTTGTACCATTTAACTCTCTTTTCCAGTGATCCAATGAAGCGCTCTCACACACCTCCTGGCACTATTGCAAATGGCGCCCTGCGCTCCCTGTCCCGCGAGCTGGGAAAAGGGAGTGCAGTTATGCTGTCTGCGGCAGTGCTGGAGCTGCCCAACTCCGGGGCCCGGGGGTCTCCTCAGCCCGATATCAGCAGAGGGGCCACACAAAGCGAAGTCCATCAGTCCGAGTCGAAGTCTGGGGGAACAGTGAAAGTTTATCTTCCAAACCAGCAGAGGACAGTGGTGAGTTCTTCTACTGACATCTCTCTCACCTTGTGTAGACGTCTCTGGTTTTTATTTTACATTGTGTCCTCCATCTTTCTGCTGTTTAAACCCCCCCATGTCCTTCTTGTAGGTGAATGTCAGGCCTGGGATGACTGTTTATGACTCTCTGGATAAGGCGCTGAAAGTGCGCGGTCTGAGCCAAGAGTGCTGCGCTGTGTATCGACTCATTCAGGGGTAAGGATTGGTGCCTTTTAAAGGGATAGTCATAGTTGGATATTAAGGTAAGATTGAGTATTCCACATACTTTTTATCAATGCGTACCTTAGTAGCCGTGCATAACATTTTCATTTTAGTCCATATTAAAGTGTCCCCCTCCATTTTCCATTCCTCACAGTGTATCTCCTAAGAGCAGCAAGCCGGTCCAGATGGATCGCAGCGAGGGACAATCTTCTGTCAGCAAAAGGAAAACCCTGTCCTCCTTCACCAAGGGGTGCAGGGATTTCCTTACACTGATGGACACAAGATTGTACCTCATTGCGTTCTGTCCAGTCCTCTGACCGGACACCGGATCTGTGGGGAAGTAGCGTTACGTATGTAAAATGGGCAGGAATGTTATGCACTGTTACAAAGGAACATATGGTTATAAAAAAGTATGTAGAAGAATCCGTCTTTTATACACACACACACACACACACACACACACACACACACACACACGTGTGTGGGTACACACACAGTTACGTACATATACACACACCTCGGTGTGCCCTGGGTACCGGCTTATAGTTCCACCTTTTTCTCTGAAGACTTTGGTAAACATTTATATAATATGTTTTATATTTATGGAAATGGTCATTCACAACATGCTAGTTTTTGTCATTCTGATTGTGAGACCTAAGAAAATATATATATATATATATATATATATATATATATAACACTAGTGTAAAAGCCTGTGTACACGGGCCAGGGTCCAGGCGATGTTAACTCTGAGTGCCAGAGGGGTACACAATGCATTGCTTTGCAATACGTTGCATACCCCTCTGGCACTCAAAGGGTTAAGAGGCCGGTCCTGCTCTGCGTCCTGCTGCCAACGTAGTCATGCACTATAGAGACTGCCCAAAAGCACAGAACTCCCAGCATTCCGCACAGAATGCTCCCAGCACAGAACTCCCAGCATTCCGCACAGAATGCTCCCAGCACAGAACTCCCAGCATTCCGCGCAGAATGCTCCCAGCACAGAACTCCCAGCATTCCGCGCAGAATGCTCCCAGCACAGAACTCCCAGCATTCCCACACCTCCCAGCACAGAACTCCCAGCATTCCGTGCGTTCGGGCAGTCTCTACTGAGCATGACGGCTTCTGACAAACATCTTAGAGAAGTATATAGGATAATTTGCTAAAAGTTTGTAACGATGCAGTCATGTGCAGTAGAGACTGCTGTGCTTGCTGCAGTCATGCGCAGTAGAGCTTGCCCATGACGCGGCTGATACGGAACGTGGTGCTCCAAATTAAGACAGTGGTCCTCTGTGCACCGATGGGTGTGCAGAAAGGACCATGGTCTGAATTTGGAGTGCCCAGCTCCGTATCAGCTGCATCACAGGCAGTCCCTACTGCACATGACTGCACCGCGACCGGCCGGCACTGTTGCCCGTGTACACAGGCTCTCCAACTAGTATATACATATATTTTTTTAACTTTCAATAAGTCCCTTACAAACACCCTATAAACGTTAGACTGCTCTGAAGATTCTAGTAAAACACTGAACCCCTGCGCTAATCCCTCACGTGTGTTCTGACGCAGGCGGAAGGCTCTCACAGACTGGGAGACGGACATCACGCCGCTGGTCGGAGAGGAACTAATGGTGGAGGTTTTAGCCGACGTCCCTTTGTCCATGCACAATTTTGTAAGTAACGAACCAGCAAATGTCCTTTTTGTCTCGCTCGTGGTTAATGTTTATCTGCCATCTCCCCCTTAATCCTCTGAGCGCCAGAGAGTTGGACAATGCGTTGCACTCACAGGGCAACAGTCACAGAGACAAAAGTGGAGCAGTTCTGAATCATGGGCAATGCATTAAAAGTTTAATTTAAATGGGGTAAAAGCTTTGCAATATGTTTGTGACGTCTATTGTTTAGGGAGTTAACCCCTTAACGACCGGCGGTCCTGGGACGTTTCCGTCCCATAAGGACCGCATAGGACCACTTGGACGCGCCGGTACACGTGACCTGTCGCATGTATCGGCGCGTCACTATGGGGCCTGATAGAAATCGCTCCGATGTTGGAGCGGTCAATTTCAGGCCCTATTTTTACTTACATCGCTCCCGGTAGAGCGCTGTAAGTAAAAAGTACGTGACATACTATGACCGTCATCGGTCCTTGAGTATTTCAAGCACCGTGACGGTCATAGTACGTCACATGTCGTTAAGGGGTTAAAAGAGCCATTTGATTCAATGGGATTTATTTATTATTATTTTTATTTCTTATTCGTAGCTTATGGTCCTGATAGTTTGCTGCAGAATTGTCCCATTTTGTCTTTACGTATCTGGCCAGAGTGTTAATCCGGTCATTCTGTTGGTCTCCCAGGTCAGGAAAACCCATTTCACTCTGGCGTTCTGCGACTTCTGCCTCAAATTCCTGTTCCACGGCTTCCGCTGTCAGACCTGCGGCTACAAGTTTCACCAGCACTGCAGCAGCAAAGTTCCCACCGCGTGTGTGGACATGGCCAAACTCCCCAAGCCCTTGTGAGTGACCCAGAGCGGCCGGAAGGCAGAATCAAGTGATTTACTTCTCTTCTAATACAGAGATGCGCTAAACACGGCCCGTGGGACAACTTTAAAGGGATAGTAATACTTGAAAATAAGTTTATTTTATATTGTAGCCCTTAAAAAAACATGAAAAATGATATAAGTCTTATCTCCCAAACCTTTATGGTTTGGGAGATATTTACATGTAAAATATAGTAAACTTCTCTTTTCCTGGCTGTTTCAGCCAAGTCTGCCATCTAGTGGACAGATTTGGAATTCGGTCCACAGATCAGCGGGCAGCTCTTTAGCAGTGCCGAGATCACGATCTTTGAAAAGAACTACTTAATTGGAACGGTGTACAAAGTGCGCCTGGCTTGCAAGCACACTTTACACACCATTCCAGTTAAGAAATTATTTTTAAAGATCATGATCTCAGCACTTCTGGAGAGGCACAGCTGTCCGGGGACCGGATTCCAAATCTGAAGGGTGGAGCAATGACGTCACTCCAGGGGAAACTTTACTTCTGAATATCTCCCAAACCATAAAGGGAGATAAGACTTATCATTTTTCATGTTTTTTTAAGGGCTACAATATAAAATAAACTTATTTTCAAGTATACTATCCCTTTAATCTGGTCTGTCAGTCTGGCTGTGCTGTTGTACATAGAAAATACCACTTCTGGCTTTCACTGTAGAGGAAGAGTGATGCACAGAATCACAGAGTGAAACACTGATACAATGTATTACGGAGCACATCTACATTTATTTATTGCCCCTATACGATACGTAGAAAATGTTGCAATGACGAAAGAAAATCCTCAGAAATATTGCCGAAAATTCAGTTTGATACTTTTTCATTAACCGTTTGCGTGCCAGAGGGTTACGGAATTCATTGCTTTGCAGTGCATTCCGTACTCCTCTGGCACTCAAAGGGTTAAGTGTAGTATGATTGTATAAAACTGTGCAGACGTACACATGTGATCTAATGCAGACGGCACACAAAACCCACTGAGTTTGCCTTAGATCCTTATTTGTGTCCCCATCTCCCCAGTGGATCATTGTATAGCACATAACTGATACATCCTTTGATACTGCTGATGTAAAGCAGGGGCAAGCGACCTTTGGCATGCCAGCCGTTGGGCATGGGCGAGTTGGGATGACGGGGGGACTTGACTGCCAGTTGTTACGTACCCCCCTGATTTTGTGTCTGACCAGCGGCGCAAAGGACAGCCAGATAACCATTTTCAGTCCGATCTTATTCAGGGAGAGACGCAGGGTAGGATTAGTCAGGGTTATGTGTATTTTATATTTTTTCCAGAGAGTCTCTCTTTCTCTGCCCCCCCCCCCCCTCACTATATATATATTTACCTGTCACACACTCCCTGCTCTTACTGTCAGTTTGTGAGTGCACAGGGTTTATCCCAAAACGGCCACCCAGATTCTCTCACATTCTCAGCAAAGAATGACCATCAGCACCACACTGCCAAAGCCACAAGCCTACCCCCTCCCCTCTCACCTTGGCAACTGCAAGTGTCCGAACAGTTGCCTTTCAGACTCTCTTGTTATGGATGGCTAGCGTCCAGGGTTGGCGTCTGTCTGTCTGTATTAATCAGTTCCAGGGGTGAACAACCTGAGGCCATCCAGCTGTTGTGGACTTCAACTCGTTATACTCTCCTACCGGCCAGAGGCTGGCAGAGGATGATGGGACTTGAAGTCCAGAGCGGTTGGAGGATCTTTGGGTGCCCATTCCAGATCTAATCTACCATATTTCTATTTCTCTGTCTATTTGCTGGAACAGGATGATGGGAGTTGCAGTCCACAGCAGCTGGAAGAACTCAGTTTGCCCTTTCCTGATTTAATTTATCTGTCTATTGTTCTCCCTTTTAGTGCCAGAGGGTTGTCCAGAGCATTGCGAACCAGCACACACCCCTGGCATTAAAAGAATTTCCCATAACCCCTAATCACCCATATCCCAGTCCTAATGACCGGACCCCATCTGTCCCAGATCATGGTGCATATGGTGACATCACGTTCCCCTATCTTGGTGTTGCTTTTGGGTCACATATGAATCCCCCAGTCTAGTACTTTGAGATTCTCCATGTTTTTCTCCCCATAATGCAGCCGAATGTGCAGAGATAACTGCGTAGCTAGGGGGCAGTAACGGGAAGACTGTTCCGTAAAGCATGTCATTAGAAGTGGCAGTTCCACAACCATGTAAAACATTCCACAGCCTAGTAAAACCTCTGCTCCGTCTGATTCCTGCTGAGGAGGAACTGAGGCCTCCCTCTCTCTGCAGTGGGCCGTTTACTCTTGCAGGGCACTAACTTGTGTACTTTGACTGCTGCGTGATTTGCATGTGGCTTTGCATAAATCTCTGGAATGGAGTGTGACAGTCTGGAATCCTTTAAAGGAGCAGTAAACATTTTACACACACATATACATATATATATGTTACAGGGCTTTTCCCTCTGAGTGAAACCAGGTGACTCTCACGTCTGGGAGTTTTTTTCAATCGAAACTATAACGGCTCTCCATAACAAGAGAAAATTGTAGTTAAATGAGTAAGTGGTTTGAGTTGTAGTCACTTTAGTGTGAAGAATCTTCCAGCTGGGGGAGTCCCCTGGATTATGTCAGCAGGTAAGCCCCGATAACATATTGGGTTTCATTTAAAGAAAAAAACAAAAAAAACACTTCTTTAACACTTTAAAGACCAAAAGACTGTTCTGGTCCTCCACCCTTTGAGTGCCAGGGATCTAAATTACTTGACCTTTCTACAGCAGAGATTTGTGGGTCATACTCACAAATGAAAAAGTAGAGACATGCTGAATCAAACCAACTACACCATAGAGGACAAAATTTGTTGTTTATTTTTTTAACCTCTTGAATGCTAGAGATGTCTCCAATGCATCAATTTATAATTCATCTAGAATTCAAGAGGGTAAAAGACCTGTTTTTCTAATTTGGCGTGTTGGAACATTTTACTTGTCCCCTATGGTGCAGTTGGTTTGCTCCAGTCTTAGTGCATCAGCCTCACTGACTATCGATATTTACTAAGAACCAGGATTTTCTCTCCTCTCACGCGCTCGCTCCTTCTCTCTCCTCTCACGCGCTCGTTCTCTCTCCTCTCACGCGCTCGCTCCTTCTCTCTCCTCTCACGTGCTCGCTCCTTCTCTCTCTCATCTCACACGCTCGCTCCTTCTCTCTCTCTCCTCTCACATGCTCGCTCCTTCTCTCTCTCTCCTCTCACATGCTCGCTCGCTCCTTTGCTCTCGTCTCCCACACTCCTTTTCTCTCCTCTCCCTCAGACTCATTTGTGCCTTCTCTCTTACGCACTTTTTCTCTTCCCTTCATTGCAGAGTAATGTACCGTGTTCTCTCTCTCTCTCTCTCCTCAGAACTCCCAGCAGTTACCAAGACTTCACATTTCATTATGAACATTCCTCCAATTTAATCCATCCGCCCCTCACCCCTCAGCCGCCAAGGTAATGAAGTGATCTGCTTCCTTTCTATGCATCATAAACTTCTCCTTCTCATTTCTGTGTCCCTCCCGTTATATGTCCCTGGTTCCCACCCCATTCCATCTCTCCCTCTCACAGCCCCCGGACACAGCACCCAGGAAACGCTTCCTTTTCATTTCCTGTCGAGGCGCAACCACTGCAGCGGCACCGCTCCACCTCCACCCCCAACGTTCACATTGACAGCACCACTGGCCCTGTGGATAACTCCATCATAGAGGTACCCTAGCAGATTGACAGACATTCCAGATGTGTGTGTAGTGTTTCTGGGAAGGTTTTGCTGTGTATAGTTATGGTGAGGTAGTGTAGTTGGGAAGGGTTTGCTGTGCATGAGTTATGGTGAGGTAGTGTAGTTGGGAAGGGTTTGCTGTGCATGAGTTATGATGAGGTAGAGATGTGTGTGCTCTCTTTGGGAAGGATTTGCCATTTATCCGTTATGGTGAGGTAGTGTATTTGGGAAGGGATTGCTGTGTATCATCTATGGTGAGGTAGAGATGTGTGTAGCCTATTTTGGAAGGGTTTGCGGTGTATGAGTTATGGTGAGGTGGTGTATTTGGGAAGGGTTTGCTATGTATCAGTTATGGTGAGGTAGTGTATTTGGGAAGGGTTTGCTGTGTATCAGTTATGGTGAGGTAGTCTATTTGAGAAGGGTTTGCTGTGTATCAGTTATGATGAGGTAGTCTATTTGGGAAGGGTTTGCTGTGTATCCTCTATGGTGAGGTAGTGTATTTGGGAAGGGTTTGCTGTGCATGAGTTATGGTGAGGTAGTGTATTTGGGAAGGGTTTGCTATGTATCAGTTATGGTGAGGTAGTGTATTTGGGAAGGGTTTGCTGTGTATCAGTTATGGTGAGGTGGTGTATTTGGGAAGGGTTTGCTGTGTATCAGTTATGGTGAGGTGGTGTATTTGGGAAGGGTTTGCTGTGTATCAGTTATGGTGAGGTGGTGTATTTGGGAAGGGTTTGCTGTGTATGAGTTATGGTAAGGTAGTGTATTTGGGAAGGGTTTGCTGTGTATGAGTTATGGTGAGGTAGAGATGTGTGTGCTCTCTTTGGGAAGGGTTTGCTGTGTATCAGTTATGGTGAGGTAGTGTATTTGGGAAGGGTCTGCTGTGTATCATCTATGGTGAGGTAGTGTATTTGGGAAGGGTTTGCTGTGTATCATCTATGGTGAGGTAGAGATGTGTGTAGCCTATTTGGCTATTTATCAGTCATGTTGAGTTGAACTCTGGCTAAAGACCATTCTTTTCTGCCTGGGCCTGCTGGAAAGAACCCATCAGAAAGGCACACTTATTTTTAGGGCCATGTACACAAAGAAAAGGAATAAAACTGGGAAAGAATCCATGGCACTGTAGGGAACAGATTAAAACATCCACTGATTTGAATGGTGCTTTTAATTCCTCGAGTGGTAGCGAGCTCTTGTTGGAGCCGTCGCTACCATGCATGAAATTAAAAGCCTAACTGAAATCAACAGCTTTAGGATTTGATATTATGGTGCGTATTTGTAAGGAGATTGGATCTTCATTTTGGGCAGTTATCCCAATGGAAGTTATTAGGTATTCTTATTATAGGAATAGTAATTTTTATATAAACCTGCTGTCACTACCAGCATCTCCAGTGCATTGGAAAACTGTAGCATACAACAGGTTGAAAAAGTAATAATTTTACCTCAAAAAGGAGTACAATTTAAAACAAATTGGACTGAATATTGGATATGGCTTGTCTCTGTGGTGATAAATATGGATGCGCAAGTTCAATAAAATGTCATGTTATCCTCAGCGTGAGGTAAAGGCCAGAGCAGTAATTATTGATTGGCATCATCAGAATTGTAACCGGGATATAAAAGGGTCATAGGTCATAGCAGGTCAGGGGGCTAATGGTAGAAGGGTTACGGATGGGATTGGCTGAATGGCTTTAATCCATAACTGAAGTGTAGACAAACGATGACCCTCCAACTGGGAGTTGTAGTCTGCGATATCTGCAGAGCCGCAGGTTGCCCACTCCTGAGCTAGTGTTAGACAGGACGGTCAGTCAGCTGGATCGCTGCGATGACACGGCACCATAGCAGCTAAAGAACACCGTCCATGGATTTAAATGGGGATTTTAACCCTTTGAACTCTAGCTGTGTATCCAGAGCAATTGTGAAGCAATGAATTGGAGACATCTAGCATTCAATGGGTTAAAAGTCCTGTTTAACCCTTTCAGTGCCACTGGGGAACAGTATCCCCTGATACTGAAAGGGTTAAGTCACCGGGAATGTTTATTTGTCCCTTATGGTGCAGGTAGTTTGCTCCAGAATTGACCCTTTTTTCTTCACGCATCTTAATGAACCGACTTGGTAGGTTTTCAGGCTGTAAATCTTCTCGTCTCCACCGCTGAGCATAGCTGCCTCCTGTGCGTTCATCTCCAGTGAGCTGCTCCCTATCCCCCCCCCATTCTGTGTCTCCTGTCTGTTCTTTCTGTTCCACCAACGGCTACAAATCACTGTCTGTGTTTCTTACAGGAGGCGCTGAGGGCGGCCGCGATCACGCGTAAGTAACAATGTCGTTTAGGCTTCAGCCGAGTCATTTGGGGGGTGTATAGGTTCCG
Organism: Rhinophrynus dorsalis; assembly: GCA_037306005.1. Classification (NCBI taxonomy): domain Eukaryota; kingdom Metazoa; phylum Chordata; class Amphibia; order Anura; family Rhinophrynidae; genus Rhinophrynus; species Rhinophrynus dorsalis. The sequence continues at coordinate 4,910,249 of CM074726.1, forward strand.
GGTACATAACATAGGCATATACATTATATATATCTATATATAAACACACACACACACACACACACTGTCCAATCACTGCACACGTGCACTGTCCAATCACTATGTTTGCGCGTGTGTACACGCTCACTCTGTGTTCATTCAATACACGTGTATATACACACTTCCACATCTTGTCTCTTCACTCCGTGATTGTTGAACATGATTTTTATTTATTTTACCTACTTTGTTTTCCTGTAGCGAGTGACGGACCCCCAAAAAGTGCCACCCCCCAGAGCAGCAAATCTCCCCAAACCAAGTCGCCATCAGAACCAGCGCGGGAAAGGAAGTCGTCTGCCTCTGATGAGAAGAAGAAAGTGGTGAGGGGCCTAACTCTTTATTAGATAATAGCTGCACATGGACAGTCAGTCTGTGGTTCTTTGGTTGGCTTTAGACTACAATTCCCAGCTCCCTTCAAGGGGCAAATGGGTACCTGTTATACTATTTTGCTCCTATTAGATGGAGCTTTCACACAGAATTAGGAGATATCGCCACTTGGGCTGGGTAAACGGCATAATTCCCGATGCTGTTGGACTACATCTCCCATCACCCTCAGATGGCCGTTAGCCATCTGAGGATGAATGGAATCAAACCCATCTGTGGACATCCTTGGGTTGTCCCTGTCTTTAACTGGACAATAATGGGAGTTGTAGTCTTACTGCTAAACCACCACTATGTAATCTTCCGTATAGGATAATTACAGGCCGGCCTAGTAAACTAAGCATAGTACATGTGGATATTATCGGCTTATCATTTCTTACAGTGAGCTAACACCCTAAAATTCACCACAATGCTGAGTACTGGGCTGTTGACGGGGGGAAATTTCACTGAGTGACACGGCTTTCCTGCACTCATCACAGAGATAATCAGTGTGAGGCCTGGGAGGCTGCCATTCTTATCATTCACACAGGCGATGGGCATTGCAGCAGTCCACACGCTAGGTGTCCGCTAAACGTGAATGGCTGATGTCCATGTGGGCCGGCCATTAGTTACACCTCTGCTACATCCCCCAGTGACCGTGTCACTGGGGGAATGAAGGGAGACAACAAAACTAAGTGGGCAGACTAAATGGGCTGAATGGTTCTTATCTACCGTCAAATTCTATGTTTCTAAGTGAAACAGATCTCTTGAGCAGGGATGCAATACCCCAGTGGTCAAGATGCCCTTATAAAGATAGCAGTAAGGAGAGTGTATTCTGCCCACGTGCCTTGTACATTATTTTTTTTTGCATTTCAATGCTGTAGTACAAAGGTAGGCAACCTTTGGCTTTACAGCTGTTAGAGACTACATCTCCAGGGCCAGTGGCTGGTTCGGGATGATGATAATCGTAGTCCCCAACACCTGGGGATCCCAAGGTTGTCTACCCCCTGTCGTAGGAAATATAATTTATTTTTCTATCTCTCTCTCTGATACAGAAACAGCTTGGTTACCGCGATTCCAGTTACTATTGGGAGGTGAACTCCAGTGAGGTTTTGGTCCTTAAGCGAATTGGCACCGGGTCATTTGGCACAGTGTACCGTGGGAAGTGGCATGGTGACGTAGCTGTAAAGATTCTCAAAGTGACCAATCCCACTGCCGAGCAGATCCAAGCCTTCAAGAACGAAATGCAGGTTCTCAGGTGATTGATAAAGCCTCCCACATGCTGGTGTCAGGTGATGGAGCTGGTAGAGAGTAGATTACCGAATTTGTACCTCAAAAGCTCCCTTTGTCTCTGCTGCTAAAAATACTTTTGTGTCATTGACAGGAAAACGCGTCACGTCAACATTCTGCTGTTCATGGGCTTCATGACAAAGCCCAACTTTGCAATAATCACCCAGTGGTGTGAGGGAAGCAGCCTCTATCGTCACCTTCATGTCATCGAGACTCGATTTGACATCTTTCAGCTCATTGACATTGCACGTCAAACAGCACAGGGCATGGAGTGAGTGACCTCTTCTACCTAAACCTCAAACACCTGTGACAATAAGAGCCCAGTCTAAAGGTCATGTTGCCTTGGGGATCAAGATGTGTACTATAAAGTACAAATTCATATTTACAGACACTCACCCTATTAATACCTTGCCAAAGTCTGAAGTGTCACATGAAGCAGTTAGTCTGTTCTGGCTTGAGTTGCTGCTAGGGTTACATTGTACGAGAAGGGACAGTCGTCCTCCCTGTTCAAACCTGTAACATCCCTTCACATGCGGACACATCGATGGCAATAATATAGTTTGATATAAAAGGAAAATTTACACTATAATTTTGTTTATCTCCTTAAAGGGATAGTAATACTTCATTTTATCTTTATTTTATTTTGTAGGCATAAAAAGAACATGAATGATATAAGTCTTATCTCTCACACCTTTATGGTTTGAGAGATATTCACAAGCAAAGTTTCCCCTCCCGCCTCTTTTATCTAGTGTAAGCCATCTCTTCTCAGATGTGGAATCCAGTCCATAGACCAGACAGATAACAGCAGGGGACAATCTTCTTCCTATGAGAACAATGAAAGTCCTGGCCCCCTTGATAAGTTTTTCAGGTTTTTCCTTATCTTAATTGAAGATTGTCCCTCTCTGCAGTCTACCTGGGCACCTCCCTTCTGATCTGGCTAAGCAGTGTTACATCAGTAAAAGGGGAGGGAGGGGGACACTTTGTCATTGAATTACTCTTGAACTACAACTCTGACAGAATTGATATAACACTCTCCAAAGTCCAAATACTATGATGATTAATTAGAGCTGCTTTTATTATGAAACATTACTATCCCTTTAAATGGATAGTAATGTTTAGGTATTAAAGTAAGATCGAGTCTTCTTCTATACATTTGTATAACAGTGTGTGGCTTTATAATTATTCATTTTATTCTATAATTAAGTTTCCCCCTCCCACCCCTTTTACATATGTCAAGCAGCCTCCCCTCAGATATGGAATCCTGTCACAGGACCCGACAGATCGCTGCAAGGGACAATCTTCTTTCTATCTATCAGTGTAAGGAAACCCTGACCCCTTGACCAAAGATGGCAGGTTTTTCCTTATGCTGAAAGAAGATTGTCCCTCGTTGTGATCTTTCCGGACCGGCTTGCTGATTTAATGGGAAGATTCGGGACATATGGAAAAGGGGCAGGAGGGGGACACTTCCTTTTCAAGAATAAAACTAAAACGGCAAAGTTATGGATGGTTATAAAGTTACATATCGTTACACAGATGTATATAGAAGACTCAATCTTACTGTAAAACCTAAACATTACAATCCCTTTAATATCCCTTCAACGTAAAACCTCCTAACACCAAATAGCTTTATCATGGTCTCATTGCAGGAACGTTGTGGTCACAGGTGTTTGGTCCGGTGACCTGCACTAATTCAGGTGCCATTAGGCTGTATATCCTGGTTCCTCTAGCACTCATTGGGTTAATAATGTTATGCCTTCAAATGCTAAACACTTATCTCTTATCTGGTGTAAAGTATCCAGCTGGTAGAAGAGTCTTTATTGTTGTATCAGACCTGTGTTTTAGGACAACGTGTAAGGTTGATACATTTGGTCTACTGAAAGGTATCACTGCCCGCAGAGTGAAGATTTCTGTCTGGTACTCTTGTTTGTGATGGCCGTATTGTCACGTTTGTGTGTTTCTCGTTTTTGCGCTGTTATTATTAGACCATCTCTGTGTATAACCGCTATTTCTTTTCTTCGTCCCCAGTTATCTCCATGCGAAGAACATCATTCACCGGGACCTGAAATCTAACAGTATCCTTATATGTGCCTTATATGCTGGCGCAGCAGGGCTGTGTGCACTAAGGAATAAAGGAGTAATTCTGGGGCAAACAGATTGCATCTTCAGGAAAAAAATAAAATGTTCAACTTGATTTAAAGTGCACGTATGTTCGTCTAAGTCTGCTCGTATGGGTGCAGACTTGGGAAGCCCAGGAGTTAAAAGGGTATTTATTATCGGGCCACATTGTATGTCTAGAATACGCAACCTGTGGGTCTCCAGCTGTTGGAGACCATCATACCCAACTAGCCAACAGCTCCAGAAGCTGGAGAACCAAAGATTGCCTCCCCCTGTTAACTGTATGGAGGAAGATCCTTATTACTGAGAAACAGCCTTGTATCCATTGTGCTATAATGATGCAGTGTTCTTATGTATTGTAACGTAGTGTGCTGCAGAATCTGTTGGTGCCTTAGAATTAACTGCTAACGATACAAAGACAAGATCTTATTGTAGCTGAAGGGCTTTAAGCTGATGGTTTTGTCCTGGTAAATAGGACAGTTAGTGCCAGTTCTCTGGGTGCTGTAAGTTCAGTGTCCGTGTCCGCTCCAGGAATGTGTGAATGTAAAATCCGAGGGCTGGAAGATGTAACTTTGGAATTAGCGTCCTAGAATGTTTTTTCGCCCTTAACTATTCTTTATAGACATCTTCCTACATGAAGGTCTCACCGTGAAAATTGGGGACTTTGGCCTGGCCACTGTGAAGACGCGGTGGAGTGGCTCACAGCAGGTGGAGCAGCCCAGTGGATCCATCCTATGGATGGTAAGTGTTGTGCTTGGATCGCTTGTCTGGCTGGCTAGGCAAGTGGTAATCTGTCATTGGCTGGTTGGGGATGAGATATATTGTTATCTCTAACAGCCGAGGAGCCAAAGGATGTCTACTCTGTCTAGAACAGTGGTTCTCAACTCCTGTTCTCAGGACCCACTAACAGGCCAGGATTTGAAGATTTCCTTGTTACAGTACAGGTGAGTTAATCAATGTGAATGAGCCTCTGATCACATGATTTCCTTGTTAGAGCACAGGTGAGTTAATCAATGTGAATGAGCCTCTGATCACATGATTTCCTTGTTAGAGCACAGGTGAGTTAATCAATGTGAATGAGCCTCTGATCGCATGATCTCCTTGTTACAGTACAGGTGAGTTAATCAATGTGAATGAGCCTCTGATCATCACAACTGTGTTCTAGCAGAGAAATCCCTAAGTCCTGGCCTGTTAGTGGGTCCTTAGGGCAGGAGTTGAGAAACACTGGTCTAGAACATGGGCAGAACAATAGCCAGATGGGGAACCCTGAGACTAACAAAAACATTTATTTCCTAATTAGATAGCACACATGAATTAATGGGCCAGTAGGGGGCCTAACCACCTGCTTGCTGTTAACATTGTGTAATGACTCCCTACAGATCTGAAGAATAGTTCAGTCTATTATATACACAGATATTCTCATTGATTTTATAAAAATTGGTCAGTGACTAGCACAATACTGCTTTTGAATTACTGCTAAAATATCTATGATTTTGAATAGCTAGCAGGCTATAATTGAGCATTATTAGCTATAAAAAAATTAATTTTGCCCTTGCACAATTAAATTTCTGATCATGCTGACCATGGTTAAAAAAACTTGGATGGGGCATCAAAGTGTTTCAGCCACGGTAAGCATTATCTAGAACAATCACGTTGACGCGCTCTGCCTGGTTCGTGGCTCATCCCGGTAATCCAAAATTAGTATTTGGGAAACAGATGAATTTGACTCAGATCCCAGGATAAAGCAATCAAAGCTATGCTTTAATCTATCATTAAAATCAAAGTCACACCGTAGAAGTAACAGAACTTGAATGATAATAAATATTTCTTGCTGTATTGCCTCTATAGGCCCCTGAAGTGATCCGAATGCAGGAAAATAGTCCTTACAGCTTCCAGTCTGATGTCTACGCTTACGGGGTTGTCCTTTATGAACTGGTGGCCGGGACGTTACCATATGCAAATATTAACAACAGAGATCAGGTAAGTAGCTCACTGCACCTTTCTACCGTAAAGGCATAATTATGTTTAACTATGAGAGAAAAACGTGTGGCGGTATATTTCCTGCTGAGTGAAACAGTGGAATCCCCACTGAATGGCAACGCTTCATTCAAAATTGATTACAGCTCAAATATTTCACTTGATTTGTGAAGGAAATCGCCACTCGGTGGCACTGTTGCCATTCTTATCTATGGACTGTGACAGCGACTGAAAATTCTCAGACTGCAAAATAAAAATACATTTTGCGGTCTGGTTTAACCTGTAATAACTTCTGAATGTGACATCCCCCAGCCGTCTGTTACACTTTTTCTCATCAGCAGGAAATGGCCTATATATTTCTTAACGCAAAAAAAACATTACTTTATAGGGACACTTGCACTAGGTACAAGTGTCTGTCAGTTGGTTTAACCTTTGTAGTTAAACAGATCTTTGTAGTCTACGGCTAGTTACAGTTTACAAAGGAATAGCAATTGATCCATATGAAAGTTTCAGGTGTATTGTTTGTTGTGAGGAGGTGTGACCTAGAGACACTTCAACAGAGATCACTACAGACCGGGAACTGCAAATACAATACCAAATACAGTTGATATACCGCACTACTGTAAGAAATAGTCCTAACTTGGTAAGCCATTCTGATAAATTAGACACTACTTCATCTTAGTAACTACTGGTTAGCAGAATGACTCGTGGAGGGGACATGTAATGTGTCCACTTTAGCTGCTGGTTTGTGGAGGGGACATATAATGTGTCCATCTTAGCTGCTGGTTTGTGGAGGGGACATGTAATGTGTCCATCTTAGCTGCTGGTTTGTGGAGGGGACATGTAATGTGTCCATCTTAGCTGCTGGTTTGTAGAGGGGACATGTAATGTGTCCACCTTAGCTGCTGGTTTGTAGAGGGGACATGTAATGTGTCCACCTTAGCTACTAGTTTGTGGAGGGGGCATGTAATGTGTCCACTTTAGCTGCTGGTTTGTGGAGGGGACATGTAATGTGTCCATCTTAGCTGCTAGTTTGTGGAGGGGACATGTAATGTGTCCATCTTAGCTGCTGGTTTGTGGAGGGGACATGTAATGTGTCCACCTTAGCTGCTGGTTTGTGGAGGGGGCATGTAATGTGTCCATCTTAGCTGCTAGTTTGTGGAGCGGACGTGTAATGTGTCCATCTTAGCTGCTAGTTTGTGGAGGGGACGTGTAATGTGTCCATCTTAGCTGCTAGTTTGTGGAGCGGACGTGTAATGTGTCCATCTTAGCTGCTGGTTTGTGGAGGGGACATGTAATGTGTCCATCTTAGCTGCTAGTTTGTGGAGCGGACGTGTAATGTGTCCATCTTAGCTGCTGGTTTGTGGAGGGGGCATGTAATGTGTCCATCTTAGCTGCTAGTTTGTGGAGGGGACATGTAATGTGTCCATCTTAGCTGCTGGTTTGTGGAGGGGACATGTAATGTGTCCATCTTAGCTGCTGGTTTGTGGAGGGGACATGTAATGTGTCCACCTTAGCTGCTGGTTTGTAGAGGGGACATGTAATGGTGTCCACCTTAGCTGCTGGTTTGTGGAGGGGACATGTAATGTGTCCATCTTAGCTGCTGGTTTGTGGAGGGGATATGTAATGTGTCCACCTTAGCTGCTAGTTTGTGGAGCGGACGTGTAATGTGTTCACCTTAGCTGCTGGTTTGTAGAGGGGACATGTAATGTGTCCATCTTAGCTGCTGGTTTGTGGAGGGGACATGTAATGTGTCCACCTTAGCTGCTGGTTTGTGGAGGGGACATGTAATGTGTCCACCTTAGCTGCTGGTTTGTGGAGGGGACATGTAATGTGTCCATCTTAGCTGCTAGTTTGTGGAGCAGACGTGTAATGTGTCCACCTTAGTTGCTGGTTTGTGGAGGGGACATGTAATGTGTCCACCTTAGCTGCTGGTTTGTAGAGGGGACATGTCCACAGTAGCTGTTGCTTAGTGCATGGTATGTGTAATGTGTCCACCTTAGCTGCTGATTGGTGGACAGAACATGTGATGTGTTCACTTTAGCTGCCAATTGGTGGACGGTTCAATCTCATGTCTTTCCTCTGCCTGCAGATTATCTTCATGGTTGGCCGCGGTTACCTCTCTCCTGACCTCTGCAAAGTGTCTAACAACTGCCCCAAAGCTATGAAGAGGCTTCTAGTAAATTGCTTAAAATTCAAGAGAGAAGAGAGACCGTTGTTTCCCCAGGTAAGTGAGGACATATTCAGTAAGCTAAAGAGGTGTAATTCTGGCACAAACCATAAGCGGGAAATGAAAATTTGGCTTTTAATCCCTTAATTGACAGAGTGGTCTTTAACACAAATTGTGGATGTTTCCACTTTACCCAATTTAACGGATTTATTTTTTTTTGTAATGTTGTTTTTATTTCTAAGCAAAGTATTTCTTGGGAAAACTAAGATATACGTTGGACATCCCCGATTTAGGACAGAGGATTTCTGTTACCAACGTCTCTAGCACTTTTTGCAGAATAAAAGGACAATTCCACCTTATTCTGACTTAACACATTCAGTACTTGTACAGTACCCAAAAGACAAATTGTCTGTACTTTTTTTGTAGGTACATTTTTATTCATATAGCTACAACAGTTGTTTAGCGCCTTACAGTTTAGATTTAGTATAGAGACGATACTGTAAGTGCAGTAGTTATACAGACGGTATGCCTACATTAGGATAGGAAGACCCTGCCTCAGAGCTTACAATCTAAATTATTTTTCCACTTTTATATCCGTGACAAGAATCTCAATTAAATTTTATTTCCCAGTCGTTTTCTGTCTGGGACTATGAGAGCGGAGCTATTTATATAATGTTGCAGTCTCCGTGCAACACTGAGCGCTTTGTGTGCTGTACAGGAAGTTACTTTTCTACATTGTTTCACTGTAGTTTTTTTTACACTCTTGCACTATTGCTGCTTTCACGGTCCCAGACAGAAAGTTTCTCTGCCATTAAATTCAGAGCTCCTTGTCAGACACATTAATGTGTAAAAACTAAATAAAATAATAATCTTATGATGAAATCTGTAAGAATAAAGTGGAACTGTCCCTTCAATGTGTGTGCCACAAAGTCACACTGAACCGCTTCCGCAAGCCAGCGGCTCTGTATATGCTCCCCCTAGGGTTGGACTCCATAAGCTAAACCGGTGCCATACAACGGCCTCATAGCAGAAATTAACCCTTTGAGTGCCAGAGGGGTATCCAACTCATTGCATTTTATACAACTGTGGCACTCAAAGGGTTAAGATTCTCAACATCCCCTTTGATTTAAATGGAGAATGTTGCCCCTTGAATGGTAGCAGTGTCTCCAATGCATTGCAGTGCTTCGGAAACCTCCCATTAATTCAAGCGGGTAAAACCCCATATAAATCATTGAGAAGTCTCATTTTCCTCTGTGGTGCACACTTTTAGGTTGGCCCCAGAATTGCTGCTCTTTGATTTATTGACTGCAGCCCTTAGTTCTCATGCTATACCACAAGAGGGCAGCAGAGAGCTGCTCGGACATCACACAGGCTTCAGATGTGTAACAATGACAGTTGTTCTCTACTGCCCTCTTGTGATTTGTGTTTGGAACTTGCAAGGCAACCGAAAAGCCTTTGCTGTTAACTTCATGCTGCTTTAGACATAAGCTGGTGTTCCCTGCTCGGACTTTAAACAAATAGTAAACCTTTCTAAACCTATATTGTATGGATTTATCAGCTCAGTAAAACAAGGGTAATCTCATTGCTGGGCAATGTTTTGTTCCAAACTTACCATTTGTTGATTTTCTTACATCAAGCAGTGCCCTCTGTTGTCCACAGTGCTCACCTTCAGTTCACCTGGTCTACTGACTGTGATTTTATTGCATTCTATGGGAGAGGTGAGCATGTGGCAACATGTCTTCATAGAATGAGTTAGTTAACAACCTCATCATTTCCTGCCAGTTTAAACAGTTATAACTTTTGAATGAAACAAGTGCCCATATATAATATATACAGGTAGTGAATAGAATAAAAAATATATCTAATAACTGGCATCTAGAGAGCAGCTAGGAATGAGAGGGTTCCCCAGCACCCCCAAACATCGGACCAAAATCCAACGTGCACAAAGGCAGGGATTCTTTACAGTAAGGGGTGGTAAAGCTATGGAATTCTTTGCCTCGAGGTGTTGTACTTGTAGATAATGTAACTGCTTTCAAAAAAACAATGGATGCCTATCTAACACAGAATAATATTGAGAATTATGACAGTTAACTTCAAAGCAGATAGGATGTTGATCCAGGGAAATATCTGACTGCCATTTGGAGTCAGCAAGGAATTTTTTTACCCACTTGGGGCTAAATTGGAAATTGCTCCAGCGGTTTTGTTTTTTTTGTTTTGTTTTGTTTTTTATTTTGCCTTCCTCTGATTCAACAGGGGTGTTTTTGGCATGGGCTGGACTTGATGGACACATGTCTTTTTTCAGCCTCATTAACTATGTATGTTAGTATGTAAAAACAGACCTGCGCTCCTTCATACCAAAGTATGAATGTGTGCCCTGCCTCGGGCATCCTCTATAATAATTTACTAGGGTGTTTGTCACGATGCAGTCATGCGCAGTAGAGATTCCCCCGCGTTCAGTCAGTCTCTACTGCACATGACTGCATCGCGTGAGTGAGTTAGCGGCCTCTTAACCCTTTGCGTGCCAGAGGGGTATGCAGTGCATTGCAAAGCAATGTGTTGCATACCCCTCTGGCACTCAAAGGGTTAACAATAACCGGACCTTGGCCCATGTACACGGGCTTTTACACTAGTTTGTTTTATAAATACTGTCTATGGGAGAGATTTAGTCAGACTACAGCAGCCCACCACAGTGACTGGTAAGACTAGCACAACCTGGGCTTTAAAGGGATAGTAATACTTCATTTTATCTTTATTTTATTTTGTAGGCATTAAAAAAACATGAAGAACGATGTAAGTCTTATCTCTCAGACCTTTATGGTTTGAGAGATATTCACAAGCAAAGTTTCCCCTCCTGCCCCTTTTACCTAGTGTAAGCCATCTCTTCTCAGATGTGGAATCCAGTCCATAGACCAGACAGATAACAGAAGGGGACAATCTTCTTCCTATGAGAATAATGAAATCCCTGCCCCCCTTTTACCTAGTGTAAGCCATCTCTTCTCAGTTGTGGAATCCAGTCCGTAGACCAGACAGATAACAGAAGGGGACAATCTTCTTACTGTGAGAACAATGAAAGCCCTGCCCCCCTTGACAAGTTTTTCAGCTTTTTCCCTTATCTTAATTGAAGATTGTCCCTCTCTGCAGTCTACCTGGGCACCTCCCTTCTGATCTGGCTGAGCAGTGTTACATCAGTAAAAGGGGCGGGAGGGGGATACTTTATCATTGAATTACTCTTGAACTACAACTCTGATAGTATTGATATAACACTCTCCAAAGTCCAAATACTATGATGATTAATTAGAGCTGCTTTTATTATGAAACATTACTATCCCTTTAATGAAATAAAAACCACCACCCAGTGGTCTATATTGGTCATTACATGTGTACTCACCATGGTCTATATATCAGCCCTTACCCACACACAGTGGTCTGTACTAGTCATTATACCCGCACACGACATTATCTATACTGCTCGTTGTATATGCATACCATGTCTATATCTGTCATTATACCTGCACACACCATGGTCTGTATCTCTGGCACTCAAAGGGTTAACATTACCCAGACTTTGTACAAGGGCTTTTACACTAGTATATAATAACTTGGTTGATAAATATGAGGATTTAGTCCATCATTTGGCCAAAAAATGTTAAGCTTGTCACCTCGTCCCGGTACCTTAGAATCCCTATCTAAACTCAAATTATAAGGCTGAGAAAGCTTCTGAAGATGTTATAAGGAAACGCGTACCTGAGTGTTATAAACTTTAATAAACAATACTTGTGTGTCACAGCGCATGCAATTAAAAACAAGAGGACAAACAGTCATTTTAAAAGGTGTAAGAGAGTACTTGCCTGAAATAACACTCACTTAGCCTGCAGGAAGTGGATACTGACCAAAGAGTACTGGGAGCCATTTCATCCTATTTATAGGCCAGAGCTTATCGCCCCCACAGGCCACATGAGGAATAGCAATTATTATTATTATATTCTGGGGCAACTCAACTGCAATTTTGTGAGCATTTAAATGTTCCTCTTGATATCATTGGGGCATTTAACCCTTTGAATGTTAGAGAGGTCAGTAGTGCATTGCTCCATTTATACATCTCTTTTGTGTTACTACTTTTAAAGCCCGTATACACGGGCCAACACTGGCAGCGCTGCAGTCATGTGCAGTACTGACTGCCGAGCGCGCAGCGGCTGTTTCAGAGCGGGGCACTCTGAATTGGACCGTAGTCCTCTCTGCGCACCTTCCGGTCTGAATTCAGAGCGCCGCTCCTTATCAGCCACTGCAATCGCACGCAGCCGTCTCTACTGCACATGACGGCTTCTGACAAACATACTTAGCGAATTATATTATAGGATATTAGTCATTTTATTTCCAGACTGTAGTTTCTGTGATATTAAGGTTTGTCATTTTATGCAAATGGGCAAATACGGTCTGGCAGGAAGTGGCAAGTGAGAGGGAGAGCAGTGTGGAATGTTAGTATCCATATGGCAGCGGAGAGGGAGAGCAGTGTGGAATGTTAGTATCCATGTGGCAGCTGAGAGGGAGAGCAGTGTGGAATGTTAGTATCCAGGTGGCAGGTGGGGGAGAGGGAGAGCAGTGTGGAATGTTAGTATCCATGTGGCAGCTGAGAGGGAGAGCAGTGTGGAATGTTAGTATCCATGTGGCAGCTGGGAGGGAGAGCAGTGTGGAATGTTAGTATCCATGTGGCAGCTGAGAGGGAGAGCAGTGTGGAATGTTAGTATCCATGTGGCAGCTGGGAGGGAGAGCAGTGTGGAATGTTAGTATCCATGTGGCAGCTGGGAGGGAGAGCAGTGTGGAATGTTAGTATCCATGTGGCAGCTGAGAGGGAGAGCAGTGTGGAATGTTAGTATCCATGTGGCAGCTGAGAGGGAGAGCAGTGTGGTTTTTCAGTATCTGGCTGGCGGGTAGAGGCAGTTGGGAAGGAGAGCAGTGTAGTATTTCAGTAACTGTCTGGTATGGCAGCCAGTAGTGTCTAATATACGTAAACTGGGAAATAAATTAGGCTGAATGTCTAAAAACATTATTTTTCAAAATACAGATTGACTGACCTAACAGGCAATTTAAAAAGCTCTGTTAAAATGACCTATTTATTACAACGTGACACTTTAAAGCAACAGCAATTTTCTATTTTAGTTGTCAGGACTAGCTGAACATGATGACTTCCCTTTTCCTTTAATTCAGTTTAGAAACTGAATCCTCTGTTTCAGTTTTTTTCCTCCATTCCCCTTTCAGTGATCCGAGTGCCGTTTACCTGCAGTTTTTATAAAGTCTACAGCTAGGCCTTTAAACCTTTGAATGGCAGAGACGCGTCCAGCTCTCCCCCTCTAGCACAGTCGTCTTTTTGTAGTGAAGGAAGCGAGAACACTCTCCCACCTTTTCTTTCTCTATTTCAGATCCTCTCTTCCATTGAGCTGCTGCAGAGAGCTCTCCCCAAGATCGAGCGCAGCGCGTCCGAGCCTTCGTTGCACCGCGCAGTCAACTCCGAGGACCTCAATCCTTTCCTTATCAACACCCTGCGCCTTGTTCCCCAATGATGGCGGGGCACAGAACACGGGGAGGTTCAAAGGGGGGGAGAATTATCCTGCTTGTGACTCACTTGTGGGGTTTACCCATCCCAGGGTATCAATACTTCTGGGGATACGTTGACTGTGACCGGATTTGGTGTCTCCCATATAAAAGAGGGATGATAAGTGTCCCTCTGTGTCAGGGCGTATATAGGGCTTTCTTCATTTGTTCACACTCTCTTTTGGCTGGCTGTTTTGTTCTGAGTTAAGTGCATCTTTTCATATCTCTTTTAATTGTGCAGATTCCTTCTAGCGCAGTGAGATTTCTGTCTCCATTGTTGTACCTCTGCTTGGGTTACGAGAGAGCCAGGTTGGAAGAAGCTGATCTTACCTGGGTCGGTCCGGCTCTGCAGCAGGGGAGTGTGACATTAAGTCATTCAGAACTCTTTGCACAAAGCGGGTCGGGGTTCATTACAATAAGATGTGATAAAATAGCAAGAAGGGCAGAAAATCAGGGACTCTAGCCCCTCTAGACTGAAAAGCTAAAAGCACTTTGGTAGCGGGACGGCGTCGTTGGAGATCACACGAAAAAAAACCGCTGCCTTGAGTGCGCTGCCAGGGAACCAGTGGGCTGAGACCGCAGCGCTTCATAGTGAAATCCATTGGAAAAACATGTTTTACATTGTTCGGCCCTAAAAAAAAAAAATATTCAGGAGAGAAATAAACATGGAGCCGAAAGCACAAAGAATAGTGGAGCAATTCTGGGCTAAACAAGCTGCACCGTACGAAGCAAATTAACCCTTTGAGTGTCACAGGGGTACGCAACGCATTGCAGAGCAATGCGTTGCGTACCCCTCTGGCACTCAAAGGGTTAAGTTTTCCCAGGAGCAGTATGCTTTTTTTTTATTATTATTTTTTTATTAACAAAATAAAAAATAATAATATATTCATAATTTTTCACACTGCTGGGAGGTTTTTGATCGAGTGGATATTACAGGTGAAACTGTTTTTTTTTTTTGTTTTTTTTTTCCATATTAAACTGCAATTTTCTATAATGGTCACCAGGCGGTGCTGCAGTCTATGGCTCAAGCGCTAAAATAAGGTGCATTATTAAAAAAAAAAAAAAAAAAAAAAAAATGCCTGTTGGGCACCAGTTGGAGCTGCTGCTAACAGTATGACCTGTAATAAGATTTGAATTAAACATTTCCCAGCAGCGGGAGTAGGAAAAGCCCGTTTTTTTTTTTTTTTTTTTTTCATTAATAAAAGCCTACTAATGATTTAACCCTTTGAGTGCCAGAGGGTTATTCCTCTGGCACTCAGTGGGTTAAGGCTTTTAACCCCTTGAAGTCGAGAGGTCTTACAATCAGTGGGGGTAATAGCCCCATTTAGATCAATGGGGGTCATTTATGTCCTTTACATTTGCTCCAATATTGCATCCGTTTTCTTTGTGTATACGGCTCACGGAGACGATGAAGGTCTCTTCCTCTGCGTTTTGTGCAATTACACGCGTGCCTTCCTAACAGACCACAACATTCGATTCCCATTATTAATTCAATATTTTTCATTTAACCTGTAACTCTCCGGCTGTTGTTGGGTTACGGAGCCCTTGAGTGTCCCTACAAAGGATGATGGGATTTGTAGTCTAACAGCTGGAGAGGCACAGGTGACCCATCTTTGTTTCATCCTTTTGGGAGAATAAAATAAACATATATACATTTTTTTTTTTTAATCATATTTGAAACGTGGTCTCCAGAGAGTAAATTAATTGTCCTCTCTGATTTACTAATTTAATGATTGATAACCAAAAAGTGGACGTCAGTCTGTGATGAAATTAATTTTGCATTTGAAATACGAGTAAACTTTTTTTTTTTTTTAAATAATAAAAATATAATGTTGGCTGTTCTATCTGAGTAAAACATAGAAACGCACTCTTCTGGGAGGTCCTTCATTCAAATGTTGTAACTGTTCAAACTGTCACAAAGTAATGACGCTGTTACCATCACGTTCTGTGGAGAACCGTAGACCGTGAGTGACCTCCTGTAGAACGAAATAAAATCACTTTCTGGTCACCCGGTCGCACTGTTAAAGGGATAGTAATGGATATTTTTAAGTACATTTAATATTATAGATATTTAAAAAAAAATACGTTGATGGCCATCCGATCTCTCAGACTTGTATAGTTTGAAAGATATAAGGTTCTAAAGTCCCCGCCCCTTTCATACACGTCAGCATCTAGCCGAGAGAAGCAGATCCTGGTCCCGGCTCTTCAGCAGAGCGGAAATAGTGCAGTCTAAAAAGAAATACGTCGTCGGAATGGTCTACAAAGTGCGCCTGGTTTGCAAGCACACCTTGTAGACCGTTCCAATGAAGTATTTCTTTTTAGATTGCACTATTTCCGCTGTGCTGAAGAGCCGCCGGCTGGTGCCGGGACCAGGATCTGCTTCTTTCGGCTAGATGCTGATGTGTATGAAAGGGGCGGGGACTTTAGAACCTTATATCTTTCAAACTACACAAGTTTGAGAGATCGGACGGCCAGCAATGTATTTTTTTTTTTTTTATATCTATAATATAAAATTTACTTAAAAATATCCATTGCTATCCCTTTAACACCTTCCCGACAATGGACGTACATGCACTTAGTGACAGATGACATACAGGTGCGTCCCGGAAGTCCGGGTCCACACGCGGCTGCACGTCGTTCGGGGACGTTTGGGGACAACGTGTGTGTGTGTGGCCGGTCACTAAGGGGTTAATGTACAGTTAATAATAACTTTGGAAAAATGCATCTTTTAGTATTTGCAGTACCCCTGATTTACTCATCTGGAAAAACCTTACAATTGAAATTAGATGTCTGTAAAAAAAAAAAAAATAACAATAAAAATAATGTCATTAACCCTTTCAGTACAAGAGCAAAGAACGGCATCAGGGTGAAAAAAACAATTATAATTTTTTCTACTAATAGTAGTAAAATGACATTTTCAATAGTGGAGAGCCGAAGTCTATGACTTTTCCCATATAGTGCTTTATATATTGCCTTTTGGATCCAAGCTGGCGTCTGTTGCGAACAGAAACCATATGAGATGAAATAACTTTTGAATGAAAACTCACCCAGCAGTAGAGCTCTTGTTTTACTCAGTGGGAAGAGAGTTATAACATGTTTTGTCTAAAAAAAACCTTCTTTATCTCATGGAGAAGTGTTCTCAAGGAATGAATTCCTACAGGTTACAACCTTGGACTCTCCGGCTGTTAAGGACTGCAACTCCCATCTGCATAGGAATGATGGGAATTTCAGTCCCAGCAGCTGGAGAGCCAGATGTTGCTTTCCCCATTTCCTACCCAGAAGCCATGGTCCATCTCCTGC
Source organism: Rhinophrynus dorsalis (assembly GCA_037306005.1). NCBI lineage: Eukaryota > Metazoa > Chordata > Amphibia > Anura > Rhinophrynidae > Rhinophrynus > Rhinophrynus dorsalis. The sequence continues at coordinate 4,927,086 of CM074726.1, forward strand.
AGATGGCGCTATTTATTGCCTAAACTAAACAACGTGCCTGATTTACTTTCTAGAGATTTTTTTTTTTTTTTTTTCTGCAAAATGAGAAATTTTGTCAGGGTTTGGGAACCGTGAAATATTCTCTAAAACTGAACGAGAAAAACTTTGGTCTCAAAAAAGAAAGCAATTTTTTTTTTTAACACTTTGAATACCAGAGAGGTGTTCAATGCATTGGGGTGCAATACGCTTGATACCCCTTCTGGGCTTACAGACTGAGTGTTTTCCGTCTTTTCATTGGAGTTTTAACAAAGACTGGTTTGCGTGACAAACCTCGTGAAATCATTATAACTGTATGGTGAGGGAAATTCACAGAAATTTAAATTGCATTTGGGCGTAAGAATGTGTAATATATAGTTTTAAATAAAATATGTTTGGTGTAATAACCTGGATTCATGTCTTTGTTTCGGCTAATGATTTTATGGTTTCACGTCCTGGTAATGAGTCACAAACATTGTTTTAAAGGGATAGCAATACATCAGTTTTACTAATTTTAATCTTGTAGGTATTTAAAAAAAGAAATTAAATGCCCCCAAAGCCATCTTTCAAACCATTATGGTTTGAGAGATATTCGCTGTGAAAGTTCACCCCTCCCCTGATGTTAACGCTCTAGCTAACTGCAGGGGAATCCGGTCCCTGAACAAGCGGAGGTTCTTCAGCAGATTTCCCTGCAGTCAGCTAGAGCGTTAACGTCAGGGGAGGGGTGAACGTTCACAGCGAATATCTCTCAAACCATAAAGGTTTGAAAGATGGCATTGGGGGCATTTAATTTCTTTTTTAAATACCTATAAGATTAACATTAGTAAAACTGATGTAAAATTTACTGTAAAAAATTTACTGTGTATTTTCATGTCTGCACCATTGTTTGAAATTTACCGGTTACCCTCTTTTCTGTTTACTTGGCTATCTGACCAATGGAGTGGGAAAATATTTGGCCCAAGGGTCACATCTCTGATCAAAATACATTGGTTTGGATGTTTGTGTTCCTGACTATGCTATAGATTGCACAGTGTGCTACTATACTAAGAATATATCCGTTATGTCTCTCTACTGGTACATTGATACACTGGGGGTGTTACATACCTCCCAACATTTCAAATCGCCAAAGAGGGAGACTTGTGTTTTAGGGGGGCGTGTCTGGTGGGTGTGGCATTACCAAGAATTTTTAGGCTATTTCATGACCTATTGACACCTACTTGTTTAACTTAATAAATGATTTAGGACAAGACCATAGTATTTTACTTGCACAGACTAATTTATAAACACATATACTGACATTTATACAAACAGTAATGTGATTTTTATTGCTGGAGAGCAATGTGATAAACTCCACACAGTCTGATCTCCTAAAAAGAGGGACATCAGGGTGGGAAAGAGGGATTTGGGTCTAAAAGAGGGTCTGTCCCTCCTAAAGAGGGACACTTGGTAGGTATGGTGTTAAACGGTAGAGAATTCCTCCTAATTCTATGTTATTCTATGGAGCCTATGCACTAAGAACTCTCCCACTTGAGAAATCATAGTACATAGGCTTTATCAAATAAGAGGAACAAGAGAAGCGATATCACTAGAGAAGGCATCTGCACTTTATCGCACGTTAGTGCCACCCGCACTGTATGTAACAGTGTTGTACTTTGTGTAAAATGCATCACTCTTCATCGGCAGTAAAAGCCACAGTGGTGCTCTGTGTGTACAGCCAGCCACACCAAAGGGCCAGAATAAATTGGCCCATGGGCTGGAAAATAATTGTATTTTATATTGTAGCCCTTAAAAAATATGAAAAATGATATAAGTCTTATATCCCAAACCTTTGGGAGATATTCACATGTAAAATATAGTAAAATGCTCTTTTCCTGGCTGTTTCAGCCAAGTCTGCCATCTAGTGGACAGATTTGGAATTTGGTCCACAGAGCAACCGGCAGCTCTTTAGCAGTGCCGAGATCACGATCTTTGAAAATAACTACTTAATTGGAACGGTGTACAAAGTGTGCCTGGCTTGAAAGCACACTTAGTAGACCATTCCAATTAAGAAATTCTTTTTAAAGATGGTGATCTCAGCACTCCGGGACCGGATTCCAAATCTGAAGGGTGGAGCAATGACATCACTCCAGGGGAAACTTTACTTCTGAATATCTCCCAAACCATAAAGGTTTGGGAGATAAGACTTATATCATTTTTCATGTTTTTTTAAGGGCTACAATATAAAATAAACTTATTTTCAAGTATTACTATCCCTTTCAGTACTCGTTTGGTACCAGTGATATATCATATGCTAATGAAGCCTCTTCAGTGATGCCTTATATGCTAATGAAGCTATGTGCTGTGCTAAGACATTTTCACTGTCCCAGAAATACCCATGAATATCTCCTAAACTGTACATCTGCTGGAGTTCTTGTTAACATGACGTACAGGCAGTTTTGAATGAATTTTTCAAATATGTAAAGAAAATTCAAGGTGATAGGTGACTTAAAGTGGAACTAACACTTTAATATTACTTGGTAGACTATGGAAGGGCTTATATATATGTTTTTTTTAATTTATTTAAAAGTACTGCTTAAAGTAACAGTTAAATGCCTTAAACTAATTAGTACTTTCTGGTAGGAAGTAGCAGTTGAGAGGGAGAGATGAATGTTAGTATCATGCACACAATGCCCTGTCAGCCAGAACAATCTAATCTGACAAAGTAATAAAACTAAATATCTCAAACTATAATTGTAAAGAAAGAATCTGTAACATATAGGTGGTTTTTAAAGATCTTTCAGAATCACCCGTTATTAGAAAATGTTCGGTTTTACTTCCAAAAATTACCATTCAAAAATTCTGAAGCTTAATGTGAACAATTCCCTAAGAATAAGTGGCTGTTAATTCCTTTGTGAGAAGGACTTAATGAGGTAGGTGTCCTAGGAGCAATCGGTTATTTGTATTAACCCTTTTTGTTTGCATCTTACCTCTGTTTTAGTCTCCTGCGAGCTATTTATCTAATAACAACTGGAGTCTCTTACAGTCCATTTAGGTCTATTGAATCATATTGTTTGTGAGCATATGTGACTTAGAGACAGACTTCAACAGGAACCTGCATGTAGAAGGAAAAACGATATAGATAGATATACCTACCTGCTGTAACATGGAACACAGTCATTCTAGATATACAGTACCTGACTGCTAAGTCCTACTGTCACACACACACAGTAATTATATAGATACCCCAGACTGGTGTATGATGGACTCCTACCTAGGTAAGTACTTCTGTTACACACAGTAATTATATAGATATACACCAGACTGCTGTATGATGGACTCCTACCTAGGTAAGCGCTTCTGTTACACACAGTAATTGTATAGATACACCTGACTGCTGTGTGATGGACACCTACCTAGGTAAGTGCTTCTGTTACACACAGTAATTATATAGATACACCTGACTGCTGTGTGATGGACTCCTACCTAGGTAAGCGCTTCTGTTACCCACATAGTAATTATATAGATGCACATGACTGCTGTGTGATGGACTCCTACCTAGGTAAGTGCTTCTGTTACACACAGTAATTATATAGATACGCCTGACTGCTGTATAATGGACTCCTACCTAGGTAAGTCCTTCTGTTACACACAGTAATTATATAGATACACCTGACTGCTGTGTGATGGACTCCTACCTAGGTAAGTGCTTCTGTTACACACAGTAATTATATAGATATACACCTGACTGCCGTGTGATGGACTCCTACCTAGGTAAGTGCTTCTGTTACACACAGTAATTATATAGATACGCCTGACTGCTATATAATGGACTCCTACCTAGGTAAGTGCTTCTGTTACACACAGTAATTATATAGATACACCTGACTGCTGTGTGATGGACTCCTACCTAGGTAAGTGCTTCTGTTACACACAGTAATTATATAGATACGCCTGACTGCTATATAATGGACTCCTACCTAGGTAAGTGCTTCTGTTACACACAGTAATTATATACATACACCTGACTGCTGTGTGATGGACTCCTACCTAGGTAAGTGCTTCTGTTACACACAGTAATTATATAGATACACCTGACTGCTGTGTGATGGACTCCTACCTAGGTAAGTACTTCTGTTACACACAGTAATTATATAGATATACCTGACTGCTGTGTGATGGACTCCTACCTAGGTAAGTGCTTCTGTTACACACAGTAATTATATAGATATACACCTGACTGCCGTGTGATGGACTCCTACCTAGGTAAGTGCTTCTGTTACACACAGTAATTATATAGATACGCCTGACTGCTGTATAATGGACTCCTACCTAGGTAAGTGCTTCTGTTACACACAGTAATTATATACATACGCCTGACTGCTGTGTGATGGACTCCTACCTAGGTAAGTGCTTCTGTTACACACAGTAATTATATACATACGCCTGACTGCTGTGTGATGGACTCCTACCTAGGTAAGTGCTTCTGTTACACACAGTAATTATATAGATACACCTGACTGCTGTGTGATGGACTCCTACCTAGGTAAGTGCTTCTGTTACACACAGTAATTATACAGATACACCTGACTGCTGTGTGATGGACTCCTACCTAGGTAAGTGCTTCTGTTACACACAGTAATTATACAGATACACCTGACTGCTGTGTGATGGACTCCTACCTAGGTAAGTGCTTCTGTTACACACAGTAATTATACAGATACACCTGACTGCTGTGTGATGGACTCCTACCTAGGTAAGTGCTTCTGTTACACACAGTAATTATACAGATACACCTGACTGCTGTGTGATGGACTCCTACCTAGGTAAGTGCTTCTGTTACACACAGTAATTATACAGATACACCTGACTGCTGTGTGATGGACTCCTACCTAGGTAAGTGCTTCTGTTACACACAGTAATTATACAGATACACCTGACTGCTGTGTGATGGACTCCTACCTAGGTAAGTGCTTCTGTTACACACAGTAATTATACAGATACACCTGACTGCTGTGTGATGGACTCCTACCTAGGTAAGTGCTTCTGTTACACACAGTAATTATACAGATATACCTGACTGCTGTGTGATGGACTCCTACCTAGGTAAGTGCTTCTGTCACACACAGTAATTATATAGATAAACACCTGACTGCTGCGTGATGGACTCCTACCTAGGTAAGTGCTTCTGTCACACACAGTAATTATATAGATACATCTGACTGCTGTATGATGGACTCCTGCCTAGGTATGTGCTTCTGTTACACACAGTAATTATATAGATAAACCTGACTGCTGTGTGATGGACTCCTACCTAGGTAAGGCAATGTGTTAATTTGAGTCACTTATTTCTATGGCATGGTTCCACTTTTAGCAAAAATATATTTGTTGTTAATGTCACACAACCACCAGCACCCAAATAAACACACATTTAACTGTCAGAGCTTTTATTTCTTTGGACAAATCACAGGTTCTAGCCCCGGTGGGCTCACATGTTCACACGGACGCATTTACAGACAATGTACACGCTCCTTTCTCCGTCTGATTCGTGTCAGGCGAGGGAGCGGTTTCTCAAGTCGTGTAATATATTACTCTTAATACTTAGAACATTATTTCTACTTCAAAAGGACACAGCTCTCACCGACAACCCTGTCACAATATACACCATACAGCAAGCTTAAAGTTACACACACAACACAACAGATTTACTGGCACACAATGAAATGATAAAGAACACAACGCAAGATAAAGTGGGGGGACAGCAGCATCAGCCAGGCTTGGAAGGAAACCAGTAATGAGGAGTTGAGGGAACCCAAAAGTGAGTCCGGTTCATTTATTGTAAACGTGCAGAGCCCAGTGCCCTGCAAATCAAGGAAGCAAGGCCCGAAACTGCAATCTATATAGAAAAAGGAACACAGCCCCACACACACACATTACACCAGAACAGGGATGAACGGAACAAGGATGGCGAGATACCGAGAGAGTGTCTATTAATCTGTCTGGGAGGAAGAGTAGAAGAAAGTGAGGGAGCGCAGAACACAGACATACAAAACTACCCATCTAATATACCTGACACCCATCTACTCCAGCTGATCTGGACTACAACCTCCATCATTCAGCCGGCTGAGAATCATGGAAGTTTTAGTATAAAACGGCAGGAGAGAGGTGTTACAGCAGTAGTAGACCTTGATAATGACAAAAAAAACGATTCTAGAGCTTTTCCTGTTGAGTAAAACAAGGGTCTACTTCCAGTGCAGGGAGATGCCTTGTTTCCAAGTTATTGCAGTTCAAACTCTGTTTTCTTTGTTCTTTATTAGCCCTTTGAGTGCCAGAGAGGTATCCAACACAGATATCTTAGGCACTCACAGGGTTTAACGTTGCTGCCAGACATTTCTTCATGGTATGGGAGACGTGAGCCAATGGCTGCAGCTCTGCATAGTATGGGGTAGTAAGAGCTTCATCACCTTTTGAATAACGCATCTCCCATAGTGGCACTTGTTTTACTCAGCAGGTGAAGCCCTACGATATGGTACTCTCCCCAGAATACAAAAACTTCAATGATCCATTAACTTATTTCAACTAATAATATTTCTCATGTGTTATAGATATATATAGACAGGTCTGGAATGCGCTGGCACTATACACAGAATCCTTTCTCTCAGGTTGATGGCCTGCCTTCTTTGCAAATGTGGCCCCTAGGGCCGATTGTGCAAAAGAAGTGTAGTAGGTCTGGGCTAAATCAAGTGAACCACACGGGAAGCATAAACATTCTGAAAATTCCTGTTCGTTGGCACGGAGGGATTTGAACACTTGAATGCTAGACAGGTCTACAACACATTGCAAAGCAATATATTGGAACTATTTCTAGCATTCAAGCACATGAATGGGGCTATGTAAGTGCAGGGAAACTACCTTACGGCTATGAGACTCGAGTTCTCATAGATCTGTTCTTTCCCAGTGATCTGCACAGCGAAGTGACATCTGGGAGATCTCTGACCTCTCTACTGCAGTCCATGATCTCTGGGTCTTCAATGGAGAAGACAGTGTTGATGTTTCATCTCCCAGAACCACTGCGTGTGAAGCCGACATTGCCCATCCCTGCATATCACAGAGATCTGCAGGGGCAATAAGGACGGTATTGCCGACTTTTTAAACTATGGAGACTCGATTCGCAGAGCTGTCAGGTAGCTTACGCCATTTTAACCCCTTTGCGCGCAGGGAGGTATTCAATGAATTGTGCTGGATACTTCCTCTCTTGGCACTCAAAGGGTTAATTAAAACCCCATTTAAATTCATGGGAACGTATACTACAGCGTGCTTGATTTGCCCAGAATTACTCCACTAATCTTTGGCCCTAAGTCTCTTGTGAGTAGCCGTCTCCTCTTCACGTCTATCGTTAGCTTTGTGACCATGCACCAGATCTCTGTCAGTTAGATTATGCTCTGCATTATATAATATATATATTATAAATATCTTTGTGTATAGTTTTCTCTCTCTCTATATATATATATGATATATAATTATGTAGCGGACATTCTCTCTTCCTCCCGTGATGTGTAATATTGAGCCTTCTCTCCATATCTACCTCTCCATTTGCACACTCAGGAGTAGAAGAAGCCGTGCATATGGTGGGGAGGGGGCAGGGGACAGTTTTTTTACAGGAAGCCGCAGTGCATGATGGGGAGGTATGACGTGGCGGAACGGGACAAAAGGAGCCTCGGACGATCTCTTCAGTCTGAGAAGAGACTCGCAAAGGATTTCCTCAAGTTGCGGATAGTTTCAGCCTTCACTTCATCGTGGCTAAGACTGGAGCGCGGAGCTGGTGAGTCTGCAAGGGTGAAGGAGTTGGTGAGGGACTGGGACTTACTGAAGGAAGAGGATGAGAGGTAAGAGGGGGAGGGGAAGAAGGGGTGGTCGGACACAGAGAGAAAGAAAAGTCATTTTAAGAGTCAAGAATGAAGGAAAAGAGAAAATTGTAGACACGATTCAGGGAGATTAGCACCAAATTGCAAAGTTTAACAGAACGAGCACGGAATGTCGTAAAAGAATGGCGGATTAAATGGGAGGGTCAAAGGGGAATATCCGGTGCATGCACCAATGCCAAGAGCCAACAGGAAGGGCAGGAAGTGATGAAAGGGAAAGGGAAATAAAACGTGTAGGTGGTTTTAGAGACAAGGTAGAGGGAGTACATTGAAGGAGAAGGAAAAGAGAAATAATGACCAGTTAAAGTCATGCATTATCAGCAGCAGTGCAATTAGCATTCACACTAAAATATCCTCCAGCCCTTATGTTTGCGACCGGTTTCTAGTCTCATCCTGGTAACCAAGACAATACCTAAGGTTTGCAGAATGCAATCTGTTTAATCCAACTGACAGCTTGTACTTTTGTCTTTCTGCCTTTCTGCTGATGTCAGCGTCTGTCATCGCTGAATAAATCTACTCAATAAAGGGACACCCCCCCCCCCCCCACCACCTAGGGTGACCACGGGTCCCGGAATGTCCGGGACTGTCCCTTATTTTAAGCCTATGTCCGCGTCCCGGGTCATCTCCCTCCGGGACAATGAAGTGTCCCAGAATGAAGCCAGTGTTTGTTGTGTTTTTTTTTGTTTTGTTTTTATATATGCCGCCCTGGATGTCAGCCTGCAAGCGGTGTGTCACATCATGGACGCCGCGAGGGAGCGCTTGGTAGCATAAATCAGCGCTCCCTCGCGGCGTCCATGATGTGACACACAGCTTGCAGGCTGACATCCAGGGCGGCAATCCAGCTGATCTCCTGGAGGCAAGCGCTCTAGTAATACAGAGCGCTGGGAGATGACATCATCTCCCAGCGCTCTGCATTACCGAGCACAGCGCGCGGGAGCTTCAGCTCTGTGCTGGAGGAGGCACAGAGCACTTTCCACGCCGCTAGACCACCAGGGACTCAAGGTAGGGCAACAAGGGGCAATGTGGAGATGAAGAGGAGTAGGGTGACCACATGTCCCGGAATAGCAGAACGGAAATGTGGTCACCCTACCCCCACCCCAAGCAATCCATAGTATTAACCCCTTACCGCCCGAGGACATACTTGTATATCCCGAGCAGATGTCCCAGGTGGACAGAGGACATATTGTACGTCCCGGAAGTAATTTAATAAAATGGGGGGAAAAAAACAAGTTTGGAGGGCGTTAAGTGCCAGCCGCGTGCGCGCGCAGCCGGTCGCTAAGGGATTAAAGGGACACTAACGTCCCATAAAAATGTTTTTTTTGTTTTGTAGATTAAAATAAATTCTGCGCTGCAAATCCCATCTCTTAGACCTTTACGGTTTGAGGGATATTCGGTGCTAAAGTCCCCCCTCCCTTCCCTTCTCCTGAAGTCAGCTGACAGCAGGCGTTCCCGGTATGCGGACCGCCAGGCGGCTCTTTAGCAGAGCCGCAGTAACGCAATTTTAAAAGAAATACTTCACTGGAACAGTCTACAAAGTGAGCCGGGTTGCAAGCACACCTTTTAGACCGTTCCAAAGAAGTAATTCTTTTTAAATCGCGCTATTGTAGCTCTGCTGAAGAGCCTCCTCGTGTCGGCCGACTCGGATCTCCTTCTATCAGCTTTACAGCCGACATCAGGAGTAGAGGAGCTTTAGCGGCGAATATAGTTTGAGAGATAGGATTTGCTGCACATCATTTATCTTTCTTTAATCTACAAAACCAAAAAATATTTTTATGCAGCATTACTCCTTTAAAGGGATAGTAATACTTCGTTTTAACTTTATTTTATTTTGTAGGCATTAAAAAAACATGAAGAACGATATAAGTCTTATCTCTCAAACCTTTATGGTTTGAGAGATATTCACAAGCAAAGTTTCCCCTCCCGCCCCTTTTACCTAGTGTAAGCCCCCTCCCCTCAGATGTGGAATCCAGTCCATAGACCAGACAGATAACAGCAGGGGACAATCTTCTTCCTATGAGAACAATGAAAGCCCTGCCCCCCTTTTACCTAGTGTAAGCCATCTCTTCTCAGATGTGGAATGCAGTCCATAGACCAGACAGATAACAGCAGGGGACGATCTTCTTCCTATGAGAACAATGAAAGCCCTGCCCCTTTTACCTAGTGTAAGCCATCTCTTCTCAGATGTGGAATGCAGTCCATAGACCAGACAGATAACAGCAGGGGACGATCTTCTTCCTATGAGAACAATGAAAGCCCTGCCCCTTTTACCTAGTGTAAGCCCCCTCCCCTCAGATGTGGAATCCAGTCCATAGACCAGACAGATAACAGCAGGGGACAATCTTCTTCCTATGAGAACAATGAAAGCCCTGCCCCCCTTTTACCTAGTGTAAGCCATCTCTTCTCAGATGTGGAATCCAGTCCATAGACCAGACAGATAACAGAAGGGGACAATCTTCTTCCTATGAGAACAATGAAAGCCCTGCCCCCCTTGACAAGCTTTTCAGGTTTTCCCCTTATCTTAATTGAAGATTGTCCCTCTCTGCAGTCTACCTGGGCACCTCCCTTCTGATCTGGCTGAGCAGTGTTACATCAGTAAAAGGGGAGGGAGGGGGATACTCTGCTTGTGAATATCTCTTAAACCATAAAGGTTTGAGAGATAAGACTTATATCGTTCTTCATGTTTTTTAATGCCTACAAAATAAAATAAAGTTAAAACGAAGTATTACTATCCCTTTAAAGGGGAATTATAACCAACGCATAAGTCACTCTTCATTTGTTCAACACACTGACTTGCCTACAGAGGGGTCCTTTATAGACCAGTTATATATCAGGTCCTTTAAAGGGTTAAAGCCTGCCTCTAGGTCACTCCTCCTCACATCAAACAATGAGCCGAGGTGGACTTTAAAGGGATAGTAATGTTTCAAAATAAATGTAGCTCCAGCTATTCTTTATAGTTTTTAGGACATGTAGAGAGGTATTATTCTGTACGATGTGTAGTTCCAGAGTAACCGAATGATGACATTCAAGGTCAATACAAAGAACCATCCAATGAATTATTTATGCAAAGAGCTGAACTAAGAACAAGAGGTCATCCATTAAGACTAGAGGAAAGGCGCTTTTGACTGAAACAAAGGCAGGGATTCTTTACAGTAAGGGCAGTAAGGCTATGGAATTCTTTGCCTCGGGATGTTGTGCTTGCAGATAATGCAACTGCATTCAAAAAAGCAATGGATGCCTATCTAGCACAGAACAATATTGAAAATTATGACAGATGGCTTCAAAGCAAATAGGATATTGATCTGGGGAACTATTTGACTACCAATTGGAGTCAGGAATGAATAATTCCCCCCCACACACACACTTGGGACTAGATTGGAAATTGCTCCAGAGGGCTTTTTTGTTGCCTTCCTCTGGATCAACAGGGGTGTTTTTGGCATGGGCTGGACTTGATGGACACATGTCTTTTTTCAGCCTTATCTACTATGTTACTATGATAAAGTTTCCCCTCCTGCCCCTTTTACCTAGTGTAAGACCTCCCCTCAGATGTGGAATCTGGTCTCTTGACCGGACAGGTCACAGTAAGGGACAATCTTCTTACTGTGATCATAAGGAAAACCCCTGTGTCCCTTGAAGGCGGAGGGCAGGTTTTTCCTTATGCTAACAGAAGATAGTCCCTTGCTGTGATCCATCCAGACAGTCTTGCAGTGCAGCGTTACATAGATAACAGGGGCGGGAGGGGGATGCTTTATTATACAATTACTCTGGAACTACAAATCGTAGAGACGGATAATAATGCTCTAAATGGTCCGAATACTATAAAGAATAATCGGAGCCGCATTTATTTTGAAATATTACTATCCCTTTAATGGACTGTAAGGGACCTTATTTGTTATCAGATTGAAACAACTAGAATGAGACTAAACGTAAGATCAATTGCAAATAAAAACAGGAAGCAGAAATAACTCGTTTGAAGGACGCCAACCGCTTTAGTCCTTCTGCTAAACAAAGTAAGAGTCACTTATTTTTGGGGTATGTTGCCACCAAAAAGTGGATGTCACCAACGTAAGACAAGTTTTTAGTTTTAATTACAGAGAATTAAAATCTGCCTGTATTTTCTGACATCTCGCACCGCTCCATTACCAGACGGCACCTAGTGAGACGGCAGCGACGCTACCCTCGCCAAACGGAGGCCCGTGCGCAGCTTCAGAGCCACATGGAGGTGGTAAAATCAGCTTCTCCATCTCCAGGAAGCCCTGAGGCTGATCTAAAGACAAATAGAAAAACCTGTCTGACTGACATAGAGATAATGTTACAGGGGTGCGTGTCCCCTTAATGATCCTGACCTCATACTAAGCTCTCTGTATCTGTTGCACAAAGAGCTGATGTCACAAGTGACCCCCACGTGTTCTAGGCAGAGAGACAAAAGGAATCCCTAAAACCCACAATGGGCCGTGTTCAGGAAGGTAAAGAGGAGACATTCAGTGGCAACTCAAATGTAAGGCCTCAGGATCGCATCACATGATCACAGGTGAACCAATCAGTGGTTGTCATTCTGAGGGAGCTGCCTGCGTTACCAGTGTTCATGTGTTTGTGGATGTATCACCTATATATAAGTTAGGCTAAATAGTTGGGCTATATAGCGAATATGATTGTGTCTTTAAATTTTTTGTTTGAAGCGTTATTTTGTCGAAATTTAAGTTATAAACTCTGCCATATACCTACTTCCGCATAGACTGTGGTTACCTGTTCTGTACCCCAGTCCGTCACTCTGCCTCTGCTCCCCTCCCTCTATCCAGCGTCCTCCAATGACGGAAGATTTCTGTCTGTAAGCTGGAGCGCTCTTATTGTCTAGATATCGATCTCTGCCAATGAGAGCGCTACAGCTTAGAGACAGAAGCCTCTGTCATTGGAGGAGACTGGATAGAGGGAGGGGAGCAGAGGCAGAGTGACGGACTGTGGTTACAGAGCAGGTAACCGCAGTCTATGCGGAAGTAGGTGCAGGGCAGAGTTTATAAATAAAGTTTCTACAAAATAACGCTTTAAAAAAAAAATTAAATACACTTTTAATCATACTTGCTATATAACCTATTTAGCTTAACTTATATATAGGTGATACATCCACATTAACTGGGGATACCCTGAAACCATGCACTGCGGTGGGGGGAGGTTTGGGCTCCCCATACCATACATTTCCCATTGATTTTAAGGGGCATATATATATATATATATATATATATATATATATATATATATATATATATATATTATACACATTATTTTTTTTTAGACTGCAATTTTCCATTGTAGCTACTAGGTGGGGCTGTCTCCATCAGTAGCTATGGAGCATTGTAGTCAGTGACTCACCCACAGAATGTATATCATAAAAAACCTCCCTTGTAGACACTACTTGGCGCTGTTTAATAAAAAAAACAACCTCCCTTGTAGACACTACTTGGCGCTGTGTAATAAAAAACAGCCTCCCTTGTAGACACTACTTGGTGCTGTTTAATAAAAAAAACAACCTCCCTTGTAGACACTACTTGGCGCTGTGTAATAAAAAACAGCCTCCCTTGTAGACACTACTTGGCGCTGTGTAATAAAAAACAACCTCCCTCGTAGACACTACTTGGCGCTGTGTAATAAAAAACAGCCTCCCTTGTAGACACTACTTGGTGCTGTTTAATAAAAACAACCTCCCTTGTAGACGCTACTTGGCGCTGTGTAATAAAAAAACAACCTCCCTTGTAGACACTACTTGGCGCTGTTTAATAAAAAACAACCTCCCTTGTAGACACTACTTGGCGCTGTTTAATAAAAAACAACCTCCCTTGTAGACACTACTTGGCGCTGTTTAATAAAAAACAACCTCCCTCGTAGACACTACTTGGCGCTGTGTAATAAAAAACAGCCTCCCTTGTAGACACTACTTGGTGCTGTTTAATAAAAAACAACCTCCCTTGTAGACACTACTTGGCGCTGTTTAATAAAAAAAACAACCTCCCTTGTAGACACTACTTGGCGCTGTTTAATAAAAAACAACCTCCCTTGTAGACACTACTTGGCGCTGTTTAATAAAAAACAATCTGTAATCATTTTTCTATGAACATCTCCCCGCAGTGGGGGTTCCCTTGTGTTTACAGGAAAATCCCTGTAATATAAAATATTTCATTTTTAACCCCTTAGGGACCCTTGACGTACCAGGACCGTCACGGTCCTTGAACTACTCAAGGACCGATGACGGTCATAGTACGTCACATACTTTTTACTTACATCGCTCTACCGGGAGCGCTGTAAGTAAAAATAGGGCCTGAAATTGACCGCTCCAAGATCAGAGCGATCTCTATCAGGCCCCATAATGACGCGCCGATACATGTGACAGGTCACGTGTACCGGCGCGTCCAAGTGCGCCTATGCGGTCATTATGGGACGGAAATGTCCCATGACCGCCAGTCCTTAAGGGGTTAATTTCTGCTCCTTTTACTGGGCATTTTTACCCTTTGTATTCTGGTGTGGGTTACGCAGGTGGTTGGCCACCTCTCTAAAGTTAAGGGATTTAAATCCACAATTGAATAATTTGAAATTTGGGGATGTTTCCTTTGTTCCCAATGCTGAAGTTGGTTTGCTCCGGAATTGCTCCTCTTTAGGTTTCTGAACACTGCCCAAGGTGTTTTAACCCCTTAAGAAGCAGAGGAGTGTGCAGAGCATTGAGACACCACTCTAGACCTTAAGAGGTTAATCCCTACCTCATCTAAACTGCATGCAACAGAAGGGATGCAAAACGTAGTATATGAAGCTGAAACCTTTGTGGCCCACCCTGCACCTCGTGGGCTCTTACTTCAGCTGCGGCTGGGGTGGGGGCAGCTCGGGGCCCGGTTTCTGAGCCAGTTGTGGCTTTTGTGGCCCCCCTGGACGTGAGGAAACCTGCCCGGGTCCTTGTGGATTAGGCCTGGGCTGCTGGGTCATTGGTCGCTGCGGCTGCTGTTGCGGCTGTTGTTGTGGCGGAGCCCCAGGAAGGGACTGGCGCTGCTGAGGAGGTGGCTGTTGTCCTGGCTGGCGGATGCCATGCTGCTGCTGCTGGGCAGGAGGTGGTGGCTTTTGTTGGGGTCCTGCAGGGACTGGTTGTCTTGGGGGACCTGGCTGACGAGGCTGAGAGGGCTGAACTCCCATTGGCTTCGGCCCTGTTGGCATAGGGGGTGTCTGCTGTTGGCGCTGGGGTGACTGCGCACCCTGAGGACTTGGTTGCCTTTGGGGAGACTGAGACTGCCGGGGTGACGGCTGCTGAGGCCGGACTTGCTGGGGCTGCTGCTGAGGAGGGATGATTTGGCGTTGTTGGGCCCCTGGGCTGGGCAGATTTGGTGGATGTGGTGATGGCTGAGGACCTAAGCTTTGAAGTGGTTGCCCTTGTGGAGGAGGCCGCTGTTGGGAGGGCGGACCCTGGCGCTGGGGAACTTGAGCTGTTTGAGGCCCCCCTAAGAGAAACAGAGACATGCGTTATCCTGGGAAAAGAAACATACTTTATAGCAGAATCAGAACAAAACAATTGATCCACAGGGACAATTTAAAGGGATAGTAATGTTTCATAATAAAAGCAGCTCTAATTAATCATCATAGTATTTGGACTTTGGAGAGTGTTATTTCAATTCTGTCAGAGTTGTAGTTCAAGAGTAATTCAATGACAAAGTGTCCCCCTCCCTCCCCTTTTACTGATGTAACACTGCTCAGCCAGATCAGAAGGGAGGTGCCCAGGTAGACTGCAGAGAGGGACAATCTTCAGTTAAGATAAGGGAAAAATCTGAAAAACTTGTCAAGGGGGGCAGGGCTTTCATTGTTCTCACAGGAAGAAGATTGTCCCCTTCTGTTATCTGTCTGGTCTATGGACTGGATTCCACATCTGAGAAGAGATGGATTACACTAGGTAAAAGGGGCAGGGCTTTCATTGTTCTCATAGGAAGAAGATTGGCCCCTGCTGTTATCTGTCTGGTCTATGGACTGGATTCCACATCTGAGAAGAGATGGATTACACTAGGTAAAAGGGGGAGGGAGGGGAAACTTTGCTTGTGAATATCTCTCAAACCATAAAGGTTTGAGAGATAAGACTTATATTGTTCTTCATGTTTTTTTAATGCCTACAAAATAAAATAAAGTTAAAACGAAGTATTACTATCCCTTTAACACTTCTTTGATTCAAAGGAATTGTTCTGCTTAATCTGGAAAATATATGTATATACACAGCAGTTTTTATCATGCCGACTAATAGAAGTGCATCCCACTGCGGAGTGATATTGTATTTGAAAGATATTGTAGTTAAAATTTGCAGGTTTCTTGGGTGCAGTACACCTCCATTTTCTGAAACTTTATGGTGGCGCTGTTGCTGCAACAGTCTATGCTGATACCCTCCACAGAAAACTGTAGCAACAGCGCCACTGTAAATATTTCAGACCATTGGGGGTACTGGAGGGAGAAAAAAAATAAAAATAAATTGCAAGTTTCAGCTTAAATACATTTGGAATAAAACAGCATAGAGCGCAGGATAAACCGCACAATATACATTTTTCTCCATATTACACAACACTACTCCTGTAATTTGGGATTTAGCCCCTTCATTGCGCTGGCAATGCCTCTAGCCTTCAAGGGGTTAAAGTGAACCTGCCGCTTTGATTCAAGTTTGCATATTTGTAAACTTCATTAAAAACTTCCTATGTGTTGTGTTGTGTTAAAGGGGATCTATTGCCCCTCTACAAGTGTGGCTTAAATGATATATAACGAATAAGACAATTTCTTTATTAATTCCAGTTTCTAAAACTCTATGTGGCCGAAAATTAACTTTTAACGAGTGCCCTGCGCCCTACTTCCGGATAGAGCGTGGGTACAGCTCTGTACCCGCAGTCTATCACTCTGCCTCTGCGCCCGTCCCTCTATCCAGCCTCCTCCAATGACGGAGGCTTATGTCTGTAAACTGGAGCTCTCTCATTGGCAGAGATCGATATCTAACCAATGAGAGTGCTCCATCTTACGGACACAAGCCTCCCTCATCGGAGGAGGCTGGATAGAGTGACGAGAGCACAGGCAGAGTGATAGACTGCGGATAGAGAACTGCACCAGCAGTCTACCCGGAAGTTCATGCGCAGTACAGACTGCACGCTCCGCGGCTGATACAGACCTGGGCGCTCCGAAGGAGCGTCCAGCTCTGTATCAGCAGTGGCGCGGGCAGTCTCTACTGCGCGTGACGGCCCCGCGACCGGCTGCCAGAGGCACTGTGGCCCGTGTAATGGGCTGTTCAACTAGTTTGCTATATAAGCTGTCATTTAAGTCACAATTGTACAGGGGCGATAGATCCCCTTTAACCAAAAGATCAGCAAACGAACAATTACGGATATATTTATACTTGGTTACCATATGTTAATGTATGCTAATTGCAGCACCCAGTGATGTCATATGATAATGAAGCTTTGAGCAGTACCAGGAGACTTTCACTTTTCCCAGAAATAACTGTAAATATCTGCGGGTCTTTTGGTTACCATGATACATAGGCAGTTTTGAATGAAGTTCTTAAATATGTATAAAAAAAACAAAACAAAGATATAACGTATAGGCAGATTTTAATTGTGTTAACCTTTTGAATGCATCAAAGGGTTAATCAAACCAAACTTGTCATGGGGTGACAGGTCTAATATAACCCATTCAGGAGCAGAGGGCGTGTGTAACATATTAAGAAGCAATGTGAGGCACACCCATCAGGTCCATACCTGGGATCTTGTAGATGTGGGCTCCCCGGAGTGGAGCCCAGTCATGCGGATGAGGAAGAGAAATTATGCGTTTTGCGTCATAAAAGGGGCGGGCTTAATCACGAGAGGGGGAGGGGAAAAACACACACACACACACACAAAATAAAAGGGCAGAATAGCCTGGGGAAGTAGGAGAATAGGGCGGGGGGTGGGAGGAACGGGGCGGGATGGAGCACAAGTGGGGAGAGTTTCAACAGAAACTCCCCACATCCGCCAAATTAGACTCTGCCCCGGAGACCTGGTAATACAGTGTTAAATCGGGAGTCCCTGGGGCAAAACCGGAGAGTTCCCAGCTATGATCAGGTGTTTAAGGGGTTAATGTGTGAACATGTGCTTGTACTGATGTCGGTAGCCCAGGACCTGTGGGCTGGTACTCGCAGAGCGGTCCTCACCTTGGGGAGGGGGTCTCTGCTGCTGTGCGGGAATTGGAGAACGCGAGTGAACAGGCTGCGCCTGAAGCCAAACAGAGAGAGAGAGAGAGATTTAGAGACCCGCACAGGTAATTAGACAGCAGTACAATGCGGAGAGGACTCCATTCTCATACCTGTGGCTGTGGCCCGTGGACCGTGCGAATTGGAGAGGAGCCGCAGTGGAGGTTGTGAGACATCTTGCTCACAACCAGTTCGGCTATCAGCTGCTTGTCCTCTTCTTGTTGGTCTCCAATCAGTGGCATAGAGCAGCCCACCACCTACAGGGGAGATGGGGGACACGGGGAGTGTTAGTTTGGGGGACAGTTATATAGAAGAGAGGGGAGACACGGGGAGTGTTAGATTGGGGGACAGTTATATAGAAGAGAGGGGAGACATGAGGAGTGTTAGATTGGGGGACAGTTATATAGAAGAGAGGGGAGACATGAGGAGTGTTAGATTGGGGGACAGTTATATAGAAGAGAGGGGAGACACGGGGAGTGTTAGATTGGGGGACAGTTATATAGAAGAGAGGGGAGACATGAGGAGTGTTAGATTGGGGGACAGTTATATAGAAGAGAGGGGAGACACGGGGAGTGTTAGATTGGGGGACAGTTATATAGAAGAGAGGGGAGACATGGGGAGTGTTAGATTGGGGGACAGTTATATAGAAGAGAGGGGAGACATGGGGAGTGTTAGATTGGGGGACAGTTATATAGAAGAGAGGGGAGACATGGGGAGTGTTAGATTGGGGGACAGTTACATAGAAGAGAGGGGAGACATGAGGAGTGTTAGATTGGGGGACAGTTATATAGAAGAGAGAGGAGACATGAGGAGTGTTAGATTGGGGGACAGTTACATAGAAGAGAGGGGAGACATGTGGAGTGTTAGATTGGGCGACAGGGGTAGCACGACATCCCAAAGGTGATGCAGCGATCGGGAGACAAGATAATTGTGTGAAGGATAAAAGGGGACGGGGCTCCCCCTCTGATGTACCATAGATCTGTGCAGGACACGTTTGGCTCTCCAGCTGTTTGGGACTAAAACTCCCATCATCCCCAGCCACCCTTCCCTGTTATTATTGACCCGGTCAGTCCTCAAGTCTTAAAAGAACATTACGCCTATTAATACTATCCGCTGTTAGAGTAAACTGGCAGAAAATTCTAATGGCCGCTATAGATCGATTCCATGTGGACTGTTTCACAGAATTCATCATTAATTGCTACCGGATATCATGTTCATGGGGGCGGACATGATTGCTTTTGCAGGGCTGTTAGATTAAACTCCTCCCACTGATGTCTTCTCAGTCCTTCAGTGGTAATAGTTTGTCTGCAAGAAGGAATCACGTGGAAATGATATCCAGTGCTAATCACAGATGAATTCTGGGAACCTCGCGGTAAGGTGGGGTTTATTAACAGGGGGTGTTACTGTTCCTTTAACAGCTGTGCAGGTTTTGAGGGGACATAAACGTAAACATTTTTTCTTGCAAAGAAATTCGTTGGATACCCCCTCTGGCACTCAAAGGGTTAAAGGGACAGCATTACTTAATATGCAAGAATATATATATGTATATTGTAAAACAAGGGAACTCCCACAGCTGGAAGGTGTTTTATTCAAAAGTTGCCACAGCTCAAATTTGAACTTTTTAGGTGAAGTATAAGAATGGCCTGAAATGTTACAGTGGCGCTGTTGCTACACCATCCTATGGAGGTTTATGGTCAGACCAGAGATGTACATAGGATGATGTAGCAACAGCGCCACTGTAACATTTCAGGCCATTGTTATACTTTTCCTAAAAAGTTCACGTTTGAGCAGCAATAACTTTAATAAAATACCTTTCAGGAGTGGTAGTTCCCTTTGTTATCCTTCTTGTCAGGGAGATAAACACTAAAACACTTTTTTTCCTGATTTATATATATAATATATTCTATATAACATATAATGTTTTAAAGGGATAGTAATACTTAAAATATAAAAAAAAAAAAAATATGTTGTAGGGTTTATCCCCCTGAGTAAAACAAGAGTACTCCCACTGCTGAAAGGTGTTTTATTCAAAAGTTATTAAAGCTCTAAGTTTAATTTTTTAGGCGCAATATCACAGTGGCCTGAAATTGTACAGTGGCGCTGTTGCTACACAATCCTAGGGACAGCTCTGGTCCCGGGACCATAAATCTCCATAGGATGGTGTAGCAACAGCGCCACTGTACAATTTCAGGCCACTGTGATATTGCACCTAAAAAGTTCAACTTTGAAAATTAATAACTTTTGAATGAAACACCTTTCAGCAGTGGGAGTACTCTTGTTTTACTCAGGGGGATAAACCCTACAACATATATTTTTTTTACATTCTAAGTATTACTATCCCTTTAATAAATGCCAACAATGGACCGATTCACTTTCACTCACAAAGTTGCACTTTGTGGCACCCGAGGACTCGCTGATCAAGTGAGAGACAGTGGGAGAAAAGCTTGTTACCCTAAAGCAGCGGTAGTCAACGGCCGCGTCCTATAACTGCTGTCATCCCCCCACCAGCCAGTGACTCCATCTCCCACTCACCTCAATGATATGGTCCTTTCCGTCTTTGCCATGTAGCGCTTCTACTGCACAGATGTCCAAACCGCCAAAGATTTCCGAGCAGGCGTCAACCCAGAGCTTGTACCTGTAGGGAAGACACAGTAAGGAGGACGCAGCTGGGTCGCCGGGTTCTGATCCGGTAAATGTAAAATATCAGCTTTCTGAATGTCACCAGGATGTATACAAATGGGGCTATACGTATAAGGTCAATGTGGATCAATTATGGAATAACCCAACCATATCAGAGGGCCCAGATTTCCTTTGATTTAAATGACGTGTTTCACCTCCTGATTGGCGGAGGTTTCCAGTGCATGGTAAGCAATACATTAGATCAGTGGTTCTCGATCTTTTTTTTGTTCAGGGCACCCCTAACACACAATCTAGAACATTCAGGGCACACGTAACATATGTAATGTACTTTATCAAGGGCATAATGAAGGTACAATACATAAATATACTGTTATTATTAGGTCTTAAAATCTTAATAACAAAACTAGGCATATTGTGCATAACAATTTCTATAAATCTTTATTTAAAAGACCATTTTTGTTAGTCTTCATAGAAAACATGGGGCACCCTAAGGTGATGTTCGTGGCACATCAAAGTGACACGGCACCCTGGTTGATAATCACTGCATTAGATACCTCTCCAGCACTCTATGGGTTAAAAGCCCCATTTATTTTGGTAGGAATTATTTGTTGCCTGTGGTACAGCTCATTTTCCCATGAATTACCGCACTTTCTTTATACATATGCCCCAAAAAGCAGAAAGATGACCCGTTCGTGCTGTCTGCAAACTACAACAATCTGACACCAGTGGGGTTTTTCCACTAAACTAAAACGTGTTAACTCCTTGTAGACCAGAAGCGTAAGCAATGCATTAGTCCACGAGGGGATAAAAATGATAAAAGAAAGAAACAAAACGAAAAAAAAAAAAAAACAACGAGCGGACTGGAAGTGACGCCCAGTTATATTTAGAGAAGTTGAAAATGTATAATGAAGGGGGGTTGGAAAGGCCAATTATTCATCCTTAATTAAATTCAGCCCTACAGTTGTATTCAGTTACGTTCCTCCGAGACTTTCTGACTGCAGGATTAGCGCTGTTACTAATGAATTAACCCTTTCAGTACCAAAGGGGTGTGCAAAGCATTCCTCTGCAATGCATTATGTACCTCTAATGGCTATAGACACACTAACATTTATTATTATTATTATTACAAAATATATATACACTGTGTGTCTTTTACTTCTGGAATATGTATATATATATATATAATATATATATATATATATATATATATATATATATATATACACTGTGTGCCTTTTACTGCTGGAATGTGTGCGCGTTATATGTATAGTGTAAGTGTAAGAAAAAAAAAAATATATTATATATATATATATATATATATATATATATATATATATATATATATATACACACAGGGCTTAAAATTTGAAATCATTTTCTACTAGCCAGACCTGAAAAGTTACTCGCCATTGCAAGCCATAACATACCCACCAGGGCTGAATTTCTACTCGCCAGGGCTAAATTTTCACTCGCCATTGGCTAGTGGCAAGTGGAAATTTTGAGCCCTGTATATGTGTATATAATATATACACACACTGTGTGTCTTTTACTGCTGGATAAGATAGGGGTTTTCTCAATGCTGGGATGTGTGTGCGTTATATCTATAGTGTTAGTGTAAGAAATATATATACATATATATATATATATATATATATATATATAGATACATCTTTTAAAGAGGAACTACCACCTCATAACAAGTTTATCTTAACCCTTTGAGTGCCAGAGTGGTACGGAATGCATTGCAAAGCAATGCATTCCGTACCACTCTGGCACTCAAAGGGTTAAATAACTCCCCATCTGGCGACTCGCTGCTCGCACTAACCTTCCAGTCAGTCCCCAAACGGGAAGGATTACTTTACACTGGGCTATTTTTTTTAAAGGTAAGACATCTATTTCCGAGCTACTCGCGGTGCGTTTAATGAATGCATGGCGACTTAGTATGATCTGAAGGTTCCGCTTTAAAGGGATAGTAATGTTTCATAATAAAAGCAGCTCCAATTAAACTTCATAGTATTTGAGCCATGGAGAGTGTTATTTCATTACTTAGAAACACAGAATGTGACGGCAGATAAGAACCATTCGGCCCATCTAGTCTGCCCATTTTCCTACAAAAAAAAAAAAAAAAAAAGCCTCAAACCTTTTTTGGTCCTTAGTCTTTTCTTACGTTCAGGACCGCCTTATGCCTGTCCCGTGCATGCTTAAATTCTGTCCCTGTATTAACTTCTACCACTTCTGCTGGAAGGCTATTCCACTTATCTACTACCCTCTCAGTGAAGTAAAATTTTCTTACATTAAGTCTAAACCTGTGTCCCTCTAGTTTTAGACCATGGCCTCTTGTCCTAACATTTTTACTCCTTTGAAATACTGTCAGAGTTGTAGTTCAAGAGATGTGGAATCTGGTCCATAGACCGGACAGATCACAGCAAGGGACAATCTTCTTACTGTGAGAACAATGAAAACCCTGCCCCCACCCCCTGACAGGTTTTTCTGCTTTTTCCCTTATCTTAACTGAAGATTGTCCCTCTCTGCAGTCTATCTGGGCACCTCCCTTCTGATCTGGCTGAGCAGTGTTACATCAGTAAAAGGGGAGGGAGGGGGATACTTTATCATTCAATTACTCTTGTACTACAACTCTGACAGAATTGATATAACACTCTCCAAAGTCCTAATACTATGATGATTAATTAGAGCTGCTTTTATTATGAAACATTACTATCCCTTTAAAGGGATAGTAATGTTGGCAATAAGGTAGATCGCGAAGTCTTCTTTATAGTAAATGTAGCACATTGCACTATGTTTATCTACTTACTTTTCTGTAAGTCAAAAGATATGAAATGGAGAAAGATCCCCGCTCGCGCCTTCTGGCCGCCTCCCACTGAATCTGCAATCTGGTCCGGACGGATGAAACGAGGGACAAACTTCGGTGATCAAGTATAGGGAAAGCCCTGCCCCCTTGACGAAGGAGGACAGGATTTTCCTTTGCTTCCTGAAGTTTGTCACTCACCGCTCTCCATCCAGACCAGACAGAGATGCCGCGTGACGCAGATCCTTCTACATTTAATATCTTTTGAACTACAGAAAAGTAAGTTGCCAAACATAGCGCAATGTGTTACATCCTATATAATAATTTGCTAAAACGTGTGTAACGATGCAGTCATGTGCAGTAGAGACTGCCCGCTCCGCAGCTGATACAGAGCTGGATGCTCCGAAGGAGCGTCTAGCTCTGTATCAGCAGCGGTACAGGCAATCTCTACTGCGCAAGACTGCCCCGCGACCGGCTGGCAGCGGCCCATGTAACGGGCCCTTCAACTAGTTTACTATAAATAAGACTTGTCGATCTGCTTTATTGCCAACATTACTATCCCTTTAAAGGTTAACTAAACAGGATAAGGATGCTTTCATGTGACTCACACAGACTTGCATCCTGGTGGCAATACATCGGCTGACGTTTTGGCCAACATATCCAGGTCAATTATTTCCAACATAAAATGGCTCTAAGCCATATAAAACTACGTTACACAACCTTTGTACGTGGAGCAGCCCACAGCACAGATGCTATAATCATGAATTCTTCTGCTTGTGTTGTGATGATGCTCGAGCCTGACTTTACCCCAAGGAATTCTGGGACTTTCCCAGGCACCAGAGGCACAAGGATACTAATAATAGATAAGAATGTATTTAATCCTTTACGCACCAGAGGATAATTAATCACATTCAGGATTGTAATTTGTGCAGCGTTACATTGATGTAAGGATTATATTAAACTGTCCTTTTCCCATTTATTTAAGGGGAAACATATGTAAGGAACTGACATTTTAAAGGGAAACTTTCACCCCCGAGCAAGTTCATCTTATTCAATGCCTGTTGTTGCGATGTGTTTTTTTTGGGGGGGGGGGGGTTTATGTTCAATGTTTTGGAAGAAATAGTTTTTCCAAAGTTTACCTGTTGAAGGTCTGCGCGGCACAGTTCTACAAGGCCGTCCCCATCCTGACGTACTCCACCCACCACCCTCCTACCCCGCCCTAGCACCACCTTCTTGAGTTCCAAGACGCCTGTACTAGAGTAGGTTCCTTTGCCTCCACACTTGCCTTCCTCCCCCCTTATCCATCACGAACGTCAGCGTCCATCACCACCCTCCTACCGCCAGCCTGTCGGATCACACAGAATGCCCTTCTGCTCCCCCCTCTTGTCCCAAGACAGCGCATGAATAGGATGGGTTACACACTGAGAACGCAATCTGACCCGTGCCATCTCTATGTCCCACACTGCCTTGTGTGAAGTGGGGAGCAGAAGGTGATCCTATTGGGGCTGGCAGTAGGAAGGAGGTAATGTACTATTTAATACCTCTGTATGTCTATTCTCATTTGTACAGCACTGCGGAATTCGTTGGCGCTATATTAATAATAATAACGTACGCTGAGGTTTGTGAGCAACCAGGGGTAGGCAAATAGAGGTGTTCATCTGCCTTGTGGGCAAGCTTAGCACAGAAGGGAGAGGGAGATCGCTGCCAATCATATGAAACGTAATCAAGATGGCAGCGCTCTCTCTAACGAAGACAGAGGTTAGATTATGGAGGATTGGGTAAAATCATATCGCTTTACTGGGCATTTTTTAAGTTATTTGGGGGGTCTGTACTGATTTATGGGGCAAAGTTGGAATGTGACAGTTCCACTTTAACTTATAAAAGATGCTAAACTTGATGTGAATTACTGGACATTATTTCACACCACTAGTCTCTACTGGCTAAAGAGGAGGCTGGTTCTTATGATATAAACAGAGGATATGGTTCCTACTTTCCTGAAAATGTACTAGACTAACAGGAGAGTGTAAAAGTATAGATCTGTGGTTCTCAACCCGTGTCCTCAGTGGCTACTAACAGGCCAGGATTTGAGAATTTCCTTTTAAGAGCACAGGTGAGTTAATCAATACGACTGAGCGTCTGATCAACACACTTGTGTTCTAGCAGAGAAATCCCTAAGTCCTGGCCTGTTAGTGGCCACTGAGGGCATGGGCTGAGAACCACTGGTATAGACTGGTTCTCAACTCCGGTCCTCGGGACCCACTAACAGGCCAGGATTTGATGATTTTCTTGTTAGAGCACAGGTGAGTTAATCAATGTGAATGAGCCTCTGATCACATGATTTCCTTGTTAGAGCACAGGTGAGTTAATCAATGTGAATGAGCCTCTGATCACATGATTTCCTTGTTAGAGCGCAGGTGAGTTAATCAATGTGAATGAGCCTCTGATCACATGATTTCCTTGTTAGAGCGCAGGTGAGTTAATCAGTGTGAATGAGCCTCTGATCACATGATTTCCTTGTTAGAGCACAAGTGAGTTAATCAGTGTGAATGAGCCTCTGATCACATGATTTCCTTGTTAGAACACAGGTGACTTAATCAATGTGAATGAGTCTCTGATCACATGATTTCCTTGTTAGAGCACAAGTGAGTTAATCAGTGTGAATGAGCCTCTGATCACATGATTTCCTTGTTAGAACACAGGTGACTTAATCAATGTGAATGGGCCTCTGATCACATGATTTCCTTGTTAGAGCACAGGTGAGTTAATCAATGTGAATGAGCCTCTGATCACCACACCTGTGCTCTAGAAGAAATCCCTAAGTCCTGGCCTGTTAGTGGGTCCCGAGGACCGGAGTTGAGAAGCACAGTCCTAACTGATCACCTCACAAGACCTCTGCGGGTCTCCTGTTCTGGACCCAGAATAGTTACAGCTACGTGTCCCGCAATAGACTGAGATCTGACCAATAAACTCATGTTATTACCTGAAAACAAAAGGGCCAAGGGGTTTGAAAGAACGATTCACTTTACAGACCGTTTATTTTCTTACTGTTGTTTTGGTATTTTATTTCCTGGTCTTTTAATGCAAAATGTGTTGATCTCAGTTCTCTTATTGTTCCCTGTTATTTAATTGAACTAATAAAGGTGAATTGTCTCCTTACCTGTCCGACACAGCGATCTGCTCCAACATGGCCGATCCCGTATTGGTTTTCCAGTTTCCGGAGATAGAAGTTCTCCTGAGTGTTGGAAAGAAAAGAAAAGAAATGAGGTCCGTTAGGAGAAATGCTGAACTATTCGTTTTACGGATCACGTTCCTGTACGTCAGGCTGGGAAGCTGGTGGCTCTCCAGCTGCTGTTAGA
The DNA here is from genome assembly GCA_037306005.1 of Rhinophrynus dorsalis. Lineage (NCBI taxonomy): Eukaryota > Metazoa > Chordata > Amphibia > Anura > Rhinophrynidae > Rhinophrynus > Rhinophrynus dorsalis. The sequence goes on from CM074726.1 coordinate 4,954,017, forward strand.
CTATTACTCCCATTAATCTTCATCTACACAGCAGTCCGAAAAGAACTGGAGAGCCCCTGGCTGCCCACCTCAGCTGTGGATTCACTTCTATCATGTGAACTGCGCATCGCATATGGTCAGCACTTTAACACTTTGAGTGCCAGAGGGGTACGCAATGCGTCGTGTACCCCTCTGGCACTCAAAGAGTTAACCCCTTAAGGACCACTTTTTGCATTCCCGGTTCAGACAGGGCTGAATTTATATCCGAGGAGCCTGTAGGCACAGAAATCTAAAGCGCCCCCCCGATTTGCCATCTCCACTGGACACCTCCACAATGCTTATAAGCTCCATATTGCCCCCAGCAGCTCCGTATTTCCCCTCACATTGCCCCCCATCAGCTCCAACTTGCCCCCCATCATCTCCATATCCCCTCACATTGCCCCCATCATCTCAATATTTCCCCTCACATGTCACATTGCTCCATCATCTCAATATTACCCCTCACATGTCACATTGCCATCATCTCAGTATTGCCCCTCACATTGCCCCATCATCTCAATATTGCCCCTCACATTGCCCCATCAACCCAATATTGCCCCTCACATGTCACATTGCCCCCATCATCTCAATACTGCCCCTCACATTGCCCCATCATCTCAATATTACCCCTCACATGTCACAATTCCATTTCAGTATTGCCCCTCACATTGCCCCATCATCTCAATATTGCCCCTCACATGTCACATTGCCCCCATCATCTCAATATTGCCCCTCACATGTCACATTGCCATCATCTCAGTATTGCCCCTCACATTGCCGCATCATCTCAATATTGCCCCTCACATGTCACATTGCCCCCATCATCTGAATACTGCCCCTCACATTGCCCCCATCATCTCAATATTGCCCCCCTTTTCCTACGTCACTGAGAGGAGAGGTATGTGCCTTCTTTGGCACAGAGCTGTAGCTGCTGCCTGCTGGAGCTCCCGCGCGGTCTGTAATGCAGGGGTCTGGGTGATGATGTCATCTCTCAGCGCTCTGCGTTATTACCAAAGAGCCGACGGTGACGAGGGAGCTCAGCAGCTCTACATGTCTGTGCTGAAGAAGACACAGACCTCTCCTCTGAGATCTCTCTATGTTGTTGCTGGCACCAAGCGGGGAAGCAGGGGTGACTGGTGAGGCTAATAAAAAAAAAAAAAAAAAAAAAAAAAACGATCCCAGCAATGACAGGCTCCCCTCTGTGGGATGCGCCTGTAGGCAGGTGCCTACTCTGCCTCATTACAAATCCGGCCCTGGGTTCAGGGTCCCCCGAACGGCGTGCAGCCCTGAAATCCATGACGGTCCTGGCACGTCATGGGTCCTTATGGCTCGCCAACCCATGACGTGCCAGGAACGTCATGAGTCCTTAAGGGGTTAAGGACCAGAGAGACGTGCAACGTGTTTAGAAGCAATACGTTGCACATGCCGCAGCTCCTTAGCGCTTTGATGGCCAGATGGGTATGCAGCGCAACTGCACTTCTTTCTGGCATTCAAAGAGTTAAAAGGTTGACAGGTCATTATTGTCATCTCTTCTCATCTCCAGCTGGTTTGATCAAACTTAACCTTTTAAGGACCAGAATGTCTGTGTGTGTGGGGGGGGTGTACTACACATTACAAAGCACTGCAGTGTACATCCGTCTGATACTGAAAGAGTTAAAGGAAAACTAGACTCTAATAACTATATCCACTTGCCTTATTTTGGACAGAAAATACTAATAGCCAGTAAGAATCAATTTTCATGGATTGCTTCTCCAAAATTAATCTTTAATGAGTAGTGGATATCAAGTCTGCGGCTGGTTGTACGATGTGGCACGCTATGCTAATTAGTTTCTGAGCTAGACCAATAAAAACACACACACTACATCATCAGTACTAGTCCAGCATACAGGCAGATTGCACTTCTCTGCATAACAAACTAGACTTGTCTTGGGGCGATGGGATGAGGCATTGCTGAACCCCCATCTAGTCTTTAAGAGGTTAACACTTTGTTTCAACAGCTTTACACAATTTTAATGTCTGGGGTTTGTTTTTTGTTTTTTTTTTACAGATCTGATACCAGATGTCCCCCACTGTCCTCTTCTGATGACATCACTTCCTCCCAGCAGATCTTATCGGCCTGCTCCCATTGGCAGAGCCTGCCTTACCGCTACCAATTGGTTTTGGCAGATTGATGCCACTTAACCTCACGTAGGGAGAGACGAGCAAGCGTGGGTGTAAAGGGCAGAGGAGACTGATAACGTGGCGCTAAGTCAAGATGAACAATATATAAGCGCATTTGCACTGATGTCTTTTCTGATATTTACAGTATGCGTCATTTGAGACAAAACAGGTAAATATTTGAAAAAAAGAGAAAAAATGCCCAAGAGAGATTTAGAAGGAGTGGGCGATGCATTAAAGGGATAGTAACACTTCGTTTTAACTTTATTTTATTTTGTAGGCATTAAAAAAACATGAAGAATGATATAAGTCTTATCTCTCAAACCTTTATGGTTTATGAGATATTCACAAGCAAAGTTCCCCTCCCCGCTCCTTTTTCCTAGTGTAAGCCATCTCTTCTCAGATGTGAGTCTGGTTGTATGACAGGACAGATAACAGAAGGGGACAATTTTCTTTGTATGAAAACAATGAAAGCCCTTCCCCCCTTGACAAGTTTTTCAGCTTTTTCCATTATCTTAATTGAAGATTGTCCCTCTCTGCAGTCTACCTGGGCACCTCCCTTCTGATCTGGTTGAACAGGGGGGAGGATACTTTGTTTGTGAATATCTCTTAAACCATAAAGGTTTCAGAGATAAGACTTATATCATTCTTCATGTTTTTTTAATGCCTACAAAATAAAATAAAGTTAAAATGAAGTATTACTATCCCTTTAAGAATAAGAGGCAAATTGCACTGTAAATGATAGCAAATTTGTATCCAAATTGTACGGTGCTGCAACATGGTCCAAGGCAGAGATCGAAAACCTGAGGACAGCAATTCCCATCATCCCTGGCCAGACACTGGGAAACTTGCAGCCCTCGTGGGGTTATTGCACACCGCTCTGGTTCTTAAAGGATTAAACAGGCTCTTGTACTCTCCTGCTTTCAGTTTAAAACAAAAAAAAAAAAAAAACAGTAACCATCATGTCCGTCTCCATGGGCCTCACATCCAGGTCTGATTCATTGTAGAGTTATGCACTAAGGTGTGATAAAGTAGAGATGAATATCACTTCTCCAGTTCCTATGTTATTCTATAGATCCCATGCAGTAAGGAGTGATAAAGAGGTGATAAAGAGTTGATAACTTCTCCAGTGATATCACTTCTCCAGTTCCTGTGTTATTTTATGGATCCCATACACTAAGGTGTGATAAAGAGGAGATAACTTCTCCAGTGATATCACTTCTCCAGTTCCTATGTTATTATATGGATCCCATGCACTAAGGTGTGATAAAGAGGAGATAAAGAGGAGATAACTTCTCCAGTGATATCACTTCTCCAGTTCCTATGTTATTCTATGGATCCCATACACTAAGGTGTGATAAAGAGGAGATAACTTCTCCAGTGATATCACTTCTCTAGTTCCTATGTTATTCTATGGATCCCATGCAGTAAGATCTCTAAAGCTGGAGAAATCTTAGTGTATGGGATCCATAGAATAACATAGGAACTGGAGAAGTGATATCACTGGAGAAGATATCTCCACTTTATCACCTCTTTATTACTCCTTAGTGTATGGGATCCATAGAATAACATAGGAACTGGAGAAGTGATATCACTGGAGAAGTCATCTCCTCTTTATCACCTCTTTATCACACCTTAGTGCATGGGATCCATATAATAACATAGGAACTGGAGAACTGATATTACTGGAGAAGTCATCTCCTCTTTATCTCCTCTTTATCACACCTTAGTGTATGGGATCCATAGAATAACATAGGAACTGGAGAAGTGATATCACTGGAGAAGTTATCTCCTCTTTATCTCCTCTTTATCACACCTTAGTGTATGGGATCCATAGAATAACATAGGAACTTGAGAAGTGATATCACTGGAGAAGTCATCTCCTCTTTATCACCTCTTTATCACACCTTAGTGTATGGGATCCATAGAATAACATAGGAACTGGAGAAGTGATATCACTGGAGAAGTTATCTCCTATTTATCACCTCTTTATCACTCCTTAGTGTATGGGATCCATAGAATAACATAGGAACTGGAGAAGTGATATCACTGGAGACGTTATCTCCTCTTTATCACCTCTTTATCACACCTTAGTGCATGGGATCCATAGAATAACATAGGAACTGGAGACGTGATATCACAGGAGAAGTTATCTCCTCTTTATCACCTCTTTATCTCACCTTAGTGTATGGGATCTATAGAATAACATAGGAACTGGAGAAGTGATATCACTGGAGAAGTCATCACCTCTTTATCACTCCTTAGTGTATGGGATCCATATTATAACATAGGAACTGGAGAAGTGATATCAATGGAGAAGTTGTCTCCTCTTTATCACACCTTAGTGCATGGGATCCATAGAATAACATAGGAACTGGAGAAGTGATATCACTGGAGAAGTTATCTCCACTTTATCACCTCTTTATCACACCTTAGTGTATGGGATCTATAGAATAACATAGGAACTGGAGAAGTGATATCACTGGAGAAGTCATCACCTCTTTATCACATCTTAGTGTATGGGATCCATAGAATAACATAGGAACTGAGAAGTGATATCACTGGAGAAGTTATCTCCTCTTTACCCCATCTTTATCACACCTTAGTGTATGGGATCCATAGAATAACATAGGAACTGGAGAAGTGATATCACTGGAGGTTATCACCTCTTTATCACTCCTTAGTGTATGGGATCCATATAATAACATAGGAACTGGAGAAGTGATATCACTGGAGAAGTTATCTCCTCTTTATCAGCATTTAGTGCTTCTCCCCCGTTATCTCTTGAATACAAGCACAAGAGAGAAATTCACAGGGCCATTGGGATTTTCTGTGCATAGGAAGTAATTGAAAGTGATTAGGAGGTATTCATTCTCCTTTAAAAAGAAAGAGGAACATTAAAGAGATCCTGACACCCACAATTCCCAGAACACAGGAGGAAGCAGACAACACAGCGCTGGTATTTATTAAAACCTTCTAATAGGAATGTGTCTTATGATAAGGGAAGTTCAGGATCTAAATTCGCACATTACAGGGGAATCTGCTGACGTCACACGATGCCCACATCTCGTACGTCTCCTACAGGGAAAAAGGCAATCATTTAACCCTTTGAGTGCCCGAATGCATTGCGTGCTCCCTGGGCACTCAAAGGGTTAACCCATCCAAGTGATTAGTGGGGGGGACGTTTCTTGTCCATGAATTTGAGACCACTCCATACAAGAAGCACCGACACCCGCAATGAAACTCGTGTACACTGTAGAAATGGAGCAATTCTTGGGTACGTCAACTGCATCGCAGGGGGCAAATAAAAATTTCCCCGGCACACAAAGTGTTAAATATGTTAGCATTATATAGGGCAGAGTGTTTACTGAACATGTTTTACTAGATTTTCGTTAAAATGCAACTACCATGAAATAAATCTTTATTAAAGCCCAGCCTTTTACTGGTTAATAACGCTAGTGTAAGCTATAGGGGTGGTCAGTGGCGTAACAATCGGGGTCACACCTGCGACTGGGCCTGTCACTCCAGGGGCCCGACCGTCCCCTGCGACCCCACGCCTGCCACCCAACAACATTCTGAGGTGTGTGCCTTTTTCGGCACAGACCTCTAGCACCTGAGCGCCCTCTTTGTGTCTTTAGAAATGCACAGCGCTGGGAGATGACATAATCTCCCAGCGCCCTGTATTACTGAGGAGAAGACCGCGTGGGAGCTCCAGCCGTATAGAGGTCTGTGCTGAAGGACGCACAGACCTCTCCTGCCACACCGCTGGACCACCAGGGAGGTAGGAAACCTTTATGGTTTGAGAGATATCCACTTTCAGAGTTCCCTCTTTTTGGCTTTTCCCCTGACGTCAGCGTTCTAGCTGAGAGACGGGGAATCCTCTCCTGGGATCAGCTGGCGGCTCTGCAGCAGAGTTGAGATTGCGTTAATAAAAAATGAATCCTTCACTAAAAAGGTCTTCTACGTGTGCTTGGTTTGTGAGCACACGTAGAAGACCTTTTACGTTAAGGATTTCTTTTTTTTTAACACTATCTCAGCTCTGCTGTACAGCCTCCGCTGGTCCCGGGACTGGATTCCCCTGCTGTCAGCTAGAACGCTGACGTCAGGGGAGAGGGAACTTTGAAAGCGGTTATCTCTCAAACCATAAAGGATTGAGAGATGCCACTGGGCTCATTTAACTCAGTTTTTTAGTGGCTACAACATGGAGGATAGTAATTTTGAACTATTACTATCCCTTTAAACAGGTTTATCATGATTTGTTAATGTGATTTCTATCCCTGCCCAATGATACTGTAAACTAAACACCCAAATAAACACATAAATGGAGAGGAACCGGCCCATCCAGTCGTCCTCTTTTCCAATCTAATTAAAATACTCTGTCCTACCTAGTTCTTGGAATAGGCTCAGGTCTATCCCGGGCAGTTTCTTTAATTCCCTTCGCAGGCCGAGTCCTTACCACCTCTGCTGGCAGGCTGTTCCATGACTCTATCACCATTTCTGTATATAGTAGTACTTACGCACATTACTTCTGAATTTTACACCCTCCGACTTTAAATCCCGTCCTCTTCTTATAATGCTTCCCTCCAGAACTGTAATAAATACCTTAATATATTTTTACCCTTTAAGTGCCAGAGAGTTTGTATAATAGCACCTCTCTCTATCTTTTGAGCCTACACTGGTGCACTTTTTCATTAACCCTTTCAGTTAACTCCTTCTGGCTGAGTAGTAAAAAGAAAATATACATTGATTTAAATGGCGTTTTCAATCCCTTGTACTTTGGAAAGACGCAAGTCCTCAAATATCCATTGCTTTTAAAGGAATAGTAATATTTCACAATAAAAGCAGCTCCAATTAACCCCTTAACGACTGGCCGCGCAGGCACGCGTCGGTCAATAAAGGACCACGGAGCATTTTTTTTAAGAATCCGATTCTGGACTCCCCAAATGGCGTGCAGCCGCAGAGGAGTCCGGATTTCCATAACGGTCATAGTACGTCACGGGTTGGTCAGTCAGATTTACCCATGATGTACTATGACCGTCAAAGGTCGTTAAGGGGTTAATCTTCATAGTATTTGGGCCATGGAGAGTGTTATTTCAGTACTGTCAGAGTTGTAGTACAAGAGTAATTGAATGATAAAGTATCCCCCTCCCGCCCCTTTTACCTAGTGTAAGACACCTCCCCTCAGATGTGGAATCTGGTCTCTTGACCGGACAGCTCACAGCAAGGGACAATCTTCTTACTGTGATCATAAGGACAACACTGCCCCATTGACAGGTTTTTTCTCATGATCACTGAAGATTGTCCCTCTCTGTGATCCATCCGGACAGTCTTGCTGCTCTGAGGTGAGCAGTGTTATATCAGTAAAAGGGACGGGAGGCGGATACTTTATCACTCAATTACTGTTGTACTACAACTCTGACAGTACTGAAATAACTCCATGGCCCAAATACTATGGTGATTAATTGGAGCTCCTTTTATTGTGAGTCCTTACTATCGCTTTAAAGGGATAGTAATACTTCGTTTTAACTTTATTTTATTTTGTAGGCATTAAAAAAACATGAAGAACGATATAAGTCTTATCTCTCAAACCTTTATGGTTTAAGAGATATTCACAAGCAAAGTAACCCCCCCCCCCCGTTCAGTCAGATCAGAAGGGAGGTGCCCAGGTAGACTGCAGAGAGGGACAATCTTCAATTAAGATAAGGGAAAAACCTGAAAAACTTGTCAAGGGGGGCAGGGCTTTCATTGTTCTCATAGGAAGAAGATTGTCCCCTTCTGTTATCTGTCTGGTCTATGGACTGGATTCAACATCTGAGAAGAGATGGCTTACACTAGGTAAAAGGGGCGGGAGGGGAAACTTTGCTTGTGAATATCTCATAAACCATAAAGGTTTGAGAGATAAGACTTATATAATTCGTCATGTTTTTTTAATGCCTACAAAATAAAATAAAGTTAAAACAAAGTATTACTATCCCTTTAATTCAGTGAGTGTTTTGTACTGAAGGAGTTAAAAACAAAATTTAAATATATGGGGATTTGGGGAAGTTGTATTTCTGCCCTATGACACAACTGGTTCACCTCAGAATTTCACCACTTTTTCTTAGTAGAGGAGCCTCCTTGGCGATCTCCAGGTATGACTACGTCCCAGTCATGAGTTTCACAGCAAGATGAGTCAGTGACAGGCACCGAATCTCATTATCCCCTCTCATTACCGACACTGGTTCAGGGAGTTTATTCCTCAAGTCAACACGGAGACCTGGATTCTACTGCTACTGTGTACACCGGGGTGGGAACCTGTGCCCCTCCAGCTGTTGCTGAACTACTGCCCCCATCATCCTCAGCCAGACAGAAGATAATGGGAGTTACAGTCCAACAACAGCTGGAGGGCCACCGATCCCCCTCAAACAGACAGGAACTGCTGTTCAGTAAAATTACCGAAAACCTAAAAAGGACAATTTTATCAATTCTAGAACCTGCCTTTGTGACACAACTACAGCAATGCGTTACTTATCTCTTGGGCAGTCAGAGGGTTAGCGGCACAGGCATACAAAAACACATCAAACAGCAACATTTAGCCCTTTCACCCCAGTGTACCCCCCCCTTAAAGGGATAGTAATACTTCGTTTTAACTTTATTTTATTTTGTAGGCATTAAAAAAACATGAAGAATGATATAAGTCTTATGTCTCAAACCTTTATGGTTTATGAGATATTCACAAGCAAAGTTTCCCCTCCCGCCCCTTTTACCTAGTGTAAGCCATCTCTTCTCAGATGTGGAATCCAGTCCATAGACCAGACAGATAACAGAAGGGGACAATCTTCTTCCTATGAGAACAATGAAAGCCCTGTCCCCCTTGACAAGTTATTCAGGTTTTTCCCTTATCTTAATTGAAGATTGTCCCTCTCTGCAGTCTACCTGGGCACCTCCCTTCTGATTTGGCTGAACGGGGGGGGGAGGGATACTTTGCTTTTGAATATCTCTTAAACCATAAAGGTTTGAGAGATAAGACTTATATCGTTCTTCATGTTTTTTTAATGCCTACAAAATAAAATAAAGATAAAACAAAGTATTACTATCCCTTTAAACTAGACCTGTCATACTAGACAAGCTTCCTTTGAGATGTAAAATAAACATATCTTGTACTGGCCGTTTTACTGTAAAATAAATGGTGTTTCTGAAATGAACCTTTGTGTTGGTGACCCGTTCTGGCACGTTATGCCTAATTCCCTGCCCAGTATGCAAATTAGTTCTGTTCCCCTCGCTGTGCTGTTAGACACCCCCCCCCAGTGTGTAGGCTCTGCTGGATTCACTCATAGTACAATATGAATGGGAATATTGGCCTGGCATATAAACTAATCCTATAACATAAAGTGGTAGAATGCGTCGCTCACTGTGAGCGTAACCGCACATGCGCAGTTGAGAGTCTCTACAGTTCATGTGTGGCTTCGCACACAGGGAGCATCGCTGGAGCTCCCCGCTAAGGATCAGCGCGTTCAGCGAGACTCTACTGCGTATGACTGCAGTCATGCGCAATAGATACTCACCGAACGCGCTGCCCGCTCCGGACGGCTCACGTCCAGTCTCTGCTCCTGCCTCCGGGGCGCTGGGTGCACTTTAGCCCGTGTATACGGGCTTCCATACTAGTTTAGCATAAAGTGCCAGACTGTGCCACAGACACTAACTAGCATAAAGTGCTACCGGAACTAACACCGCTAACAAACGTAGTCTGTAATAATTCCCTATCTGGCGACTAGCTGCTTAGTAGCGCTAGTCGCCAGAATTATTATCTCTTCATGGAGAAATATGCAGTCATCCTCAGCTGACAGGCAGGACGGAGAGCGGACATCTTTCCATAGTGACGTCCGCGCGCCTGCGCTGTCAGTCCCAGACGGCTGTAGGAGGCGTTGCTAGGAGCCATTTGGCTCCGGACGGGATTGACAGCGCAGGCACACAGACGTCACTAGGGCAAGATGTCCGCGGTCCGTCCTGCCTGTCAGATTTCTCCATAACCAGGTAATAATTCTGGCGACTAGCGCTACTAAGCAGCTAGACTCCAGATAGGGAATTATTACACACAAGGTTTGTTAGCGGTGTTAGTTCCGCTTTAAGTTTTGGTAGCACTTTATGCTAGTTAGTGTCTGTGGCACAGTCTGGCACTTTATGCTAAACTAGTATGGAAGCCCGTATACACGGGCTAAAGTGCACCCAGTGGCCCCGGCTTTAATTTCTCACAAACTATTATCCCTCTAACATGTTAAGGTCACAAACCAGTGCTAGCACAACATTTAGGCAGTTTTTTTTTTTTCTTTTCTTTAAATTTAAGTAAACAAGTTGCCCTTTAACCTTCAGTCACAGTCTCGTTGATACCCCAAAATGTAACTTTCCACGCAGCAAGAACAAACTGATGTAAATGTAAACCCCTTCCCCGACGTATAGCAATGAAAGGGTTAAAGTGTGAGTGGCCAAGGCTTAATAACAGGTTGTGTGCTGCTCCGTACACAGTAATTAGTGCTAAGAATAGCACAGATCATGATTATCGCCACTTGATTCACACGGATGTAAATGGGACGTTTAACCCTTTGAGCGCCAGAGGGGTATGGAACGCATTGCAATGCACTGAATGTTAGAGATCTCAATCATATTGCTAAGCAATGCACTGCAGTCTTATCCAAATAGGCGGGAAATGCAAACGTGTGTGTTTGCGCACTATATGGTGAAACTTGTTTTCTCCATAATTTCTCCTCTCATTACTTGTGCGTATTGTCATAATAAAGGACTTAAAATAATTTACCCAGGACTGTAAGGAAAACAACCAGCCTCAAAAGACTGGATTCGCGAACTATAACCGGCCGCAGGCTGGCTGCCATGCGGGGCAACCTGTTCAAAAAGCCCCATAGACTTTACATAGGGGAGTAGGCAGCTTCCTGATTGGCCAAAGCCCTGTATGCCAAGTTTAAAGGGCCGCCATAGAGTTAACATGGGGAAAAGTAGGCAGCCCAGGGATTGGTCGGTTAGCTGCCCACCCCCAGGTTCTGATTAGCAGACACAGCCATGATGATCTTGGCCAGGACTGGCCATCTGATTCCAGGCTCCTGATTGGCCAGGGGTTGAAGCGGAATGTTCAAAGATGCTTCAACCCACTGGCCATTGTTTGAAATGTGTATTCAAGTCCCTCAGCCCTTTGTCCCAGTGTTTGCCCCTCATCAGTCCCTTTGTATAAATAATGTAATCATGTCTGGCCCTTTGTGTTACGTTTACACCATCTGTCACTGTCCTTTGTCTGGTATTGTATCCTGATGTGGTTCACTGTGTACAAAAGAGCTGAAGTTTGTGAAATAAAGTGTGTTCTATCCTTCATCAAGTCTCGGCTGATGTTTGGAGCAGAGGGCAGACCTTATTACCGGGAGGGGGTTCTGGCAGAGAAGGAAGCAGTTAACGGAGGTATCCATCTCAGATACTAGGCGCTCCGTGACACATATGACCCTACTAATCGATTATGAATGATCAGTTTCCCAAAACACTGGACTTGGGGGAGGTTTTTACTAGTTGTCTGATTAGATATAGGGATGTGGACAGTTACAGAAAGTCTGATCACAACAAATATAATATAAAATATGGACTTTTCCTGTTTGGTAAATCAAAGGTATTCCCCGACTGGGAGATACTTTTTCCATAGTTGTTATAACTCCAATATTTAACAGCGCCCCCTGGAGTCCAGGCAGTTGCTGTACTGCATTCTGTAGGAGAGGTGAGACACTGGCTACAGAGTTTTACAGAATGTGATAGTAATAGTGCCATTACTGAATGACTGTCAGTTGAAAAGTTATAGCCATTCAATCCTCCAGCAGGGAGTGTGACCTTGTTTCACTCCTTGCTGGGTGTCCAGACGGTTATTTGGTTACATTATGTGGGAGAGGTGAACAAATACCTACAGTTCCCCAAGAATGTGATGGTGACAGTGTGAACTGAAATAACACTTGAATGAGGCCTCTCCCAACTCCCTACAACGTATGCTTTTTCTCAATAAAACATATTTGACCTTTAAACTAGGAGTAGACAGTGTGAAGTCCTCCCTGGAACACAAATCCCATCATCCTCCAACAGCTTGTGGGCCTCACGTTGCCCATGTTTCCTTTAAAGGAGGAGTAACACTTCTTAACAACAACCCCACTTAACTTATCAAGGCCCCGAATCCTCATGGCCCCTCAAAGTTTTGTTCTTGTACTTTTATTTAAGAGATATAACATCTTTGATCGGTCCTGGTGGCGGTGTCTATGGAGGCGGACATGACAGTTACTGGCAGGACTACAGGACCACAGACTCTGCTCACTGTATATGGTAATCTTAACCCTTTACACAACAGAAGGATACACTACACATTGCCCTGTAATGCATCATACACGCCTCGGCTCTTTAAAGAGTGAAATAATACTCATAGGGATCAATAAATAAAAGCCAGAAAAACGAGTAAGCACCCAGCTTTTCCAGCTTGTCATGTCCGCCTACATGGGCATGACCTCTACGACTCGATGAATATGTAATCTCTTAAATGAAGGCCAAATTTATAAGGGACATTAGGATTTTCTGACCATATTAAGGCAAGTGTGTGTTAGGTGGTATCATTTCTCCTTGCATCAAGTATGCAAAGTTGCCATGCATTGGACATCTCTCTGGAGGGTTAAATCATCTGTCTTCCCCCTGGGGTTAATTGAAGGGTTAAAACAGATTGTTCTTGAGTGAAACTGATTCCCTATCTGACCGGGATGTTCCCACATGATGTGTGTGAGGCAGCGCCGGGAAGAAGGGAGAGGCCCGTGATATCACAGAGAACCAGAAAAACCAGCACGGCACTGGGAGAGACTAATGCAGTGCTTTAACCCTTTAAAGGATAAGTAACACCTAATAATGACCCCCGCTTGGCTTATTATGCTCAGAAAATCCATATGACCTCTATAAATTGTGACTTCGTTCAGTAGATAACACCGTAATCCGCTCCAGATTTCAGGTCTGTGACAGCTGCTGAAAGTGTTTCCAAACAGCGAGTGTGCGAGCGTGCGTTACCCTTTAACCTAGAACGAATAGCTAGAACCAATATGTAGCCCAGACGTGTAAGCTAGACCCAGTATACAGCCCAAAGCTGCGAGCTCCAATATATAGTATAAATAAAAGTTAGAAAAACGAGTAAGCACGCACAGGAATTTTTTTAAAACTCTTTTTACTTGAAAAATGTCAACGTCTCAATGTGCAAACCACATTTTCATCAGGACCCCTTGGTCCTGATGAAAATGTGGTTTACACATTGAAACGTTGCCACTTTTCAAGTAAAAAGAGTTTTAAAAAATTCCTGTAGGTGCTTACTCGTTTTTCTAACTTTTATTTTTGATCCCTATGAGTATTTGCACCCAGGTTAGATGTTGAAGAGTGAGCGTGCTTCCCGACTGGTATATGTAGTATATATATATATATATATATATATATATATATATATATATATATATGTAATATATAAATAGCATGTTGGCAGGGAAGCGCTTTCCGGATGAAGAGGAGTGCGTGTGTGCTTTCACCGATGGGGAACATATTAGTAGAAATTAGATGGAGGCAAGCACTCATAGGTCTTTGAAGACAGGGTAATTAATAAAGTAGTCATCGTTTCGATGTGTAGTTTCACATTTTCATCAAGACGTTTTCTATTATATAATACACACAGCCCAGAGGTGTTAGACTTAATGAGAACCAATATATAGCCCAGAAATTATAGCTGGGACAGATAAGACAGAGGTATTAGTTAATATAACTCAGAAGGGTTAGCTAGAGCCCATATATAGGCCGTATAGTGTTAACTAGATAGTCCACAAGTGTTAAAGGGAAAGTAATGCTTCATTTTATCTTTATTTTATTTTGTAGGCATTAAAAAAACATGAAGAACGATATAAGTCTTATCTCTCAAACCTTTACTCAAACCAGACAGATAACAGCAGGGGACAATCTTCTTCCTATGAGAACAATGAAATCCCTGCCCCCCTTGACAAGTTTGTCAGGTTTTTCCCTTATCTTAATTGAAGATTGTCCCTCTCTGCAGTCTACCTGGGCACCTCCCTTCTGCTCTGGCTGAGCAGTGTTACATCAGTAAAAGGGGAGGGAGGGGGATACTTTGTCACTGAATTACTCTTGAACTACAACTCTGACAGAACTGAAATAACACTCTCCAAAGTCCAAATACTATGATGATTAATTAGTGCTGCTTTTATTATGAAACATTACTATCCCTTTAACTAGAACCGGTAGGTAGCCCAGAAGTGTTAACTAGGATATATATATATATATATATATATATATATATATATATATATATATATATATATATATATACACACATAACCATATGAGCAGTGGCACACGCTTAACCAAAATGCAGAAAATTACAAATAACAGGTGCACGTCCCATAGAAAAATATATAAAGAGCCATTCAAATATACTCAGCCTGGATTGATCCTAGCTTCGTACGAGACAGCACTCTTGAAGCTACTGTAGCATAGGAAAAGATATTTTCTTGCATTCATGCCTAACGTTTTGGGTCCTCACAGGAACCTTCCTCAGGGCAAATGGCAACAAATTCACACAATGCACATATAAGTAGTCATTACAAAGGTCAAATCAATAACAAAATTACTTACAGCCTCCCCTGACCCTTACCTCGCACTATTGAGGCGCCAAAACACTGTGTTCCTTAAAGGGATAGTATACTTCATTTTAACTTTATTTTATTTTGTAGGCATTAAAAAAAACATGAAGAATGATATGTCTTATCTCTCAAACCTTTATGGTTTAAGAGATATTCACAAGCAAAGTGTCCCCCTTCCGCCCCTTTTACTTGATGTAACACTTTTCAGCCAGGGCAGAAGGGAGGTGCCCAGGTAGACTGCAGAGAGGGACAATCTTCAATTAAGATAAGGGAAAAACCTGAAAAGATTGTCAAGGGGGGCAGGGATTTCATTGTTCTCATAGGAAGAAGATTGTCCCCTTCTGTTATCTGTCTGGTCTATGGACTGCATTCCACATCTGAGAAGAGATGGCTTACACTAGGTAAAAGGGGCGGTGAGGGGAAACTTTGCTTGTGAATATCTCTCAAACCATAAAGGTTTTGAGAGATAAGACTTATATCATTCTTCATGTTTTTTTAATGCCTACAAAATAAAATAAAGTTAAAACGAAGTATTACTATCCCTTTAATACGCACGAGGCAATGACGTCAGAGCGTATCCTGGTTGCCTAGCAACCAGAGAACGCTGTGAGCATAAAGGACAAAAATATAGAAACAAAATAAAGTAAAAACAAATTAAATAAACATATAAGAAACAGTAATCCTTAAAGCTCTGCCGGGATTACTGTTTCTTGTATGTTTATACCCTCTGACGTCATTGCCCCATGTGTATTACGGAAAGCCTCGTTTTGGCGCTCTGAATAGTGCGAGGTAAGGGTCAGAGGATGCTGTAAGTAATTTTGTTATTGATTTGACCTTTATAATGACTGGAAAAGGTGCAGAGAGCTGCAACAAAACTGATAAAGTGATTGGAGGATCTGAGTTATAAAGAGAGACTAGTCAAACTGGGTTTGTTTACATTAGAGAAGAGACTTCTAAGGGGTGATATGATTACCATTTACACATATATACAAGGTCAATACAAAGAACTATTCAATGAAATATTTATGCAAAGAGCTGAACAAGAGGTCATCCATTAAGACTTGAGGGAAAGGCACTTTTGACTAAAACAAAGGTAGGGATTCTTTACAGTAAGGGCGGTAAGGGCTATGGAATTCTTTGCCATGGGATGTTGTGCTTGCAGATAATGCAACTGCATTCCAAAAAGCAATGGATGCCTATCTAGCACAGAACAATATTGACAATTATGACAGATGGCTTCAAAGCAAATAGGATATTGATCCGGGGAACTATTTGACTACCAATTGGAGTCAGGGAGGAATAATGCCCCCTCACACATTTGGGACTAGATTGGAAATGGCTCCAGAGGGCTTTTTTTGCCTTTCTCTGAATCAACAGGGGTGTTTTTGTCATGGGCTGGACTTGATGGACGCATGTCTTTTTTCAGCCTTATCTACTATGTTGCTATGTTACTTATATGTGCATTGTGTGAATTTGTTGCCATTTGCCCTGAGGAAGGTCCCTGTGAGGACCGAAAACGTCATCTAGTACCAATATACAGCCCAGAAGTAAACAGCCAGAACCCCTCCGGAAGTACAACAGCTCCCATCATCTTATTGGCTGGCTGAGGATGATCAGAGTTGTGGTCCAACACTTGGTGGAGGTTGCCCACCCTGATATAGCCGATGCCTAGAAAAAGGTACTGGAAAAGCTCTAGAACATCTCGTGGCCTGTTCTCAGGAGAGGCTTGATGCTTGCTGGTTTCAGAAGCTGTTTATACACTGGGATTGTCCTGATTACATTCATCCCACCCAGGGAGCGCTGCGGGCTGAGACAGTCAGAAGCTATTTATACACGACAGTAGCTATAATTATAGACAACCTCCACAGCAGGGCAAGCAAGATAAACACTGCGGTTACTCACATATAGGCCTTGTAGTTTGTCCCGATCTTTTGGATACGGACATCATACTTTGCATCTATGAAAGGCTCAGATGTAGCGTATGTTTTGGTGAGGGCCACCACGCTAGCGATGTCCTGGAAGTCATACTGATTGTCCACTCTCACCTGTGGGGAGAAGAAGGGACAGTGTTTCGTATGAGTGAAACTGTAAGAGACGGGTGGGGTGAAAGACAAGTGAGAGGGAGAAAGAGAGAGGGTGGGCAAGGGGGATGAGAGTGAAGGAGATGGGGGGGGGCCACGAGATGGGTGGGAGCGAGGCGATGAGAGTTAAGAAGAGGGAGGAAAGCAAGGGGATGAGAGTGAAGAAGAGGGAGGAGAGCGGAGGGATGAGCATAAAGGAGAGGAGTGGAGCGAGGAGGGATGAGAGTGAAGGAGAGGATGAGAGCGAGGGGATGAGAGTGAAGAAGAGGGAGGGAGCGAGGGGATGAGAGTGAAGGAGAGGGAGGGGAACGAGGGGATGACAGTGAAGGAGAGGGAGGAGAGAGAGGGAAGGAGAGCGAGGGGATTAGATTGAAAGAGATGGGGGCGACGAGATGGGGGGAGAAAGGGGATGAGAGAGAAGGAAAGGGAGGAGATGAAAGTGAAGGAGAGCGAGGGTATGAGAGTGAAGGGGAGCGAGGGGATGAGAGTGAAGGGGAGAAGAGCGAGGGGAGCGAGGGGATGAGAGTAAAGGAGAGGGAGGAGAGCGAGGGGATGATCGTGAAGGAGAGGGAGGGGAGTGACAAGATGAGAGTGAAGAAGAGGGAGGGGACTGAGGGGATGAGAGTGAAGAAGAGGGAGGGGAGTGGGAGGATGAGAGTGAAGAAGAGGGAGGGTAGTGAGGGGAAGAGAGTGAAGAAGAGGGAGGGGATCAGAGGGGATGAGAGTGAAGAAGAGGGGGAAGAGAGGGAAGAAGAGGGACAAGAGCGAGGAGTGACAGTGAAGGAGAGGGAAGAGTGAGGGAAGCAAGAGGATGATAGTGAAGAAGGGGAAGGAAGCGAGGGGATGATAATGAAGAAGAGGGATAGGAGCGAGGGATGACAGTGAAGGAGAGGGAAGAGGGAGGGAAGTGAGGGGATGACAGTGAAGGAGAGGGAAGAGGTAGGGAAGCGAGGAGATGACAGTGAAGGAGAGGGATGGGAGTGAGGGGATGACAGTGAAGGAGAGGGAAGAGGGAGGGAAGCGAGGGGATGACAGTGAAGGAGAGTGATGGGAGCGAGGGGATGACAGTGAAGAGAGGGAAGAGGGAGGGAAGCGAGGGGATGACAGTGAAGGAGAGTGATGGAGCGAGGGGATGACAGTGAAGGAGAGGGAAGAGGGAGGGAAGCGAGGGGATGACAGTGAAGGAGAGTGATGGGAGTGAGGCGATGACAGTGAAGGAGAGGGAAGAGGGAGGGAAGCGAGGGGATGACAGTGAAGGAGAGTGATGGGAGCGAGGGGATGACAGTGAAGGAGAGGGAAGAGGGAGGGAAGCGAGGGGATGACAGTGAAGGAGAGTGATGGGAGCTAGGGGATGACAGTGAAGGAGAGGGAAGAGGAAGGGAAGCGAGGGGATGACAGTGAAGGAGAGTGATGGAGCGAGGGGATGACAGTGAAGGAGAGGGTAAGAGGGAGGGAAGCGAGGGGATGACAGTGAAGGAGAGTGATGGGAGCGAGGGGATGACAGTGAAGGAGAGGGAAGAAGGAGGAAGCGAGGGGATGACAGTGAAGGAGAGTGATGGGGAGCGAGGGGATGACAGTGAAGGAGAGTGATGGAGCGAGGGGATGACAGTGAAGGAGAGGGAAGAGGGAGGGGAAGCGAGGGGGATGACAGTGAAGGAGAGTGATGGGAGCGAGGGGATGACAGTGAAGGAGAGGGAAGAGGGAGGGAAGCGAGGGGATGACAGTTGAAGGAGAGTGATGGGAGCGAGGCGATGACAGTGAAGGAGAGGGAAGAGGGAGGGAAGCGAGGGGATGACAGTGAAGGAGAGTGATGGGAGCTAGGGGATGACAGTGAAGGAGAGGGAAGAGGAAGGGAAGCGAGGGGATGACAGTGAAGGAGAGTGATGGGAGCGAGGGGATGACAGTGAAGGAGAGTGAAGAGGGAGGGAAGCGAGGGGATGACAGTGAAGGAGAGTGAAGAGGGAGGAAGCGAGGGGATGACAGTGAAGGAGAGTGATGGGAGCGAGGGATGACAGTGAAGGAGAGGGAAGAGGGAGGGAAGCGAGGGGATGACAGTGAAGGAGAGTGATGGGAGCGAGGGGATGACAGTGAAGGAGAGGGAAGAAGGAGGGAAGCGAGGGGATGACAGTGAAGGAGAGGGATGGAGCGAGGGGATGACAGTGAAGGAGAGGGAAGAGGGAGGGAAGTGAGGGGATGACAGTGAAGGAGAGGGATGGTGAGCGAGGGGATGACAGTGAAGGAGAGGGAAGAGGGAGGGAAGTGAGGGATGACAGTGAAGGAGAGGGATGGGAGCGAGGGGATGACAGTGAAGGAGAGGGAAGAGGGAGGAAGCGAGGGATGACAGTGAAGGAGAGTGATGGGAGCGAGGGGATGACAGTGAAGGAGAGGGAAGAAGGAGGGAAGCGAGGGGATGACAGTGAAGGAGAGTGATGGGAGCGAGGGGATGACAGTGAAGGAGAGTGATGGGAGCGAGGGGATGACAGTGAAGGAGAGGGATGGGAGCGAGGGGATGACAGTGAAGGAGAGTGATGGGAGCGAGGGGATGACAGTGAAGGAGAGGCGGATGAGAGGAGCAGAGGGAGAGCCAGAGGGGTCTGCAGGAGTAATGACTGTAAGGAAGAGAAAATAAAAATAAAAAGTTGAGGTCTGATCTCCACTGCAGGTGAGAACCGTTACAATTGGATTTATCTCACTAATTACTATTGAACTTTACAGAGAAAGTTTAAGATAAAATCATTGGATTTAAGTTATTACCTGCAGTGGGATCCGACCCAACACTGGGGGGCAGAACAATAAAAACACAAACACAGAATTTCATGGCCAATAAGGACCAACTGGCACATCTACTCTTCCCATTTACCTGTCTACTGAAAGAGCTCAGACTTCTCTAATCCTCAAAGTACTCGTACATCTATCCAAGTCTACTTGCATGCCTTTACTGCTTTAGCCCTTATCACTTCCACAGGGCGGCAATCCCTCCTAATTTAGGCCATGACCTATCGTTCTAACTCATCCTTTCATTATGAAAAACACTTCATCTAGAGCATATTAACCCATTGAGTGCCAGAGGGGTACGCAACGCATTGCTTTTGCAATGCGTTGCGTACCACTCTGGCACTCAAGGGTTAAATCCCTTAACCCCGAGTGCCAGAAAGGTAGCAACGCATACGCATCTGGCACAGAAAGGGTTAATAATAAGGCCTGGATTCTATGGCAGTTGGTAACTTTATCAAGCATTTAATGTACAAGTGTATCTATTGTTTTCAGGGGGTATCTGTTACCTATATAACCAACTGCAATGTACTCTAGACTTCTATTTGGTGCAATGCAATTCAGACTTCTATTTGGTGCAATGTAATCCAGGACTTCTATTCGGTGCAGTGTAATCTAGACTTCTATTCGGTGCAGTGTAATCTAGACTTCTATTCGGTGCAGTGTAATCTAGACTTCTATTCGGTACAGTGTAATCTAGACTTCTATTTGGTGCAGTGTAAATCCAGACTTCTATTTGGTGCAATGTAATCCAGACTTGTATTTGGTGCAGTGTAATCTAGACTTCTGTTCGGTGCAGTGTAATCTAGACTACATAACACCCCACTGAAGTGACAGTCCGCCTCTCTTCTCACTTTACACAGCCTGAGGACGGGTTTGACCTTGCACCACTGTAAGAAAAGATAAACCGTAAAAACTACAGAAGAGGAAGTGGACGTCACACAGAGGGCACCTGGATGTTCAGATGAAGACAGACACACGCTGACTTGTGCAATGTTCTATTTACTGTCTGTGACCTGGGTCATCCTTCTCCTGAGCCTCTGTGTGACCTCCTGACCTCCTGATTGTGTCACTGACCTCCGTGTCCCCTCTTGTGACTCAGCTCTCTGACTTACCTTTCCATTCCGGAGTGTGCGTGGCCCATTTTGATCACGACTGGGAACTTGGATGCGGTCAGCTGAAAGAGACAGACGGGGTCAGCGCTTATAGGAAGGGGTATTAGGAATCGGTGTGTGTGTGGGGTTGGATGCGGTCAGCTGAAAGAGACAGACGGGGTCAGCGCTTATAGGAAGGGGTATTAGGAATCAGTGTGTGGGGGGGTTGGATGCGGTCAGCTGAAAGAGACAGACGGGGTCAGCGCTTATAGGAAGGGGTATTAGGAATCGGTGGGGGGGGGAGTTGGATGTGATCAGCTGAGAGAGACAGATGGGGTCAGCGGTTATAGGAAGGGGTATTAAGAATCGGTAGGGGGGGTTGAATGCGGTCAGCTGAGAGAGACAGATGGGGTCAGCGCTTATAGGAAGGGGTATTAGGAATTGGTGGGGGGGGGTTGAATGCGGTCAGCTGAAACAGACAGACTGGGTCAGCGCTTATAGGAAGGGGTATTAGGAATCGGTGTGGGGGGGGTGGGGGGCTTTCAATACCAACAAAAGTCATACAATTGTTTATATTTTAATACAGATGTGGGGGGCCATATACATTAACTCTTTAAGGACCAAATGTGTGAAAAGCAGTGTATTGCACTCATCTCTGGTGTTTGCAGGGTTAAGGGGTTAAAAAAAAACCCCCAAAAAACCCAGATTAATATGAAGAAAAAAAATGTACTTGTATAGAATATGTAAAGTCAGTATAAGGTCACTATTCCTTTAAGCCCTCTCCGAGCATTATAAATCAATGCACTGGGGGGGACACCTTTAGCATTCAAGGGTTAATATCCATTCTACTTCTCCTTTAGTCCGTTTGCCCCAGAATTGCTCCTCTCTGTCTCTGTGCGTATGACCAGTAACTGTACCATTCTCTGCTATTAGTCCCCCCCCATCCATTCATAAGATGGCAGAGAGCTTTGAGACTTAGTGGTGATTAACCTTTTGTGTGCCGGAGGTGGGCAATGCATTGCAAAGTACACCTCTGGCATTCAGAGGTTTAACCCCTTGAGTGCCAGAGGGGTACGGAATGCATTGCTTTGCAATGCATTCCGTACCCCTCTGGCACTCAAGGGGTTAAGGCCCAGGTGTGGTTAGTATGAGGCCCTCCAGCTGCTGTTGAAATACAACTCCAATAATTCCCGGGGTACAGTGGGAGCAGTAGTCTGGGAGGGTTGTCTTACCCCTGGCTTATAGAACGCTCTGGAGACCTCTCCAGCATACAGCTCTATGGAACTAGTTGGTGCTATGTAAATAAAAAACAATAATACAAGGGGTTAAAGGGGCACTAACGTCCAATAACAATTTTTCCTTGTTTTGTAGAGTATAAAAAAATAAATTATATGGCACAAATCCTGTCTCTCAAACCTTTATGGTCTGAGAGATATTCGCCTGTAAAGTTCCCCCTCCCGCCCCTTGTCCTGACGTCAGCGCTCTACAGATAGCGGGAGATCCCGGTCTGGGGACAAGCCGCCGGCTCTGCTGCAGAGCCCAAAACGCGGTATCGGAAAAGAATTACTTCACTGGAAAGGTCTACAACGTGTGCCTGGTTTGCAAGCACACTTTGTAGACCCTTCCAATGAAGTAGTTCTTTTTAAATAACGCAATTTCAGCTCTGCTGCAGAGCCGCCTCGTGTCGGCCGACACGGATCTCCTGCTGTCAGGAGAGGGGTAACTTTAAAGGGATAGTAACACTTCGTTTTATCTTTATTTTATTTTGCAGGCATTAAAAAAACATGAAGAACGATATAAGTCTTATCTCTCAAACCTTTGTGGTTTGAGAGATATTCACAAGCAAAGTTTCCCCTCCCGTCCCTTTTACCTAGTGTAAGCCATCTCTTCTCAGATGTGGAATCCAGTCCATAGACCACACAGATAACAGCAGGGGACAATCTTCTTCCTATGAGAACAATGAAAGCCCTGACCCCCTTGACAAGTTTTTCAGGTTTTTCCCTTATCTTAATTGAAGATTGTCCCTCTCTGCAATCTACCTGGGCACCTCCCTTCTGATCTGGCTGAACAGGAGGTGGAAACTTTGCTTATGAATATCTCTTAAACCATAAAGGTTTGAGAGATAAGACTTATATCATTCTTCATGTTTTTTTAATGCCTACAAAATAAAATAAAGATAAAACAAAGTATTACTATACCTTTAAATGCGAATATCTCTCAAAGCACATGCACAAAACCGTTTCTGTGAAATAATTCTTTGTCACTAATGCGATCGCGGCTCTGCTGCAGAGCCGCCTGATGAAAGTCAGACCGGATATCCCTGCAGTCAGCACAACTCTGACTTCAGGGACGGGGGAGGGAGGGGGGAACTTTGCCTTCGGTTATCTCTCAAATCATAAAGGTTTGAGAGATGAACCTGGAGGCTCTTAAATTATTTTGCAAATATGTACAATATGGGGGATAGTAACAATAAAGTATTACTATCCCTTTAAGTCCACGTTAAGTGCGTCTGTCCTTATAGGGCATGCATGTGATCCTGTATCCCACCAGACGGTGATTACCCAGCATGCACCTCTCTGTGCACAGATGGCCCCAGTCTATTTCGCCTCCCACCCCAGCCATATAACTGTTCTCCAGGCACAGGAACGCTCCGGGTGAGGAGTCCAGTAACTGGTGCTGATTTAGGAGGAATTCGCTCACCATACGCACAAAGTAAAGCGGATAAATTCCAGGATGAGCCACTGCTGTGGATTTAATCAATCCTATGCAGTACAATGCATTGGATACCTCTCTGGCACTCAAAGAGTTAAGACAGTGGATCTTGTACTTTCTGCTGATGTACAACCAGATCTTCAGTTGTTGGACTACAACGTCATCATCATCATCATCATCCCCAAACAACTGCTGGCTGGTAAGGGATGATGAGAGTTTAAGTCTCCAACAGCTGAAGGTCAGACAGGGGACTGGCCCTGATTTAACACAAAAAGGACTGAAGAGGTATCAATGCATTGCACACCCCTCAACATAGGGTTAAACTGGCTTTTTTTTTTTTTTTTTTTTTTTTTAAACACCTTGGGTACTGGACATATCTATAGCGGTGCACTCGAGTGCCGGAAGGGTGTCCAACGCATTGCAGAGCAACATGTTGGATATGTTTCTGGCACTGAACAGGTTAAAAAGTCCACTTTGTTCCCCCGTCGTGCAGTTCATTTGTCTCAGAATTGCTCCAGTTTAACCCTTCCGCGTGTGGCCACCCAGCTTTTGTTACACTGTAATCCCCATTGTCCTTCACTAGGCTGTAGCTGGCTGGGATGATGGGAATTGTAGTGCAATAACAGCATGAGGGGCACAAGTTTCCCAGTGGCTGGCTGGGGATGATGGGAATTGCAGTCCTCAGTAGCTGCAGAGCCTCAGGTTGCCTTAGCCCCGTGGTACAGTGTTGTACGATTTGGACACAAATTTGCTATAATTTCAGTGCAATTTTCCACTTATTTTAATACATCTCCTGCTATGTCTAAAATTACTTCTTCCGTATTTCTCTTTTCCCCATATATTTACCAGTTTTGTCACAAATAACGCACATTGTAAAAACAAGAAGGAAACCGGTGGAAATGCGGTTGTACATTGTACGCCTTGCCTTAGCGCCACTTTATCTGTCACTTTCATTCCTCTGCCCCCTACACCCCCCCCCAGGCGTGCGGTTTACTACACAGTGTGTGGGGGGGGGCAGTGTGGTAATACAGGAAGGCAGAGGAGGCTGCGGGGAGGGCCAGCGGGTTCCTGAATACTGATCACTACTGCAGTTTCACCAACCCCTCTGCGCCTCACAGGCTCCGCGGTTTTCACTCTCTCTCTTGTGGTTGGGGGGGTTGGATTCAGGGAACCATTAACCCTTTCATGTTAGAACAGTACTGCTATGTCTGGCATGTGATGTGTCAGCAGTGTGATCAGAAAATGAAAACCCTCACACACCCGCACTTACATATCTATGACCAGGAAATCCTAATGATCCCTATGAATTTTTCCCTGGGCTCAAGAGGTCCAGTCTCTGCTTATTGCACATGGTAATGTTAACCCTTTCATACCACTTGGGTCCTTTAAGGTGTCGAGTAGGCTCATTCTCTGTCTGCTTCAGTTTGGAGGGGGACACACCTGCCAGTAACTGTCATGGATTCCCCTCTGGGACACCAAGGGTTAATAGTGAGTACAGTGGTGCAATAGTAAGGTATCAACATTAAAGGGATAGTAATACTTCGTTTTAACTTTATTTTATTTTGTAGGCATTAAAAAAACATGAAGAACGATATAAGTCTTATCTCTCAGACCTTTGTGGTTTGAGAGATATTCACAAGCAAAGTTTCCCCTCCCGCCCCTTTTACCTAGTGTAAGCCATCTCTTCTCAGATGTGGAATCCAGTCCATAGTCCAGACAGATAACAGAAGGGGACAATCTTCTTCCTACGAGAACAATGAAAGCCCTGCCTCCCATGACAAGTTTTTCAGGGTTTTCCCTTATCTTAATTGAAGATTGTCCCTCTCTGCAGTCTACCTGGGCACCTCCCTTCTGATCTGGTTGAACAGGAGGGGGGATACTTTGTTTGTGAATATCTCTTAAACCATAAAGGTTTGAGAGATAAGACTTATATCGTTCTTCATGTTTTTTTAATGCCTACAAAATAAAATAAAGTTAAAACGAAGTATTACTATCCCTTTAAGACAACGGTTACATTGCTTTTAAATAGATACAGGTTAAAGCGGAACTGCCACCCAATAATAAGATAGCATCACATCATTGCCCATCTGGCGCTAGCACTAGTCGCCAGAATTCTTACCGGATTAAAGAGAAATCTCTATTCTTCACGGACTGACAGTAAGACGGAGCGCGGACATCTTACCCTAGTGACGTCCACGCGCCTGCGCTGTCAGTCCTAGCTGGAGCCAAATGGCTACTAGCAACGCCTCCTAGACCCGGCTGGGACTGACAGCGCAGGTGCGTGGACGTCACTAGGGTAAGATGTCCACGCTCCGTCTTACTGTCAGTCCGTGAAGAATAGAGATTTCTCTTTAATCCGGTAAGAATTCTGGCGACTAGTGCTAGCGCCAGATGGGCAATGATGTGATGCTATCTTATTATTGGGTGGCAGTTCCGCTTTAAGGTGCGTGGGATAAAAGAGGATTTTGAAAGCTCATGCAAAACCACTTATTTGCTTCAGTGACGGTTCCAGTTTAAGCCCTTAAGGACCCGCCACGCACACGGCGGTCACTTAAGGACCATGACCATTTTTTTTCCCCCCCAAATCTGATTTCGGACTCCCCGAACAGCGTGCAGGGAGCCTGGAATTCCGTGACGGTCCAGGACCGTCATGGGTCTCTAAGAGGTTAAATGAACCAGAAATTGTTTTGTTTTTGTGTTTTTTTTGGGTGAGGGGGTTGTGGCATTATGGAACTGAACTGGAACGAATTGGGTATGTAGAGAGGAAGGGGGTGGTTTACCCCTTGGATGCCAGAGAAAATGCCAAACCATTTTGTAGATCTTTCTAGCACACGCGGGGTTAATAGGAACATGTCCCGGTACGGCTGTATTTAAGTCTACCTCTTTGTCCATAACAGACTTCTGTAATGGAAAGTGACGTGAACCTTAATGTACGAGCGAGACGGACAAGACTGCAAGCCTAGCGATTCTGTCCGATGGACATTCCATCCGCCTCCCCAGTGAATAAAGATCCAACCTCACTTTTATTTATATCTCATCGTCCAGTCATTGTAGTACTGACCACTGGAGGAACGGAGATCTTCCTCAGTCCCCGCACATTGTTTTTCTTTCCATACTGGTAATTACTAGGTTTGTTTTTTGTATTAAACCTTTGCGTTCCAGATAGATGTGCAATGCTTTGTTTGCAATGTGATGCTTACGTCCCTGACTCTGTAAGGGTTAAGTAAACACTACTACGCTGTGGGTGGAGATGCCTCACTCTTATTGTGGCTGCAAATTGAGGTAACTGGCAAAGGGACATTAGGGTCCCAAACTGACCAACAGATAAACTGCGTTTTCCTTTCCTCTAACAATTAATGTGGCTACAGTGAATACCTTCCTTTCTCGGTGTGAGAGTAACCACCTCGCTTTTAAACTCTTTGAGTGCCACAGTGGTGTCCAATGCATTGCCTCCTCTGACACTCAAAGGGTTAACTTTACCCCACAGAGACAACAAAACTGTTATTGATTCGTACGATCTTTAGGATTTCCCCATCCTTATCAGGTAAAAGGAAAGTTCACAAATTCTTTATTCGGTTTCTCGTCTAACTATTCTTGGTTCAAGTTATGATGACGACTCGTATTTTGCAGCGGTCGAATATTTATGAACTGACGTGATATATCCTGATGTGGATGTGGGTAATAATCATCACCCATTCCTCTTATATCTATATAGAAATCCTGAAGCAAATACATTATTCTGCAGCATTTGTAAGGAACTCTTGATTACTTTCACTGGCAGTGATATAAACATATATTTCATCGTTGGTAACATTGGGGGAGATTCACTAAGGTGTGATAAAGAGGAGATAACTTCTCCAGTGATATCACTTCTCCAGTTCCTATGTTATTATATGGATCCCATGCACTAAGGAGTGATAAAGAGGTGATAAAGAGGAGATAACTTCTCCAGTGATATCACTTCTCCAGTTCCTATGTTATTCTATGGATCCCATACACTAAGGTGTGATAAAGAGGTGATAAAGAGGAGATAACTTCTCCAGTGATATCACTTCTCCAGTTCCTATGTTATTCTATGGATCCATGCACTAAGGTGTGATAAAGAGGTGATAAAGAGGAGATAACTTCTCCAGTGATATCACTTCTCCAGTTCCTATGTTATTCTATGGATCCCATGCACTAAGGTGTGATAAAGAGGTGATAAAGAGGAGATGACTTCTCCAGTGATATCACTTCTCCAGTTCCTATGTTATTATATGGATCCCGTACACTAAGGTGTGATAAAGAGGTGATGACTTCTCCAGTGATATCAATTCTCCAGTTCCTATGTTATTATATAGAACCTATGCACTAAGGTGTGATAAAGAGGTGATAAAGAGGAGATAAGCTTCTCCAGTGATTTCACTTCTCCAGTTCCTATGTTATTCTATGGATCCCATACACTAAGGTGTGATAAAGAGGAGATAACTTCTCCAGTGATATCAATTCTCCAGTTCCTATGTTATTATATAGAACCTATGCACTAAGGTGTGATAAAGAGGAGATAAAGAGGAGATAACTTCTCCAGTGATATCACTTCTCCAGTTCCTATGTTATTATATGGATCCCATACACTAAGGAGTGATAAAGAGGAGATAACTTCTCCAGTGATATCACTTCTCCAGTTCCTACGTTATTCTATGGATCCCATACACTAAGGTGTGATAAAGAGGAGATAACTTCTCCAGTGATATCACTTCTCCAGTTCCTATGTTATTCTATGGATCCCATACACTAAGGAGTGATAAAGAGGTGATAAAGAGGAGATAACTTCTCCAGTGATATCACTTCTCCAGTTCCTATGTTATTATATGGATCCCATGCACTAAGGTGTGATAAAGAGGAGATAACTTCTCCAGTGATATCAATTCTCCAGTTCCTATGTTATTATATAGAACCTATGCACTAAGGTGTGATAAAGAGGTGATAAGAGGAGATAACTTCTCCAGTGATTTCACCTTCTCCAGTTCCTATGTTATTCTATGGATCCCATGCACTAAGGTGTGATAAAGAGGAGATAACTTCTCCAGTGATATCAATTCTCCAGTTCCTATGTTATTATATAGAACCTATGCACTAAGGTGTGATAAAGAGGAGATAAAGAGGAGATAACTTCTCCAGTGATATCACTTCTCCAGTTCCTATGTTATTATATGAATCCATACACTAAGGAGTGATAAAGAGGAGATAACTTCTCCAGTGATATCACTTCTCCAGTTCCTACGTTATTCTATGGATCCCATACACTAAGGTGTGATAAAGAGGAGATAACTTCTCCAGTGATATCACTTCTCCAGTTCCTATGTTATTCTATGGATCCCATACACTAAGGAGTGATAAAGAGGTGATAAAGAGGAGATAACTTCTCCAGTGATATCACTTCTCCAGTTCCTATGTTATTTATATGGATCCCATGCACTAAGGTGTGATAAAGAGGTGATAAAGAGGAGATAACTTCTCCAGTGATATCACTTCTCCAGTTCCTATGTTATTATATGGATCCCATACACTAAGGTGTGATAAGAGGAGATGACTTCTCCAGTGATATCACTTCTCCAGTTCCTATGTTATTCTATAGAACCTATGCACTAAAATCTCCAATGTTGAAGAAAGAAGTAATCTCCACTTTATCACCGCTTAGTGAATCTCCCCATTGTCGATTTAACTACATTCACACTGCCCAGATTCATTTAGACCAATTTTCTATAATTCATTCATCTTTTTCCATAAATCAGTATAATTTTAGATTTAATTCTGAATAGCTCTTGGCTAATCTAACGGCCAGATTTTGCTGACTGCAGTGGAAATTCTGTTTAATATTACTAATTATTCTTCCACGGTGAGATTCAAGGAAATGGATTTTTCTCATATACTTTTAAATTTGAATGTCTCCCAAAATCCTTCAATAGGAAAAAATAGACTTGGTAAGGTTCAAAGAGCATTAGAACTAGGTAACAAGATAGCATCCGCATATAATGCAATTTTTATTTGTACTGTATCCAATTGATTCCTTTTTCATTTTGCTAATGGTCCAATGTGTAACACAAATATCCCTAGAGAGAAGGGCATCCCTGCTTTGTGCTCTTTGGAATTTTAACTTAAAGGGATAGTAATGTCAGATAAAAAGTATTAACTATATGTCATATACAATTAAAAGAGATTACTTGCACTTATTTGTATCTCTCAGACCATAACGGTTTGAGAGATATAGAAAATAAAGTTCTCTGGTCCTCCCCTTTCTGCTTGACGAGCTGTAAAGCTATCAGAAGCAGATTCTGGTCTCTTGACCAGATGTGGCTCTTCAGCAGCGCCGATATAACAATATCTAAAGATAAATACTTAATTTGGAACAGTCTACAAAGTGTGCTGGCTTGCAAACACCCTTTTCGACAGTTCCAATGAAGTATTTATTTCTAAATAGCGTGATTCAGCTCTACTGAAGAGCCTCTGTCTGGTCAACTGACTGGAATCTGCAGCTGTCAGCTAGATGGCAGACTTGAGTAAAACAGCCAGGAAAGGTAACTTTAGTAAGTTATATCTCTCAAAACCATAAAGGTTTGAGAGATAAGACTTACATTGATGTTAAACTTTTTAATGTCTACAATATTAATTCAACTTAAAATTAACCATTACTATCCCTTTAATTATAGTCTGTTACGTAGACACTAATATTTGCAAAATATTTGTAATGGCTTGCTTCTAAAGGGTCAGTAATGTCCGTTTATAACTTTATTTAATATTGTAAAGGTTACAAAAATAAAGTTTTTGGAGAAAATGCCATCTCTCAAACCCTTACGGTTTGAGAGATATTCACCGCTAAAGTTTCCCTGAAAACAGCACTACCGTTCAGGGGTTACAAACCCATGTCAATCTGTGCTGGATTTGAAAATGTTTTTTTTATCACTTATGGTGCGTTGGTTTGCTGCAATCTTGCACCACATTTACCTGGTACATCAGCCTCTGGGCGCGCACAGATGAGTGTTTGGGCTTCAGTCAAGAGACACACAGACACACGCACGCACTCACGGATTCTTTACTACTATCTGTGCATAGGAGGGAATGCTGGAACTCGA